>JAMGYT010000024.1:1200000-1527230 GCA_024713595.1 Morchella rufobrunnea | reverse complement strand
GGCTACCCACAACAATAGTCTCAGACCGCGCACACAGTTCACGGCAGACTTTGGAAGGCATTATGCGAACGACTGAAATATCCCCACGCTTTCCACAGCCTTTCACCCTCAGACAGATGGTCAAATGGAAAGGATCAACGCCATAATGGAACAATATCTCCGTAGATATGTGGACTACCAGCAGGATAACTGGACAGATTACCTACCCTTGGCCGAATTCGCGACAAATAATCACGTCTCCGAATCAACCAACATGTCGCCATTCCAAGCAAACTATAGACTGAACCCCCGAATGAATTTTGGCCTCATACGGCATGGAGTCACCACCAACGAAGACCAAGCCAACACCCTAGCAAGAGATATGTCGCAAGTCTTCGACTTCTTGAAAGCGGAAATGTTCCGAGCTCAGAGGATTCAGGAGGAATCAGCCAATGCCCACAGGGTCCCGGCACCACGCTACATGACTGGAGACAAAGTATGGCTATCGACAAAGAATCTATTAACTAAGAGACCGTCGAAGAAGTTGGATTGGAAGCAATTACCTACACCATATCGCGAGTAGTCAGCCCCTATGCCTACGAGCTCCACCTCCCTACCTCAATGAAAGGCCACCCAGTCTTCCACGCGTCTCACTACTATCACCAGCAGTGAGGACCCGGTACCCGGCCAAAGTTAACCACCTCCACCCCAGTTGAGATCGAAGGAGAGCAGGAATGGGAAGTAGACGATCTTGGACTCCCACCGACGCCGTGAAAACTGGAATACTTAGACGATACATCGGTGACGAACCATCCTGGCAGCCACCGGAAGACCTAGAACACTCCCCGAACTCGTAAAGGACTTCAATTTCAAAGAGCCTATCACCTCAGAGGGGGACCTAAGTATATATCACGGCGTAGCACGAAGGCACATGCAAGCGTGAAGGAAAAGGGTTTAGTTGGGTTTCCTTTTGTCAGTAGAAGTTCTATGGGTTTCCGTTCGGTTCTGGGATTACAGGGATTAATGAGTCACTCGCTTTGTAACGCATCTCTTATGTTCTCCCATTAGATTCTATGGATGAGTAAGCGAAGGAAGTGCTGGAATGTATATAGAGGCCCCGCCTCCCTCCTGTATTAGTTCTCTTCCTTTCCTTTTCTCTTCCCGCAACCTGCTTTGTCATTTAGCAATACTACTGTTTCGGTACTTGATTTCCACTTTAACTCGAACCACTTGCACCCCGGTGAATCTGCACATACTCGAATAAAAGGTATCGAACCCGTCCTCGCTGAACTACACCCTTTGTCAGCATCCCTCGCCTCTTAGAACACTCCGCAAGATACTACGTAAGGCTTTAGATCCATCTGTGATAGGAAGGTTCTGGAGGGATCGGGCTTGATACCGATCGGGGAGATTTCAGGAACTCGGACACGTTACGCGAAGCGAACGATGTTTTAGAAGTTTTAACGCAATATATTTAATACCCGAAGACACAAAGGAATAACCCGTAGAGAAGTAAGAACTCAAACTAAAAAAACCCCAACACAACAGGAAGATTGCGTGAGGAAGAAATGAAAGGAAGACAAAGGGAAGGTCGAGCCATATATATACAAGTGACGCCGAGACGCCGAGACATGATTAATAATCCGCGCGCCAGAAACTCATGGAAACACGTCAAGGAAAAGTACAAGGAAGAGACATGATCGTTACACGAGAACCCGAAAGAAAACCCAAAGAAGAAGTGATAACCTGAAAGACAATGCGCCGAGAACCCAAAGCGATACCCTTCCTCCGCAATCCAAATCAAGACATAAAACCCCGTTAGAATGGGAGAGGTCCTTGATGAGAAAGTGTTTCGTCGAACTCTCGTTCCATTTGACATCAACTACCAAGTGCTGGAATTCCCCATAGTAGGCGAAAAAATCTCAACCTCTTTGGGAGAAGGTTTTCAGCTTTCCCTCGGTGGTGGCCACTCTGTCAGGATCTCTAACGGCAACCTCCAGGATAGTGTTGAGGGCCTCCAGATTGGCAATCTCAATTTGTTCACCGCAGACTAGGGGTATGACTTAATCCAGGGTTCTACCTGATAAGCAGTTGATTACATAGGCTTGCTGCTGCTGGAGGGCAGGGAAGCGGTCGTGGTCGGCTACCATTTTGAGGCGAGGCTAGGTATTGAGAGGTCGGAGGGCGGTACGGGAGCTATCATATTTGGGCGGGTCTGGGACTTTGTCGGAGTGTATTGTAGGCTGGGTAGGGTCTCGGTTCGCTGATCCTTGCAGATCTGCCGGAGGAGGTGCAGGAGGAGGAGGAGGGGTGGAGTACTATATGGTTCTCATAAAGTTGATGAGGATATGTTGCTGCGTAATTCAGTTTCAGAGTTCCGCTACCTTACTTTTAAGGTCTGGAATCGCTGTCAGTGTGTTCTGAGTATTGGTCAGAATTATATAAGCTCGATCTCTCTCCGTTCTAAAGCAGTATATAGTCCTAGCTACTTGGTTGAACAGGATGGTAGGGTCCCCCTTCTATCCATATTTGAAGTCTTCAAAGGTTTTGGAGGCGTTCCATTGGCTTAGATCGGAGCTGGTCATCATTAGAGGCATACCAGGAATTGATATAAAATTCATGCAACCTAATGTAACAGTCAACATCGTAACTAAGCAAGAAGGGTAACACGGGGTGTGTTTAGTAGTAATTCAAAAGTATTAGGACGGGATTAATACCGTCGAATGTTCAAAATACTAGGAACTAAAAGACCTGGCTGAGTACCGATGGAAGTAAAAAACCAAAAATTCGAATATATTCAAATTCAAACTAACCAAGCGAGAAAAGGACGTTGTATGAGGAAGAAAGGAAAGAGAGAAAGGAAAGACACCATTGACTATCTATATCACGGATGGATATAAGACCCTTGCTCGATATCTTACGTAGCAACCAGGAGGGGGCGGGGAGCCAAACTACACGGCCAAGGCAGAGGAACTTCACGTTGTAGCGAACCGAGGAATGAGTCCGATACCTGTAGTAATCGGGGACTATGGGAACCTTTCGAGTGAACAGGGGTGGAGAGTAGTTCAAAGCTTGTAAGCGTACCTGTTACGCGCTGAACCGGAAAGAGACAGAGTAGTGCTAGGAGAGTAGGGTTACCCTTCAGAGTTTGGGAGCGATAAGGTAAATGAGTTCGCGTACGAAGTAGTGAACACGAAGGTACCAATAGAGGACTCTTTTGGCTGTCTTAAACTCAACCGAGAGACACAACACGACCGAATGTATTCAGGAGGGCCGGGCTATAATTGACAGAAAGGTTTCAGGAAGAGTCGGGCTTGATACTGAAGTTATATTGTGTGGGAGTGAAGAAGAACGAAGTTATTTGAGTGAGGTTTGAACACGTGACCTTTGGTTGAGGTAGTGATGTTACAAGAAAGTGAAGAGTTTTCCAATTGTGCCGCTGAATAGTTCAGGGTGAGAGGGGATTTTAGTTGCCCTATATATACAGAGATTTTACTAGCACGTGATCCCTGATTACATAACCATATCCTTGTTCCATCTATGACTCATTCCACATTACATGATTATTATTCCACATAACCGATGTCGCAATGCCAAGCCCTAATTTTAACACTTCCCCTCACTTGCCACATCGTATCCTTTCTGAATGTCTATAGTGTGCGGGTTTGGAAGGCCTTTAGTCATGACGTCGCCATATCGTCTCGGTAGGAACGCAGAAAGTAGTTCGGCCGCCTGGCTTCAAGTTGCTCTCGCGTAGTGATAGTGCACGCCGATGTTTCGATCGATCGTGGATCCTAGGGTTTCGACTCAGGTCTATTGATCCTGTATTGTCGGCGTGTAGGAAGTACTGGTAGGTTTATTGAAGTTCTGTTAGGGCATTCTTTAACCATACTAGTTGACGAGCTGCGAGTGACAGCGCCATATATTCGGCTTCTGTTGTTGAGACTGCGACTGATTTCTGCTTTCGGCTTCTCCAACTTATTGCTGATTTCCCTAGTCTGAAGACGTATCCAGAGAAGGATTTCCGATCATCAAGGTTGGAAGCGTAGGAGCTGTCTGAGAATCCGTCGAGTGTTCTAGAGTTCCCTTCGCAGAACAGTGTCCAGTCCTTGGTTCCATTGAGGTATTGGAGGACTCGCTTTGTTGCTCGCATATGTTCCTCAGTTGGACATGAGGAGAACTGGGAGAGGGCGGTAACGGTATGGGTGATATCTGGTCTTGTAGCTATGCTGGCATACATGAGTGATCCTATTATCGATTGGTATTGGGTTTGGTTCTCGATGATGTCCTCAGGTTCTCCTTTACGAAGGGTGAGGTTAGGTTCGAGTGGAGTGCCGACTGGTTTAGAGTCTGCCATCCCAAACTTCTCTAGGATTTTGTTGATGTATGCATGTTGAGATAGCTCAATACCAACCTTTGTTACCTTTATTCCAATTCCCAGTATGAATTTCGAGTTACCGAGATCCGTACATTCGAAGTCTGCCTTAAGCAGTTGTTGTACTTTTTTTCTGAATGGGGAGTCGGGTCCGAATATCATGATGTCGTCTACATACCCCGATATGTATAGTCGTTGTTTAGTATGTATGAACACGCATGGGTCGAATTTGGCTGGGACAAATCCTTTCCGTTGAAGGGAGTCTGCTAGGCAAGCATACCATTCACGGGGTGATTGTTTTAGTCCGTATATGCATTTCCGAAGTTTACACACCTTGTTGTCCTGCCTGTAGCCATCAGGTAGTTCTATGTAAATCTCCTCTTTGAGTATCCCATATAGGAAGGCTGACTTGACGTCCATTTGTTGTGGTATCAAACCATTGTGAGCAGCTAGTGCTAGGAGTAGTCTGAGTGAATCATATCGGGTGACTGGGGCGAAGGTTTCATCGTAGTCTTGGTATTGTACTTGGGTGAAGCCTTTGGCAACGTACCGAGGTTTATACCGTTCGATGGTTCCGTCCGAGTTGTGTTTGATTTTGAATACCCACTTTCCTTTTACTACTGCACGATTTGTTGGTCTGTCGACAATGTCCCAGGTATGGGCCTTGTCTAGGGCGTCTTTTTCAGTCTGTATAGCCTTTTTCCATAGGGAATGATCTTCGCTTTTCATGGCTTGATTGTAGGTTGAAGGTTCGGTGACTAGGTATATCCGTTCATTTGGTGTGTTGAGGGAGTCGTATTCTGTTTGTACTGCACTTCTGGCCCTTTTATGGTCATCCATTAGTGCTTCCATTTCGAGTCGTTTCTCATCCTCTTCTAAAGTGTCGTCGGTAATTAGCTTTTGACATTCTTGGTCATATTCTTTGCCGAGTTCCTTCATCTTTTCTGTATTTCTACTTTCCTACTCTCATTTTCTAGCTCTGATTGTTTTTCCGTTCTTTGTCGGATGCGAGTTGATCTTCGTTGAGGAGCTGGAGGTGGTGCTATCTCAGGTTACTTCCCCTTGTTAGGTATTACCGGTGGAGATTGTTTAGGTCTCTCGGGTGTTTTGGGGATCTGGATAGTTCCTCATTGTGTGGTTTTTTCGGTGGTATATTCTGGTTCGTCTTCAGACCTGTCTTCTGATTCGTAACCGTCATCTGTTGGTGCAATCGTATTAGGGTGTTAGGATAGGGATAGATCCGGTTTCACAGTTACTTCCTGATTCAGGAGGGGGAACGTGACGTCTCGTGATTCAATTATCCTATGTTTTGATCCGACCCATATATCGATATATTTTATTACTGTCTGTGACCCAACTATCATTCCTTCTACCGCTCGGGGGCTAGTTTGCTTCCTGGAGGCCTAGTTTCTTCCGGGATGTGGACATAGCATTTCTTACCGAATGGTTGTAGGTGTTGGATACTTAGTCGTCTTTCAGGGCTTCGTAGGGTGTTATCCCTGTTAGCGTACTGTGTTGGAGTCGATTTTTAAGGTGAGACAGCTGTTGCATAAGCTTCTCCCCATAACGCCGGATAGTCCATGATCATGCACCTGACCATGGTTGTTATCGACGATTAAAGTGCTTTCTGCAATCCCATTTGATTCATGGTTGTAGGGGGGTGTTAGCTCGTGTACTATTCCTTGTTGTTGGAAGTACTTGGTTATGCCTTTATTGACATACTCGCCGCCGTTGTCAGTCCGGAATCTTAGTACGGTGGTGTCATACTGTTTTTCCATTCTGGTGACGAATTCCCGTATGGCTATCTTCGCATCATCCTTTTGTTTGAGGAAGTATATCCAGGAGAACCGAGTATAGTCGTCAATGAAGGACATATAGTATCTAGATTTACCTAGCGATTCAGTACCGAATTGTCCAGACAGATCTGAGTGGATTAATTCGAATGGTCGGTGGGATCTAGTACTTGTTGGTGTTGGTTTCTGATGCGTACTCTTGGAGAGGCCACAGTCCTTGCAGTGGAAGTTGTCTGGTTTGGGAAGTAGTTTCTGGATATCGTCGTATAGGTTTTCGAGTGTGGCTGGATGTCCTAATGCTTGATGCCAATCATAGTAGGAAACCAATCGAATTGTATTACTAGCTAACTGTACATTCCAGAGACCCTTTTCCAATTTTGCCCAGATTACCTTTTTACCCGCTTTTGTGATGAATTTATTTCCTCCTCCTGATTCAGTTCTAAACCACTTTTTATCGAGGGTAGGTCCTGAGACCAATCCCACGTTTCCCAGTGTGGGGACCAATTGTACGTCGGTGAGGATGATGGAGGATCTAGTTCCATCGGGAAGGTAGCAGTCGAAACTAGCGCTTCCCAGTCCAGTGACCCTATGCCTGGTTCCATCAGCTGTGTGGACAGTTCCAGAGTAGGGTCTGACGTTGTGTAATTGGTCTTCAAAGGCGTAACATGAGAGGTTGCTCCAGAGTCAAAGATCAGGAAGGGGAAGAGTCATGGCGTCTGCAGATTGTAGTGGCTGAGTCGTTTATGACTGCCGATGCTGATTCCTTATTTTTCCTTTTTGTGTCCTTTCTCTTTTGTTTTGCTCTTGGAGCCTCCGACAGTTGGTGTAGTCGTGGCCTTTGTAGGAGAGGTTTCGCTTTTTTGCACCATGTGCATTCCTTCTCATTTGATGGTGGTGGTGGTGGGCGTCTTGGTGTAGAACGCTTCCCATTTGTGGGTTCGGGTTCATCCTCGTAAGGCGAGGAGTCTCCGGCAAGACGTCTTCGTAGGTGAGGTCCTTTGTTTGAAGGTTGTTCACGACGTTGTCCATCGATTTTGGTAGTGAGGATAGAGCATTACTGCCATGGTTTCATCGGAGTTAGCGATTGGAAGGTTTTGCTACGTTGTCGGCAGCCTGGCACCTTTGGGCCAGTTGTTTGTGGTATTCATCGAAGGTGTCAGGAAAGAGGACAGGTTGTCTCCTTCCTCCATCTGAATCTTCGTGAAGTGCTTGACCAAGTTCACTAATGTGGAGGGAGCTAACTTCGAATTTGGTCTTCAGTACCGTCCATGCTTCATGAGCATTTTCGGCATGAGCTACTGGGTCTTGGAGGTCTTGATTCTGGCGGTGGTGAGGAGGGTTCTGACGGTATCATCGATCCTTGCCATTCGCTGTAGTCTTCGTCTTCGTCTTGGTTGGGGATTTTGCCGTCTATAGCTTCCCACCAGCCACTGACTCTTAATCTTTCTTCTCCGGGATCTGGCCCAGGTTTGATAGTTTGTTTGACCCCGTAGTTTGGGCAAACCATCAAATTTGACTGGGTTTACAGATGTACTGGTGACCTTCTTTTCTGAGGTTTCAATCTCAGCTGGCAGTTTGCCAGAGGTCTTAGAAGATTCTGCTATTGGAGAGGTGGACATGGTGTTATATGAAGTGTATAGAGTTAAGCGATAGAGTGTAGAGGTAATGCGGATTTATTGTGCAGAACCCGGGCTCATAACCTGAAGTTATATTGTGTGGGAGTGAAGAAGAACGAAGTTATTTGAGTGAGGTTTGAACACGTGACCTTTGGTTGAGGTAGTGATGTTACAAGAAAGTGAAGAGTTTTCCAATTGTGCCGCTGAATAGTTCAGGGTGAGAGGGGATTTTAGTTGCCCTATATATACAGAGATTTTACTAGCACGTGATCCCTGATTACATAACCATATCCTTGTTCCATCTATGACTCATTCCACATTACATGATTATTATTCCACATAACCGATGTCGCAATGCCAAGCCCTAATTTTAACAGATACCTATCGACGTGATTGCGGGAACTCGGACACATCATGCGAAGCGAACGATGTTTAGAAGATTTAACGTAATATATTTGAATACCGAAAGACCAGAAGTGATAACCCGTAGAGAAATAAAACTCAAATGAAAAGAACCCCAATACAACAGGAAGATTGCGTGAGGAAGAAAGGAAAGGAAGACAAAGGGAAGGTAGAGCCGTAAATATACAAATAACGCCGAGATACCGAGACATGATTAATAATCCGCGCGATGGAAACTCACGGAAGCATATCAAAGAAAATTACAAGGAAGAGAAATGCTCGTTACATGAAAACCCGAAAGACAACGCGTCGAGAACCCAAAACGATATCCTTCCTCCGCAATCCAAACCGAGACACGAAACGCCGTTAGAGTACCGAAGTACCGGAACTATAACAATTCCTAAGGACAAAGAAGGTTGCGTGAAGAGAAAAGGAAAGGAAGAGAAACTAGTACAGGCGAGAGGCAAGGCCTCTATATATATCCCGGTAGCTCCTTCGCTTATTCATCCATAGAACCTGATAGAAAGACATAGGGAATGTATTACAAAGCGAGTGACTCATTAATCCCTATACTCCCAAAACCGAAAGGAAACCCATAGAACTTTCAATGACAAATGGAAACCCGACTAAACTCTTTTCCTTCACGCCTGCATACAATATTGTGCTACGCCGTGATAATCTATGCAAAAGAGCACCAAAGATTCCTTTATGCAACCAAACCCCGACAAAACCCATAGAAATCCAACTGATTTATCATAACACCATATCGAGGAGAAAATATAGCAAAGAGAGAAAATATATAAGAAAGCAACCGTGCCGCAGCAGTACCTTAACCAACCGACATACAAATAGGAAACCTTAACAGCCTATTACTCATACAACCCTGCCTCGCAACCGCCTTTTTGGTAATAGTACGGATTCAGGCTTGGGCTGTCGGTATCAGTCCGTGATAATAATAAAACATGGAGCATTGCATGAAGTAAAAGACTAGTCAGACTCTCATTAATCACAAATATTATTTTGGTTTCTACGACATTCCAATATTATATAGTTTCATAACATACTTCTTTAGATTTCTGATATATTCTCTCTTATACCTTTCTATCAGGTTTAATGAACATGTAAGCGAACGGGACATTGAAATATAATTACGTTTTGTTGGGAAAATAGTTTTGATTCTCAATATCTAACGGTTCGGAAAGTGGTGAATTGTACTGAATATCTGACATTGAGTCTCTGTATTTTCATTATTTTTGATTCCAAATCTAGATGTTTCTATGTAATTAATCTAATAGAAATAGTTTGCTTTGTATACATATATGACACAATTGAATATCATATTTCAGCTCATGGGTGGAGGTCCATGTTGAGGTCTGTCATAAACTGCTTGTTCAGAGTCGTATAGTGAATAGGTATTCCCCGTAGATTTCAATCTCCATATGTGAATTGTCCTTCTCATCTGTGTACATTTGATAATTTGATTAGTTGATACGGTCGGCAGTTTTGTGTGGGGAGTCAGGGTTTTTTTTTTTTTTTCTTTTATTCATTCTGTGCATGCAACCTCACGGTTATGGCACTAGGGAGTAACGGTTGAATAGGCCAGAGCAATCATAATGTGAGTGTAAGGACTTTTAGCACAAATTGCAAGGGACAGTGGATGTGCCTTTGACCGGTTCTGCGGACTAGCATGTAGGTGATAAGACTGACATTCTCCATATCTAACTGATAATACTCTATGTAGATAAGAGCACCCACCTGCCCCACTCGACCGGTTGCCCACACAATATCAGTAACGGCGATTCGTGCTGGTCAGTGCTATACAATCATAATGCACCATGCATCACACTTATCGTACGCCCGGAGATACCTGCATCACTCGTTCCCTCATACCACGGGATCATGGGTATTGCTTGAAGGACTCATATATCTCCACTCGGGTAGGATTATCTTACCTTATTTGCTGGGCCAACTTGGGACGGGTTGGTACACCTTAGCCCTACAGAGATAATATGATGCTACACTAGCTCCCTATTGAGTTTTCTAATGCTCGACTATTACGAAGGCGCGCGCATCAGTCTTATGAAGGATTAAATTATATATCAGCCCGATCGATCCTTGAAAGTAATCAGGGTAGGGCTCCATTGAACAGGTTTTTTTAATCTGCTCACATATCTATTAGTTTTTAGTTCAAGCGCACGCGTGGCTCTATATCATGTGGATTGACCTCTGCATATGTACAATTGTACGACGTCGAAAGGCCGTACTGAGGTTGGAAAAAGGCGCTCCGGAAACCTCCGGGTTGGAGTCCGGGTCAAAATCAAATCAAAATCAAAATCAAAATCAAAATCAAAATCAAAATCAAAATCAAAATCAAAATCAAAATCAAAATCAAAATCAAAATCAAAATCAAAATCAAAATCAAAATCAAAATCAAAATCAAAATCAAAATCAAAATCTAAATCGGAATCGGAATCGGAATCGGAATCGGAATCGGAATCGGAAATCGGCAGCAGTGTGTGGTCAGTACGTATACCTCGGGCTATAGGACCCTAGGTTTCATTGTTGGTAAATCATCGGGGTGAGACACATATTCCGGATAGAACTCTGCCCTCATTATTCTTGCGCACGAACATACACGAGTAGGTGAGCCGGATGAACCAGTACGTTTGTATTGGGGGCACTTTGCGGTGTGGTCCTAGACAGATTTCAAAGATTAACTACATATTACTCAGGGTTGAGAGACAAACACGTCATAAAACTTCCCCACTAAGCGAGTTTACTACCTACCAGTTGTGGGGTCCTTTCACATGCAAAAAATGGCCGCTAAAGCTGCAGCTAAGAGGGTAATACGCTGCCGTTAATATAATCCCCGGGAGGCCTAGTATCCACGCTTCGCTAAATCAATTAGTTCCGGGCGCGCGAGGAGAAATGTATATATCTGCACGAATCCGTGATGTTTAGTACGCCAGTTCACCTTGGCTCGGACTCACCATATATAAATACGGGGATAGTGGTGGATCATTCGAGAATAAGTAGCTGCAGTAGATCTAGAAAAATCCATATTTATAAAGAATACCGTAGTCGGAGCCAGCCAGGTGGTTGACAAGTCAGATCTGCAGCTAAATCAGGTTCGATTTGTGGGATGGAAATTCCAATACCATGGACTTTCTAAACAATCAAACATGTACCTAATATAATTCTGACGTGATCAGTATTCGCAATTCACCATGTATAACATCGTTATGATTGCGTGCATGCTTAGGCATTAGAGTCTCTGTCTACATGTACATACTAGGTGAGAGAGTTCTTTCTCATTTCTCAGGGTGTTGAACCCTTTCTCGTGGTCCTATAGGAAGGTAGGGTACAAGGTCTTATGATTCCCGGTCTCTGGATGCAGTCGAATAGGAGGACGTTGGGTTCATTTACCTTCCCTCTATAACTGTAAGCAAGAGAGCTACTATTATTATTCCCAACTGTCGAATAGAGACTCCAGCTAGGACCTCAAAGCAACAAACAGAAATCGTTTATTCCTAACACGTTCTAGACATTTAAGTTGGATGCAAGGTGGATATGATATAATACTTTTAACTGGAGGACTCTAGGATATGGCTGAGGACACCTGTATCCGGAGTATTGCGACATTCAATCTGGAAATCAACTTTATATTAACAGTGCTTGGCAGGCTAATAACTACATTACCATGACGGACTATTAATTGTTCTCTTAACACCTCTTAAGGTGGCCACAACATTGATCCCAAAACCTTGACCCTAGTAATTCTACGCGTAGAAGATCGCAATTCATTGAGGATCTGTTAAATGATAGAATAGATGGAATCAAATCTAATGATAGAGAGATCATAGAAATAGCACGTAGCTGTGGAGAGCTATTAGGTTCAAAGGTATTGAGGTTAGAAGTGCTCCGGATAGAGGTGCCCGTAATCATATGATCCTAATGCCTAAACTGTGAGGCCATGCAGACGAAGCTAATGCATGCGGAATTGTTCTAGGAGTCATATACGAATTGTTTGTTCGAGGTTTTCTGTTGCTGGTGGCTAATGATCTCTAATAGAAATGCTGCCATTGATAATTATGAGGTGTTAGGGTGTTTGGGTGCAGCGCTGTGGTCGGATGTTTGATCGACAATATGCTTCCCCCACATAAGGTGACAGTATCTGCATCAAAGCTATGGTACAAAGATATGGCAGTATACCAGCTCTCACGGTCATGGGGCATGTAAGAAAAAAGAAACTTCAACCTGAGTCTATAAACGAGCTGCGGATGGATTAAAGACAGGATCCTGGACTATGGCCCCCTTTAAAACTCTCGGCGTCCGGGAACATTGATTGGCCTGCATCTATATTCAGGATGGAGGCATGGTGGAAGTACATATATGATAGATATTTCTGTTTGGAGTGGAGCACATAATTGAATGTATCACGCGCAGCAGAAAGTGCCTCAGGTTATATCGCCGTTCTTTGATCCTGTCCGATGTAGGTACGCAGCACGGAGCCCGCGCAAGTACCTCTGCATCGATTGGTTAAGTCTGAAACTTGTCCAGGTTGCGTTAAGGATTGCCGGAGATCGTGGTTTTCCCGGGAGGAGCTCTAAATTAAATAATTGCGGAGTGCATGCGCACCAAGTTACTCGCAACTTCACAGCGTTTCCGAACACGACCGCTATTGCATTCCATACAAAAAGGTAGCCTTGGCGCTTTTTTCTGTGTATGCAATATCGGTTGTGTTCACAAACGCAGTGAAGTTACGAGTATACCTACAGCTACCGCAAAATCTCAGGAATAACGAATCGGACTGGGCTGGAATACCACTTGCCTGTTGGTCGGAACGAACTTTGGGTCTGTGGGATTGAGGCTCAACAAGCACTTGACCAATCAGAGGTTCAGTATTCCAGTCCAGTCCGATTCGTTATTCCTGAGATTTTGCAGTATTAGTAGAATTATTATGTAAACAGGGCTGATGATCACGCCGAGAACAGGCCGTTTTACTAACACCATATCTCCCCAATAATTCTACCGGAGACTGTAGTCCTATCTATCACACGTGGGATGGTGGGAATACGAAGCGTCAATAGACCTAGCTCTAGTACCAGAAGGTATGTACTACTGGGGGTTGGTTGGCTAATTCTCGAATGTCTACCCATCAACCTAGTTGATAATGGTCTTGATGAATTGGAGTCCAAATAGTTTATAAGAGGGTAGTGGGAACGTGCGAATATGAAATTTATCTCTAAGCTTCCTTCCTACTATAAGTATACACATCTATACATAACCTCGCAAAACTTAAATACAACTTCTCAAACATGGTAGCCGAAAGCAAAATGGCAGCTAAAGATGGCCGCACCGGCAAAAGGTACCCCAACAGTTGAGAATACAATACACCTCTAGTTTCGAAGACGTGTGATAACTCAAGCAATGTGTACAGCTACCAAGCTGATGGCCACCCTCCTGAGGCCTCAGGCCAGCAGAAAGAACCGCCGAGCCCGCCCAAGGGAGGTGCTGCACCGGATACCTATCGCGTACGTGGAATCCCTCGCAGTGTTGGGGTAGAAAACTTGAAAAAAACGCTTTTGAAAGAACTCTTCGGGAGCGAATCTTCGGCGGAGGTTGCGGGAGAGCCGACGATGATACAATACGAGTATCCGGGCGCGGATACACAGACTGCACTTATCCGGTTTTCGGAAAAGCCGGAAGCCTTCAAAGACCAAGCGCAATACCCACTTAATAGCTGGAGGGGTGCCGTGATAGATCGAGAATTCTTCGGATTCACCACACTATATGAAGGACAACGGGATCAGCCAGTTGCTGCAGAGTTTGTTCCATATTACCCAAAATGTCATATGAAGATTGAGACGTTCCAGGTTCTAACGCTGAATCCTCATCCAGTATTATCGCTGTAACTGGGCTTTCTGCACATGCCTACGGTTCATGGAGAGCCAAGGGTGCTCATAAGGGAATGTGGCTGCGCGACTTCCTTCCAGAAAAGGTCCCAAACTGCAGAATCATGACTCATGGATACGATTCCGATGTCAAGAAGGATGGGTTCAACACACTAGATGATTATGCGAACGAGTTTCTGGAACAGCTTGAGTTATATAGACAGGGCACCAGTTCTAAGGTATTCATTTCTCATACTGTTAGCCGCCTACTTATCTCAACGTTTTCTGATAATGGCATGTTTTTAAGGGGGCCGAACGACCCATAATCTTTATTGGCCATAGTTTGGGAGGCCTAGTCGTCACACATGTAAGTTCCAGTTCTTTTTAGATGCGGTACATAAAATATGAGATACTAACGTCCGTTAGAGCATTGTGAAATCCCATAAAATGCACGGCCGTTCCGGCTCGGACTTACTTTCGCTGACAAAAGCGATAATATTCTTTGGCACACCTCATCGTGGACTCAAAGAGCATGCGGAAAATATCTTACAGGCCGTGGGGGAAGAACTTGGTAGAGCTGATTTGGTAAAATCACTCCGAGTGGGCACGCCTGCTTTGGAGGATGGATTCAACGAGTTCCTTAAATTACTAAGACCCAACTGGCCAAGCGTGGCAACCTATTACGAGCAGAAGAGGACAGTTGCATTGCAAAAGGTATGTTCGTCAGGAAATGCATGTACAGTGGTGGGTAATAAGTCATTGGACGACATAGCCACAATTTTGCCTGCAAACGCGGATTCTGGCGGTGTTTCTTCCGATCACTAATTACCACCGCTGTATATTGGCTTGATATGTTTATAAGGGACTGACAGTCACTAGGACGAGAGTGGCAGACATCTAAGGCCAGAGGGTGGGAGGAAGTATGTCGCTCTTGAACCCAACGATACACGGCTCGGTGTCCGGTGGGAGAGATGTATACCAGTGGACAAAGATCATTCCACAATTGTCAAGTTCGACACAGCGTGTGACCGCACATTTGAGCATGTCTACCAGTTTATCCGGAAAGTGACGGTCTCAGATGGTGAAAGAACCAATGAACATTCTACCAGGGATACTTTGCTGACCTCTATTGATTTAAAGCCGACAAAAAGACTTGCAGCACGGTGGCATGCGCTATTGGGCACGAAAACATCGGAAAGTTGCGAGAGCTATATAAAGCAAAGGCGCCCAAGCGAGTCAACTCCGGACAGAGCATGCCATATCTGCACCAAGCAGTGAAATGCAATACAACGGAGGTATTGGGGACACTCATCGACCTTGGCGCAAATCTATCGGAAAAAGATGAGAATGGCAACACAGCACTCCATCTGGCTATCCTCGAGGGGCGGGAGGATATGGTCGATATTCTTTTCCAACACACAAATCGAGAAGATATCTGGGTTCGTGGCCAAAACCAGGCTACTCCACTAGATTTTGCGTTGCAGTCGGAAGCTGGATCCGGATACCAGCTTGTGCATCGGATTTTTGAATTTGCGTTTTCTGCGACTTGCGGGGTTGCCGGGAGCGTAGAGATCGAGAGAGCCATAACTAAAGGACGTGACGCCCTCAATTACACCTCATATAAAGATGGAAGCTCGCCGGTGCTCCACAGAGCCGTTCTTGCCGGCGACGTGGAAGTAGTAAAGGCTATCTTAAGCAAAGGAGCCAAGGTTGACTTAAAGGAATCTGTCGTTGGACGCACAGCTTTACACGCCGCGGTGTGGTCCCGAGATCTAGAGAACCCAGAGGAGATGGCCAAGGTGTTAATTGATGCGGGAGCCACTGTGGATGCTAGGGATAATAATGGACAAACACCACTGTCTACTGCTGTCTGGGTCGGAAACACTAGAGTAGCTACTGCACTACTGGCCCACGGGGCCGACACCGGAACAATTTTAACCCATGGACTTGTTGTACTGCATGTGGCCTGCTACTTGGGACGACTGGATTTGGTTGAAATTCTCTTGGCCCGTGGAGTCGATGTCAACGCTTTGTGCACTTCCGGGAATGATGCATTAGTGCAGGTTGCCTTGGGTCATTTGGAAAATAATCTTTACCCAGTCGACCCGGAGATCTCATTGGCCGATATTTTCGGTGACTATACACAAATAGCTAGACTTCTTCTAGAGCGCGGTGCCAATGCACTTACACAAAATCTCTCTAACAGAACCGCGCTACATATATTTCTTGAAAATGTGTCGTCTTTCTTGATAAAAAGGATTGGGTGCCAGTTGAACGAGGTAGAGGGTAGCGACGATGACAGTGACGATGAAAATGATGGTGAGGACGACGATGACGATGACGATGACGATGACGATGAAGATGATGAGGAGGTGGGGGATGAGGAGGGTGAGGATGAAGATGCCGATATCGAGGAAGCTTCTTTGAAAACATATCACTCGGAAATGAAGACTGGATTTTTATTCTACGCTGGTATAGCTCGGCTGCTTCTCAACAAGGGCGCGGATATCAATACCAAGGATGAAGGGTGGAAGACACTGTTACATATTTTATCTCAAGGGCCTTTCAAGTTTATTTTAACTGTTGGCGATCTGGCACTTCACCCTAAAATTCTAGAACCTGTCTTTCAGGGTTACACTGATTTGATCGAAATGGTACTGGGGAGGAAAGGGGATGTCAATGCAAAAGATGACACGGGAAAGACGCCATTGGATTATGTGCACGAGTCTAGAGATAAGCTCAAAAAAGAATTTCCGGAGGATGAACTGTCAATTCGCGTCGAGGGAGCTGCTGCTAAATTCACAGAAATGGCCAAAGTTTTGAAGAGCGCAAATGGGAGGAACGGCAGTACGGGGTATCAGCAGCAAAGCGCTGCGAAGCCGGGAAAAAAAACGCAACAAACACCCAGCAAAGCGGTCACACCCAAAGCCGGTACCTCAAGGCAGGCCGGAAGCAATGCGCCCGTAAAGTCGGGCCCGTATTATGTCAATGAAAAGATATCCACTCTCTTGACGTCTGCATCTGGTGGCACTAGACCGGGCTGCAACTGTATAGACTGTGCTAGAATGCGTAACGGTGGACCCGCGAACAAGAAAGCTGTGCCATCAACTATGAAACGATCTTCCCAAAAGTCTGGACCGGTTTCTAAAGGCCAAAGTGATGAAGACGACAGCGACAGCGACGATGACGAACTGCTGAATGCAGTTACGGCAGGCGATCTGGAGACCGTGCGGCGCCTCTTACAGAACGAAGACGTTGTATCAGGTCTCGACGAACCCAAGAACCGGGACCCATCGGGAAGTACATTGTTGCATATCGCGGTAGAGAAAGGCTATGAGAACATAGCGAGGACATTACTGAGGAACGGTTGCTCAGTAACCCCCAAAACCGCATCAGGAGAGACAGCCTTGCATATTGCAATCGGGAAGAAAAGCAGAGTTTTCGTTCGGATGCTGCTATTTGAGGGATGGAAAAGAGACAAACCTAAGCTGTTGGCTTTGAACTACAAAAACTCTGAAGGCGATACAGCGCTTCATTTGGCAGTTGACTCTGGCGATAAAGAGATTTTGGAGATGGTGCTCAATCGTAAGCCAAATCTGGAGATGCTGGGAAGCAAAGGCCGCACAGCATTATGTCTGGCTGTGTATGGTAAGAACGAGGCTGCGGTAGAGAGTCTTTTGGCCCGTGGGGCCAAGCTCAAGCAGGATCTTCCACGACGGGAAACCTTACTCCATGCCGTAGCCAGGCTGGGGAATAGGGTGAATATAGGGCGGATACTACTCAAGTATGATAGCGACAATGACCTCTTGAACGCCATGGACAGTCGGAAGCGGTCACCTTTAGACGTGGCAATCGAATTCGACAAACCCCAGACGATCAAGTTTTTGAAAGACCAGGGCGGGATTTGATAGAGGTGAGATCTTTCAAAAATCGCCCAGATACCCAGATAATTACCTAAGCCAGAATGCTAACTAGACTTTCTATCTTTGCTAGCTTCAACCCTTCCACCCCCAACTCTTTAGGATCTGGTGAATAGATATATAGGGTATACGTCCCCTAGTGAGCTGGTGAATGCGTGGTATACTGTATATGCGCATGTACTTGTACGGTAGCTTATTTTTCTAAGTGTTGTTTGAGCTCGAATCGAAATTATAGTACCTTCATCCATGTATCTTGAGCTCGGTTATCAGAGGTGAATATCCTCGGAGCTAACATAAAGTACGTAACGTTGTTCTTGATATATCTATAAATCCGGGATAACAGAGGAGCGGCGATTTAGAGACAGGTATCAGATAACATATTGACCTTTCATAATATATGTTCATAAGAAAGCTGTAAGAGTAATATAGTAATGCATTGTGTACTACCAGCACTACTTCCAACTGCTAGGTTGCCTCTACTACGGCATTTAAAAACAATAGAGAACTCGAGGCGTGGGTACATAACAAAAATCGGTGCTAGTATCTTTTCATCTCGTCATTAAGAGATTTCGCCACCTTAAATTCCGGAATCTTGAAGTTTTTGAGATTAGGAATCGTAGATGATTTTGAAATGAAGAGGTATCTATGGATGCCCAGTTGACTTTGAAGTGTTTTAAAGAAAGGCAAAAGGCAATTCTACAGAAGAGCATTGATCCCCAGCAAGGCTCTGGCTCTTCAAGATGTCATAAATGACTTGATCACCACAAACATAACCTCTATACTATCACTATCACACTCTTGCCGTTTCTCAACTAATCGTTGCTAGTTTCAACAAAACGAAGCAGAAGCAGTCCACACATCCTCCCATATGAAACCTGCTACCAAGCCCTGCGCCGAACCGTGGGCCGGAAAGCTTCTACTGAAGCCTTCCTACCCGCTCACTGATCTCAGACAGCGCTTATTTAAGCGCCCGGATATTACTCAATGTGGCTGGCTGATAATAACTGGCGGTGGATGGCAACCGGTAATTATGGTTAACCCCCGGTCCACATCACCAAAGAAATTGGGTTCGTCCCGTGGCGCACCAGCGCCATGTATGCGCTGGGTGACCCAGGCTCCCAGTTGGTCTCCTTATGTTTAGAGCCACGCCCTGGAACCATATGACTATCTTTGGTGTCTGGGACGAGGATGTTACGTCCCGGGCTCACCTAAGGCTCGTCTTGGGCTCTTCTGGGCTCTTCTAGGGCTCGTCTAGTCAGGCGTTCCAACGGGCCCGGACTTGGGCGGGCTGGGCTGGGCTGGCGGGACCCCTCAGAGCCGAGGCTGGCCTAACTCAATTTTTTTTTTTTTTTTAACTCATTTCTATTCTAATTCTGGGTACAGAAAGATCGCATGCAGTATAAACGATGGCGTAAAGAGACCCTACACCAACTAAACAAAACGCGTCCCCTTGAAACACAAAAAAGGAAAAGGACAGTAGTATTTACACGAAAAGGAGACCAACAAGGAAAAGAGATGATCAAAGTAGGGGGTTGGCTTCGAGCCGGGGACAGGAAGTAGTTTCCCTAAAGGTCACAGGCTAGTGCCAACAGTGGGACTTGACACCGGGAGGTGGAGAAGAGAGAGCAAGATCCTCAAGTGGGGGTTTTTGAGAAAAGATCTGAATTTACTGTTTCCCGCAGTCTCGTCGTTTCACTATCTACGATTTATAGATGAGGACACGTTGCCTAGCGAGCGAAGAGTAGGGTATTTTCAGTAACTGTTATCCATTGCACCAGTGGGGTTGAACGGCGATTGCGGTGGGTGGGAGTTGGGTATGGCTGGATACGTCTAACAGACGACATCGTAACTAAGCAAGAGGAACGACCCGGGGTACGCTTCGTAAAATCTCAAGAATACGAGGACGGGCTTTAAACCCTCGAAGATTCGAAATACTAGGAATTAGAAGGTAGGGTTGATTAACGACGAAGGTAGAAAGCACATATTCAAATAGATCCAAACTAAAACTAACCGACGAAAGGAGGACGTTGCGTGAAGAGAAAAGGAAAGAAAGAATGAAATGACACCGTCGACTATATATACAAAAGATTCTTCACGCAACCGAACCCCAAAAAGCCCATAGAAACCCTACTGATTTATCAGCACACTATTCCGAATAGAAAGTTACACGGAAGAGAGAAAAATATACAAGAAAGGGACCGTGCCGCAACAACACCTTACACAACCAAGAACCAAATAGGGAATCCTAACCACACATTACTCATGTAACCCTACTGCGCAGTTGCCTCCTTGTCAATGGCAAAGACCTATACCTAGCCTGTCCGGGTCGGCCCATGATAGGTATTAAACCATCAAAAAATACTGTCGAAGAAATTTGAATAAACAAAGAATAAACCTAAACCATTCATGTCAAACATTTTCTATTACAAGTTGATATATATTTAAATATAATTTTCTTTATTTATACTTTTAGATAACGATTTTAAAATGAGGTTATAATATAGTGTTAATTAGAAAGCCACAATACTATACTGTTTACATAAACTTTATAGTCCCCTATATTGCTTTGAATAGTTTTTGATTTGAAGTGTAATGCATTGAACCAGAGGGACAAGGTACATTGGAGATAGCGGACTTACAGGAGCAGGGTCGGGGTTAGGTGTCGGAACTCTGGCAATGAAGGACCGAGGGACACAATACAACGGAATGTACTCGAGATGGTCAGACTGTAACCGACGGAGGAATTCGCAAAGAGGCCGGGCTTAATACTGATCGCGGAGATTTCAGGAATTCGGACAAGTTCACGCGAATTGAACGATACTTAGAAAGTTTAAAGTAATATATTCTTTAACACCGGAAGCCAAAAGAAATAACCCATAGAGAAATAAAAACCCAAACTAAAAGAGCCCCAATACCACAAGAAGATTACGTGAGGAAGAAAGGAAAGGGAAAACAAAAGGAGAGTAGAGTCTTAAATATAGAATATGATACTGAGACACCGAGACACGACTAGTAACCTGCGAGACGGAAACTCACAGAAGCGCGTTAATGAAAATTACAGGGAAGAGAAATGATCGTAATTCGAAAACCTGAAAGAAAACCCAAAGGAGAAGTGAACACCTGAAAGACAATTCGCTGAGAACCGAAAATGATATCCTTCCTCCGCAATCCAAGCCAAGATACGAAACACCCTTGGATATAGGTAGGAAGAAATGTTTAAATTGTCGGTCATGGATTTATCAAACGTTAGTCTTGTACCTATTCTTTACATCTCGCAACTTGTTATAACTTCTTATTATAGCAAATGAGCAAATCTCACTATCAGGATTAGACTTAATGCTAACATGATCCTAGTTATAAGCTTTACAAGCCATTAGATTCAAGTCTAGTTCGAAATTCATACAGGAACAGTGAAGCAGAACAGAGAGAAGGTTAACGTAAAAGTAATAAACGTTCTCAAAACCAATCAATTTTTCCTATAACCTATCAACAGCAATCCACTTGCTACATATTATATAAATATTGTTTACTTCAATTAAGATCTCAGTTTGAAATGAAGATATTTCTTACGAAAGGTGATGTTATGTGCATGTTCTAAATAAAATCATAGATAAACAATCATCAGTATAGCAGAAGCCCAATGCCTCATGCAATTGTCAGTAAGGACTATTTGTAATTCTGTAGCTACCTCTCAAAAATAAGGAAGATGCAACTGATTTATGATGATTTATATACTAACACGAAGTCAGCTTCTATTTGCTCCTACATTTCTTATTGAAAATAAACACAAGTCACTCAATAACATTGCCAAAGTACTAGCAATTCAAGCCTCAAATAGAGTCTTAACAGAAACATTCGATACGGAAGGATATGATAAGTATTCAGTATAGCATAAACCATCTTTAGATGAGTTACAAGCACCTGCTCGAATTTCATTAGCTATGAATCACCGATTGTTGAATTTCAAGGATTGAAACAGAGTATTTCGAACTGATGAATACTAGATAAGCAACAACAACAACCAGCAAGAAAGAGAGGACAAGAATAGCATATCTAGAATCAGCAAGCTTTGACCTTTCCAGACATCCCCAAATTATTCAGGAAAACTACCTTTTGCAGAAAACCACCTTTTCAACCTCAACTTTCACCCCTCTTTTGGACAAAACTGGTATTGCCAGTAGTGTTCATCAACAGAACACAACAACCACTACAGCTACCATCAAACAGATAGCAGGAAAAGAATCAGGGAAGTTTCCTCTTCCTAGTGAATATTAATTTGTGGTATTTCGGGATCATTCTCCCTCTTCTACCACCACCTTCTGGTTATTCTCACCGAGAAGCGGCTGCCAGAAGATTTTTGTCTTAGTGGCTTGGCGTAGCAGGAGAGGTTGTTGAGACCAAAACGAGAAGACAATACCATTGTGATTTTGACAAGGGTTAAGGGTGCCATAGCAACAAGGTTACACGAGTCGTGAAAACCAACAAAGGATAGGAGCAAGATACCAAGCCGGGAAGTAAAGATGGAACACGTCATGCCGCTGTTGGTCAAGACAAAGACAGGCAGAGCAATGGCATTCAAGGAGTTAGGGGGAATGAGAGGACTATCCCCAATCTGGCAGGATGATGAAATTTACATCAGAAACATAGAACGAAACAAAGTCTGGCTACGCAAAACAGACGGCACCTACACACAAGTAAACATTAAAACTGTGGACTACTGGGATGGCAAAGTCGGCAGCCATGAGGCATCGCAAACGAGGACAGATCTAGTCGCAATAGGAGAGGAGGAGAAAGAATAAGTGGACGACTTCAGAGGATATATTATGGAAATGGCGAGAATGAGCCCACTCGAGCTTTCCCCCCCCCACCAGAGGTAAAGACGGAACTGGTAAGCGAGGACATGGTGATCAACTCAGTCGACCGCGAAGATACAATCAACTCATACGCACTGAACTCCTCACCACTCAATGATGCGTGGGGAAGGGGACATGACAATGAGAAAAGAGCCGGATCTAGCAATCGAGAAGCGAAAGCAGCAAGGGAGTTGACGGCAGAAACGGAGACAGAAAGTATGGAAGTCGACGAGTGGGAGAACCTCAGCGACCCGGGAAGAATCAAAGCGGTGGTTGAGATGATCAGAGAGTTTCGTAAGGAAGCGATCGAGGGATTGAAGAAAGAACATATGGATATTGATAGCGAGTTGGCGGAAGAAGCAAAAGATGTCCTAATGCCGGACGATGGCGAGACAGTATACAGGATAGTGCTAGAGCTGGCTGGACACGGCAGAAAGAGAAAGAGAAGCGAGTCAGACTAAGAGACAAAATCATCAGATGTGTTCTGGGATGCTTGGCTGAATAGCAGGAAGAGAGCAGAGATGCGAGAGAAGAAAAAGAGTATAGGGGAGGAGAGAGTGAAGGGGATGCTAGCAAGCCGCTACGCCCACATCGTCAAGCCCACCATTGAGAGATTAAAAGGGGTGTCAGGGCTGGGAGCAAGCAAACACTCACCCCATCGCGGTATGACTCCAATCTCCATCCGGTCCAGTGCGAGTCCGGAAATAGAAATAATCCTGGACTGGGCAAAATCCCTGGTCCAGGATGTGAAAACCCTGAGGGAAAGAGTAAAGGAGCTTGAAGAAAGGGGGGAAAGCAGGAGATATGGTGGAGAGAGAGCCAATACGAGTAGCAAAGGTAAGGAGAAAGAGAAGGCCGGACATATCAACGGGCTGAACCTGAGTGGGGCAAATGCGGGGCCGATGTGACCTCTCTGGATGGGAGGGAGGAAACTATCCACAACCCGCCAACAGTCACCAGAGATCAAATCGCGAGCGGAACTCCCACCGCAGCAAACGAATGGAAGGTGGTCGAGAACAAAAGGAGGAGTGAGAGAATGACCAGGCAGGAAGAAAAGAGAAGGACAGCGGGAGAGGCAGCAGCAAGGAGGGCGGAGGGAAAGGAAATAAGAAAGAAGGAGGCAAGGAAGGAAGTGGAAATCACCATGGCTAGGGGCATGCGTGAGGTACCGAGTGCGGAGGTACTAGCAAGGGAAACGGGAATTGAATGTTACGCGCTGAACCGGAGGGGCAGAGGAACGCTGGAGATAGCAGAGTTACGGGCGCGGGGTCAGGGTTAGGTGTCAGATCCAACGACGGAACACCAAGAGGCACAATCCGACGGGACGTATTCAAGAAGGTCGGGCTATAACCGACAAAGAGTTTCTAGGGGGATCGGGCTTGATACCGATCGATGGGATTTCGGAGACTCGGATACGTTACGCAAAGTGATTGATGTTTGGAAGGTTTGACGTAATATATTTCAATGCCTAAAGACCAAAGAAATAACCCGTAGAGAAATAAAACCCAAATTAAGAGAACCCTAATACAACAGGAAGATTGCGTGAGGAAGAAAGGAAAGGAAGACAAAGGGAAGGTATAGCCATATATATACAAGTAATGCCGAGACGCCGAGACATGATTAATAATCTGCGCGACGGAAACGCACGGAAGTATCAGCAAAAAAGGGGTGGCGCCCAGACGAGCCGGATCTCGTTCAACGAGATTTGTTCGTCTCGTTGGATTTGGAACATTTGGGGCATCCGGAAAGTGACTGGTTCGTTTTGGCTCGTTTTGGGACGTCCAAAATATGATAGGTCATATTAGAGCTCGATTAGTACGTCCCAGAAGTGATAGATCATATTTTGGCTCGTTTGGGACGTCCAAAAAGCGATAGGTCATATTTGGCTCGTCTTTGACGTCCCAAAGTGTACTAGAGTCGTGACACTGACCTACCTGACAATAGTCTTGGCATGATTTCCAGGTTTTAACGGCACTCCGGAGTCGCCTCCACCTCCACCTCCACCTCCACCTCTACATCTACATCTACATCTACCTTCACCTCCATCACGACCTCTGCCTCTACCTCCACCTCTGCCTCTACCTCCACCTCTGCCTTTACCTCCTCCAATTGGCGTACCTCCCTACCTCGAGATTCTGACTCCTATACTGACATCTGGATAGAATTTCAACTCGACGACCAAATCAAGCACCAAATCGACACCTCTTCAGACATAGAATCGACGCCTCTCCAGGCACCTCTCCAGGCACCGAATCAGGCGCTGAATCTGGCTCCAAATCTGGCTCCAAATCTGGCTCCAAATCTGGCTCTGAATCAGCGACGATTACCGGTTGCAGGGTGATAGGTAAGCATGTGGCAGGCGTGGGGCGGGCGGTGGGCATGTGAAGGGTGCGGGTGGAGATTACCATGTAAATAGTATTATATAGCGGGGCAGACTATGCCCAGAATAAAGTAGCTTTTGCCGATTTGACCTCATTTTGCCAGACTACAGGGTGCTAAAAGAGCATCTGCTGGGCAAAAGGTACTTCAGGCGAGGCAAGACGAGCCCAGATGAGAAATGGACGAGCCCAGGACGCCCCAAATGAGCCCCAGAAGAGCCCCAGACGAGCTCCAGACGAGCTCCAAACGAGTCCAGGGCGTGATATCCTCGTCCCAGATATCAGGGGCGATCTTATGGCACCGGGGCGTGGGTCTTAGCGTAAGCAAATCAATTGGGCGCCCAGCTCGCACAAGGCATATAGGGCGCCAGAGCGCCACAGGACGAGACCTGATTTTTTGCTGATGAGCACCTCAAGGAAAATTACAGGGAAGAGAAATGAACGTCATAGGAGAACCCGAAAGAAGACGCAAACAAGAAGTAATAGTCCCGAAGCCCAAGGCACCCAAAACCCAAAGCGATGTCCTTCCTCCACAATCCAAGAGCAAGACACGAAACGCCGTTAGATTGAAATGAGGAAGGTCAAGGAGATCAGGGGGACCAAAGACAAAGACGGCAAGGTCAATACCGTGGTGGCATGCTTCGGGGATACAGAGAGTGCTGAGGAGGCGGCACATAAGGCCGTGGAAACCCAAAAAGCAGGGGAGAGACAAGTTGTTGCCATCAAACATATAACGGAAGACTGGACAGGAATTGTAATCTACATGGTCGACAAAGCATAGGATGCCAAGATGAAGGAGCTCAAGGAACACATCGAGAAGAAGAATAATTTCGTCCTATGCAGAGAACCCCACTGGCTTACACCTAGCTTTAAAGATGGTGCTATCGTCATCCACGTTGCCAGCAAAGAAGGCAGAAGGGAAATTCTGGAAACGGGGGTGCACATCAATGAATACAGAAGCAACAGCGAGTGCCTAGTGAACAAGAGAGGTAAAGAATACATTTCGAGGGCAGCAATGAGAGAACAACAAAGCACAACATGTTGCGGCGAGGGCACTGGTGGGCGTTATGCAAAAACACTCGTGCAAAGGCAAGGTACGGAATCTGTCCAAAGCAAGGCCACTCCATGAGACAACACAGGTGCGATCAGACAGGATACATGTCCAAGGGGTGGTGCAGAGAACACCCACAATACAAGAAATGCGCGAACTGTAAACGACCGTACGGGGCGATGTCAGTACATTGCAATGCGAAGATTGAGTGGTACAAGAAAACATCAAACTACCAAAAATGCTGTGGTATATGCGAGAAGACAGGACACAGCAGGTTCGAGTGCAAGAATTCAAAGGCCAGAGCAGGGGAGGACAATAAAGCAACCACACCCATGACCGATGTCTACATCGTTCACAATACTGCAGCGAAACTGCAACGGGTCCACGAACATTATGCAGTGGCTGATGGAGAGTGGGAAACATGTGGACGTGATAGCGATACAGGAACCATATATAGGGAGGAAAGGAATGAAGAGAAGCCTGAGAGGCGCGGTAGAGTTGGGAAATGGGGAGATCACTGTGGGACATAGCGGTTGGGACATCATCTACAAACCAAGGAGGGAGAGCACAAAAAGCAGAGTGATGTGGATGGTCAGGAGGGATAAAGAAATTAAATACAGCATCAGGGATGATCTCTAGAATGATTGGAACGCTAGTGTGATGGACATACAAAACAGCAAAGGGGACAGACTAAGAATCCTCAAAGTATACAACCAGGCACACAAGGAAAGAGATGGATGGTGCCTAGAAAGAGTCTCAACCGACCTATTTAAGAAATACGACACTATTCTAACGGCGTTTTGTGTCTTGGTTTGGATTGCAGGGGAAGGATATCGCTTTGGGTTCTCGGCGCGTTGTCTTTTGGACTATCACTTCTTGTTTGGGTTTTCTTTCGGGTTCTCGTGTGACGGTCATTTCTCTTCCCTGTAATTTTCCTTACTGTGCTTCCGAGAGTTTCCGTCGCGTGGATTATTAATCGTGTCTCAGCGTCTCGGCGTCACTTGTATATATACGGTTCTACCTTCCCTTTGTCTTCCTTTCCTTTCTTCCTTACGCAATCTTCCTGTTGTATTGGGGTTCTCTTCGTTTAGGTTTCTATTTCTCTACGGGTTATTCTTCGTGTCTTGGGTATTAAAATATATTACGTTAAAACCTTTTCAAACATCGTTCGCTTCACGTAACGTGTCCGAGTTCCCGAAATCTTCCCGATCGGTATCAAGCCCAATCCTTCCAGACCCTTCCCGTCGGTTATAGTCCAACTCTCCTGAATACCTTCCGTCGTGTTGTGCCTCTTGGTTTAGTTTATGACAGCCGCACAATTCCTCTATTGGTACCTACGTGTTTACTACTTCGTTCGCGAGATAATCTACCTCATCGCTCCCAAACTCTGAAGGGTTACCCTGCCCTCCTAGCACCCCTCTATCCCTCTCCGGTTCAGCGCGTAACAACTATCCTACTTGGAGACTTTAATGCAAAAGGAGCGTCGTGGGATGCTCAGGCAATACCCATGAGGGAAGACATAGTTATGAGGATAGTGGAGGATAACAACCTGACCTTGATCAGTGAGGCAGACCGATCAATGTTCAGAAGAGGAGCAAACCAGAAATCAGTATTGGACCTCACTTAGTCCACACCAGGAATTAAGGATAGAATTAGTTGGAACATTATGGAAGAAGAAGACACGGAGTCAGACCACGCCCTTATAAGCATCAAGCTTAGAGCACTAGAAGCGGCTTTGCCTTATCAGGAAAATAACCTCTCCCGAGACTTTAGAAGTGAGAAAATTGATTGGAAAAACGCTTGAAAGATCACTGAGAATGAGGTTGAGGCTCGTAAAACAGAGTGGGCGGAGGCAAGGAAGGATGGAGATAGCGACAAAATGGCGGAGATACTCCAGGAAAGCATGAAAAAGGGCATCGATATGGATGTCCCGACAATAAGGAGATCTTGGAGGAGCAAGAAATGGTTCGATGAGGAAGTTAAGAGCAAGAGGAAAGACATGTCAAAGCTAAAGAGATGGAAAAGGAACAGCCCGACAGATGAAATGGGCGACAGACTAAGGACAAATATATGGAAGGCACGGCGGAACGACTACTTCAGAAGAATACGCCGGAAGAAGGAAGAATGCTGGGACAAGTTCATAAGAGAAACAGAGGAAGATAACCTGTGGAAGATCTGCAGGGTCATGGGCACGAGAAAATACCCAAAAACCCCCTCACTCGTCTACTTAGAAATGACAGCATCTACATTCGCAGAGAAGGAACAACTGTTCCTAGAGACACTCTTCCCCGACCCTCCAACAGAACAAGAAGAGCCTCCCACCATAGGGGAAAAAGATAAACAGTACCCCCCAATTAGCCTTGAGGAGGCGACCGAAGCCATCATGAACCAAACCTCATACAAAGCCCCTAGGGAGGACGGGATCGCCTTTAAAGCGCTAAAGGAAATGTGGAAGGGGGAGCTGTGTGCTAAGGTCACTGAGACATATCAAGTTGCCTTTGCGAAGGGCTACCACCCGATGAGATGGAGAAGAGCGATCGGGGCGATAATCCCAAAGCTAAATAAGACAGAATACTGCAAAGCGAAGGCGTACAGACCAGTATCGCTTTTGGACACACTGGGCAAAAGACTGGAAAAGATTGCTACGAATCGCCTAAGCAAACTGGGAGAGGAAGGGGGACTGAGTACACATTAATGGGGAGGAAGAAAAGAAAGATCAGCAGAGGAATGCGTCAGTCACACCCTGGATTGGGCAGAGGACAGGAAAGAGGGGGGACTGAAGGTGGTGTTGTTGGCAATGGACATCGCCCAGGCTTTTACAAATGTATCAAAGAAGAGGATGGCGAATATTATCCACGAAGGAGGAGGGGACCCCAATCTAACCCGCTGGACGTACAGCTTCATGAACGAAAGAAGAATCAAACTGAGGTTTGATAATGAAACCGGGGAGGAACATGTGATGGAGACAGGCATCCCGCAGGGCAGTCCGGCATCGCCAATCCTCTTCAACCTATCCGTCGCCCCCCTCATAAAGGTCCTGAACAAAAACATAGAAGATAACTTCCCCGGGATGGCAATAACGCCAGCATACATAGATGATATAACTATAACAGTTGCTGCGAAAGACTGGGAAACAGCAGTGGAAAGGGCAGAACAACTTGCCAGGATCGCCCACCAGTGGGCCGATGAGAATGACGTGAAGTTCGAAGATGAAAAGACGGAATGGATCAGACTCTGGAAGAAGGAAGATGAAGAAGCAGGAACCATGGAGATGCCAAATGGGAAAACAAAGGAGGAAAAGGTAGTCATTAAGTGGCTAGGTCTAACCGCGTTTTCGTGTCTCGGTTTAGATTGCGAAGGAAGGTTATCGCTTTGAGTTCTCGGTGCATTGTCTTTCGGTGTTCACTTCTCCTTTGGGGTCTCTTTCGGGTTTTCGTGTAACGATCATTTCTCTTCCTTGTAATTTTCCTTGACGTGCTTCGGTGAGTTTCCGTCCCGCAGATTATCAATCATATCTCGGCATCTCGGCGTCACTTGTATATATATGGCTCTACTTTCCCTTTGTCTTCCTTTTCTTTCTTCCTCACGCAATCTTCCTGTTGTATTGGGTTTCTTTTAGTTTGGGTTTTCATTTCTCTACGGGTTATTCCCTTGTGTCTTTGGGTATTAAATATATTACGTTAAAACCTTCCAAACATCGTTCGCTTCGCGTAACGTGTCTGAGCCTCTGCAATCTCTTTGATCAGCATCAAGCCCGATCCCTACAGAATCCCCCCGTCGGTTATAGCCCGACCCTCCCGAATACGTTCCGTCGTGTTGTGCTTCTTGGTGCTTCGTCGCGTAGTCCAATACTTAACCCTGACCCCGCTCCTGTAACTCCGCTATCTCCGTCATTCTTCTGTCCCTTCAGTTCAGCACGTAACAGAGGCAAAGGCTGTGTCAGTTAAGGCAAAGCAGTGGGAATTAATATATATTCCTAAAACTTGACAGGGACTTGTATTTGTAGAAGAACTAAAATAGGAGATCATGGCCCCAAGGAACTAATTTTGTTTACTTGAGTGAACCAAGGGATATGAATAGCTAATAAAAAATATACTCCACCGCCGGGGAGTAAAGAATCCGTGGATTGTGTTTGTGCAATGCATCAGTAATGGGTTGATAGAATTGTGATTTTGTTCTTTTTGCATCCGCAATGGGAGGAAATACATCGAGAATGGGAGTGCAATGGGCCGTCATTGTATAGGATAATGCAATGGGAATATATAGGGCAATTCATAGGAACTAGACAGGGCATGCCTCAAAAATGTGTCAAATAAATCTCTTCCATTCCAAAAAGACTTGGCTTAAATGGGATCTGAACCTATTATCCCCTGATCACTAGCTAATAATTCCCACATCAACTATATATATATAACATTTGCTATATATTTGATTTCAAGGTGTGCTATATATCTAGCAAATATTAATAGAAATACATCATAAGAATGCATCATGAAACGCATCATAAAAGCATTTGAAGAAATATATAAAAAGAAAAATGAACAGAAAAGGTATAGTACGCACACTCATAAAGGTGAGACGGTAGGATTAGGAAGCAGAACAATTATGATTGCAAGCTGAATGTAGCGAGGCCAGTCTTCCGATCCAATTTGTCCTCAAGTTAAATCCAAAGGTGGTACGCAGAGTCCGATAGTGTGAAAGCGAGGATGATGTCGAACTCAATGTTGGTTTGTAAGAAAACAATCACGCCGTTATCCTTTCGGTCTTGGATGCAGATTTCATCTGCATTGTTAGAAGTTTCGGGTTCATCTTCTTCTTAGTCCTCGGTGCAAAGTTCTTCAGTAGTACTGATCTCTTTACCCTTTGAGGTGACTGAGATGGTAGTTTCCTCATAGTTGGGAGACTTGCTTAATCTACTGACAAGGTTCCAGAAATTATAGACCCTCAACATTCTCATTGACAGATCCCGACAAACTGTATGATGGGCCTGCCCACCAAACCTGCATGGGAGGGCTGAAATCTTGAAGAATGCTTGAGACATGATTTCAGGTGGTAATGATAAAATGTACTGATTGTGGAAGTGGATTGAAGTTGGAAGCGTTGGAGATATTGTTCAGGCTTAAGCCGGGCTCATAACCTAAATATATACAGAGTGGATAGAAATGTTGATTGAACTTATTGATACATGAGAAGGGGGAAACCGCCCCTTATTTATACTTGAGAGTCATTACATAGAACCCAATAGAAAGACATAGTAAGATGTCTCATAACAAATGCATGACTAATACAAATGAAACATTCCGCCACAATAGTATTATGACTCACGGGAGAGCGTACTATTTCAAGATAGTCTTACAATTTAAACTTTTTCACTAATACTACAGTTTGTAAGACCCGATTTCTTTTAACTTTCTTTGTTGAAAAGCCTTAGGGAATCGACTGCGCTTCATTTTCGGTTACATTTAAGAGTGGGTGCACCATATCTGGAATATTGTCCAGAAAATCACCCAAAAACTACCCAGCAGGAAATGCATCATTTGATGCATTAACGCTCGTGGTAGAGACACGATTGGCAAGATTCCATTGCTTTTTCTGTGTTATGACAGCCATGCAACTTGATAACTATATCTGCAGCCAGCATACCGACAGTCTATATGCTATGAAAGCAGATAAACCGAAATAACAGTTACTACGAAAGCTTGAATCTGCATCGTTTCTGGGCAAACGTACTCGAAGCCATAAGCCAGCAATGTAACTTCTCACATATTTCAAGAAGAGAGTTCTACCGTGATATGCATAGCCTTTCGGGGTTCATCTTTACTAACATCAAGTTTCAATTGTATGTGGATCTCGATTTTGGAAAATTGTGGTGTGTTTTGGCGGGATGGCTTAAAGTGGAATCGAATGCGGCCTAGATGCAAAAAGTGCAACCGAATCCTGACATACCTCTCCATCAATTGAGCTATTGATCTTTCAAAACATTCCCTCTGATGCGCTAAACAACCCCTAAGTTGGAGCCCCCTTCGATACTCTCTGTAACCACATCTTGATTTGTCGTGCACTCCCAGGTGTTGGAGGGCGCAGTAATGTTTTGCAAAGTAGTGTGCAATGCAACTCGGTCATACTAGATGTGGGAGTAGTATCCCAGATAGTGCATATAATGTTCCTTTCTTAGCAACTAACAAAATTGATACTTTTCCAAACTCTTCCGTATATTCGTAACCACAATTCATACCTGCGGTCCCTCCTAAGCAGAAAAGCGTCCCATACAGCAGTCTACTCTAACGCAAATCAACGCTCCGGTTCACATGGAGAAGCAAGCAGAAAGGTCCAATTTTACCTTAGCTGAAGGCGTTCCAGGAGGTAAATCTGAACATTGATTTGAAGCCATCAAATACATTTAGTAAGGCGCGAACAGAACAAAAGCAGTCGAGGGTGTTGTATGGTAAAAGCTGTGGCATATCCTATCCACATACCTAATTGGCCGTTGGCTACCGATAATATTTTTACCAACTTGAGAGGGCTTCGTGATGAAAAGAGTTGATTAAGTACAGTAATAGTTCGTATTTTATTGTAAGTAAAGAAGAAGAAAAGGAAAATGACAGTGGGTGCGTGTGCCGTCTTGGTACAGGTAAGAACAGTCACTGAGAGCCCCCTTTGCTGGTTCCTCCACTGGACGCTAATGATCATCACTTCAACCATTCAGAGCCCTAAGCTATCCAAAGACTCATATTCAAAGATTACTCAACACAAGGTTCCCAGTACTGACCTTTAACCCCCCGTTATATATGACAGCATGAATACTACTATGCTATTTAATATTTGTTAAATATGTCATAGGCCTGGCCTCTTGGAAACGGATCTTTCTTCGAATCACATCTTTTGTTCTCTTGTAACCCCGGAATGATTGTTGATTTTACAGAATTCTTAAGCTCCCCACATTGACCTAATAAGCTCTGAAATACCAACCTTGAACCTCCGTGACTACATATAATTATATTAGACTGCCGCCCAATCTCAGTAGCCTCTCGTAGGCTCATTAAAAACAAGGATTATCTAATTCATGTCCCGGACGATTGAGCGCATGAGCCGGACTTCAAGGGCTCCTTTTTCAACTGCAAAAAGAAGACAGCTCATTCGCGTGAGGCATTTATAGTTTCATATCCGCCTCCAGAGCAAAATTCAAGCATGATTGATTGGGGATATAATAAAGAATCTCAGTCAAAGAATGAATGGAGCTCAGCCAGCCTTTACTCCCTCTCCCACGTAAAGGTCCTTAGGTATATCAGCACTAACACATGATTATCTGGGTCAATCTAATCGCTTAAGGCTAAAACACATATCGCTAAATTCTGATATTCAATCGTAGATAATACACTCATCTCACACACATTCCCGGGGTGACAATCCCTCACTCAATTTATCAAAACAATTTACCTACGCTGGTACTATTCATGAGCGTGATAACATTTCTATATATCGACCGTTCAAATCCCGTAAAAACTCGAAAATTGGCTATGCATATGAGATCAAAATTACTGTTAGTAGACATGATCTACACCCTTCAACCAACCATTAGGGAGTTTTTACGGGTACTTACTCAAACAACTACATCATTTTAGAGTTAGGCGGCGGAACACCCCTTGGAGAAGGCGATCCTTTATTAAGCGAAAGCTAAAAGTGGCTGATCTACGCGGCCGGGTCCTGGCCCAACTAGACCACACATATGCGCCGTTGAGAAGCGGGGGAATTAGATGCTGGGGATTGTCTCATGTTGTCATGAGGTTCCTGGGGTCTAAAAAAGAGTTCTCGTCCTTCTACATTTGTGCGAAGGGGGGTTATTGCAAGATCAAATTCCGTCTCTTGCAATTGCCAAAACCGAACTTCATGCAATCCAGAGGCGTACATGTAGTTCAATGGGATACATGTTTCATTGTAAATAATACATATTGAAACTCCGCAGGCCAGGGCGCCGTAAAAGACATACTCGATACTGAGTATATGAATGGGAAAGTAAACCAGGTTTGTTTGTGTGGTGACCGTTGCAACAGATTTTCTCGTTCATATACTCAGAATCGAGTACAGTACCACATTGAATCCATCTGCTTAAAACTTAAAAGGCCGAGACTGATATTGTACGCGCTGGATTAAAGAAGGCATTGATACCCCACAAACCCAATTATTACCTGTGGGACCTTGATTCGTTTAGTTTGAGTCCCCTTGCACCCCCCCCCCCCCTTAAGTTCCATGCGTTAATCACCACCATTTTGAGGGGGATACTAACTAACCATTCATGTCAGTTCCATATCTTCAGTCCAATCAGACACGAGATCGTAACTCCAGGTCCATACATCCTCTACATTCTGTGTCAGTACCTGGAACTATGCGGTAAAGTGTTATAGGAATCAGGGGAATCCTTGCCGCCAAGCTAATTATTAGAAGTTCATACGTAACTCAAATAGTCCCTCGAACCTTCTCCATACGCACCTTCTCAACCATAGCTACCTGAAGCAACGTCTCAGTTCAGGCCCCAAGGAAGCATCCAGGATAGGTTCCTCTCCGTTCATCCCATTTCCCCGATATAATCTCAGACCTACATAACTGTTCTAACTATTCTGTTCTAACTATTCAAGATTTCAACCGTCGGGACGATCATCGACACAGCAAATTAAAAGTTGAGACCACTGTCAATGCGGTCGACGCCGAATTCGATGGGGGGTTATTCATGGTGGCGTTGGATCGTCATTGTATATATACGGCAATGACCAAGAGGCTTTACAGTCGTTTTAAAAGCGGGAAGAATTTATGCCTCTGCGGGCATAGTCAATACCCTGCAACGCGAAACTATTACGGTTGTTTAGATTCTCAACATCCACCACCACGGATAACTATCACGCACCGAGCTAGTCTACCGGCGAAGACCCCCCCCCCCCCCCCAAAGCTTCAGCAGGCGGCTATCAGATAGCAGATACATTACAATCCTTTTGCAGCACCAGCTGCGAGCATGATTGTTGAGCCAGATACCCACATATGTATTTCAGAGACCATCCGGCAACTTTGCGCCGATTATGTGCCTACCACACGCATTAGTGATGTAGCCTGGAGTTCTCATTTATGGTGAAAAGAGTCTCAATGCCGACTGGAGCTCGCTGGCTCCTTCGGAGACGGGGCTCGGACTTCGTCCACAAATACGAGTGTGTTGGTTTGGTTATGTAGCTGTATAAAAACTCCCGAGCCCACCTTCGTTAACCCCGCCCCACTGAAGTAGCATACCAGAACGCACACACGCAACAAGATAGAGGGATATACATCCAATCTTCAACCTCTTTTAGCTTCTTGCCCGCTTTATTATTGCTACCTTCATGAGCTTGAGCAGAGATGGGATCTCAAATCTCACGCCTGGAGGACTTTGCTCCATATCTCACCACCTCTAATATACTTATTACACCACCTCTATTAGTATGTAATATCCTGCGTTTGGATGCTTCCACGTACTCACCTTTTCCCAGGGCATACTATACCTTCTTGCCGAAGCATTCTATAATCTCTTCATCAATCCCAATAAAAGATTCCCAGGTCCCAAGCTTGCTGCATTGACAAAGGTAACCGCCGCACCGCACCCCATTCTCCGTACATATAATAAGCCCTACTAACCATCCACAGCACTACATTGACGTTCCCTGGCTCACCGGCCGCTACCCCACCTTCATTCACGAGCTGCACGACAAGTACGGCCCTGTAGTCCGCATCGGCCCCAACGAGCTCTCCTATGCTTCCGACTCTTCCTGGAAAGATATCTATGGTACCACCGGCGGTGGCCGGAAACAATTTCTCAAGAGCGAATTCTACGATGATGGCACCGCCCCCTCCATTGTTAGTGCGCGGGGCCCCCATAATCACAAGCGGATACACAGACTGCTGAGCAGCGGATTCTCCGCAAGATCGCTAGCCGAGCAGGAGCCATTGGTGCAGGGCTATGTGGACAAGTTTATCAAGCAGGTGGGGACATATGCGACTGGGCCTGATGGCGGCAACATGGTGGACTGGTTCACATGGGTGGCATTTGACATTATCGGTGATCTTGCGTTCGGTGATCCATTTGGAAGTCTTGACGATGGCGAGTGTTTGCTATTCTTCTTTTTCTTCTAGTTTCATATTGATGGGCGATATATAGGAAACCCACATTTTTGGGTCAAGAATGTATTTGGTGCGTTGGCGGCCACAGCCTGGATCTGGACCTTTAAGAAGAATCGTGTTCTGAGACACTTGATCCCCTATCTCCTGCCCAACGATGTCAAGGTTGCGAGAGAGAAACATCTCGCCTACTGTGAGGACAAGATTTCTAGGTAAAGCCCCGGCGATATTGATGGCATACATTCCCGTCCTCTAATGTCTTCACGTAGACGTCTCCAGAACAAGAGTGCCAGGAGGGACCTGCTGTCTGTCCTCGTAGCCAAGCAGGAATCCGGTGAAGAGTTCACTACGGAGGAGATGCGAGGCAATGCCGGAAATATCATGTAGCTAATGCCCTCCCCCTCCCCCCTCCCCCAACGATATATCATTCACTAACCTCAATCTCCCTCCACCTTGTAGTGTTGCCGGCTCCGAAACCACGGCAACTTTTCTCTGCGGCGCAACCTGGTTCCTTTGCCGTGACTCTATAGTCTACAAAAAACTCGCCGATGAAATCCGTGGGGCCTTTAGTAGTTACGATGAGATTACATGTCGGTCAACCGAGCATTTGACATACCTCAAGGCCGTGATCGAAGAGGGGCTTCGGATCTATCCACCAGTCGGACTCGGGGCACCCCGTGTCAGTCCTGGTGAGACAATTGACGGGGAATATGTCTCTGAAGGGGTAAGCTCAACTTGTGCTCATACATTACGATTGGCAGTGCTGATATTAACCGCAGACTGTGGTGATGACTTCATTCTACGCGGCTTCGCACTCAAAGGAGAATTTTCATAACCCTGAGGAGTTCATCCCGGAGTGATGGATCGATCCGGAATGCACAGATAAGAAGCATGCGAGTCAGCCATTTCTGCTCGGGTCCCGCGTGTGCATCGGTAGAGCGTGAGCATCCCCCTATATCCCCTGACCCAACGCGCTGCTGATGCAAATTTTTTAGCTTGGCCCTCATGGAGATGCGATTAATCCTGGCAAAGATGCTCTGGGTGTATGATATGAGTCTTGTGAACCCTAAGCAAGGGTGGCTGAAGGATAATGGATTTGCCGTCCTTTGGGAGAAACCGGCTTTGTATGTACAATTCACGCAGCGGAGGGGAATTGTAGTTCCACCGCTTGAAGGGTGAGAGATGTTTGTATATATTTATGGCAGTAATGAAATCATGCCCCCTCCAGGGTGACTGATTGGCAATCGCGGAGGACAGTGCGAATTGGTCTCATTCTCTCTAGTATTAACGTGCTATTCCAACATCACCAGAGCCATTGATACCCTATATGTATATATATATATCTATGAATTTGGCACGCTACCCCAAATTAAATATCCATGTTCGGGGTCCTTCAAACTTGTTTGGGCGCTTGAGCTTCGAATAGCCAGGATAAACACTCTAGCGGGCTATGCGCCAGAGACGTGGATATGGAAAACTAAAAGAAAGGCGTGGAACGAAGCTGTTGTTGCGATTTTTCATTGTTCTGGTGCTGAAATATCCTGTAGCCGCGGCGTTGGATACTCTCTTACATACCCGAGAACACCCCAAGTAGTCATGCAGGGCAAACTCAATCCCATTTATCCTACAACTAGATGGCATGCTTTAGAAGATGACTACCGGATCGGGGCCCCATGACTAGCTATCCAGATGGTGGTCCAGAAGGTCCGAATAGGCACCAAAAGGACGTAGCAAATCCTAAACATCATTCCGCCATAGCTCTCCTAAGGGATTATCTCACTCCCCGAGCTAGAAGACATGGGCCGTATGAATAGACGCAATGGCGCCATCATGCTCGAGAAATCTGGCCAAGAAATAAGCATGAAATCAGAGCATCTACCGCTCATTCGGTGTTGATATCATCACATAGTGCACCGGAGCGATAGGTGCAATCCGCCCCTCTGGTGTATGGAAGTGCAGTGGCGGCATTGTATGCATGACAGAGTAATCCTCCTCCCCCACCAACGGTCCATAGCTCGACATGTCTCATTGCTATCTCTCATGGCTCTCCTAAAGTATTCGAGCCTGGTGTGGGATTCTTGGCAGCTGTGTCACCAAGTAAATATTTGTAGTAGAGAGTATACTACGCCTGCGACAGTAAGTCTAGAAAGAGGTGGCGGTGCTGGCGGCAGTGCGACATAATTCAGCATTCTATAGCGGCTCCCCTCAGCATCTATCACAACCTACAACCTATTCGGCGCACTCCAATCAAGATACCTAAATACAACACTGGTATGCTACCCCACAAACCTTTTAATGCAGCTTTCATCAAGTCCATATCTTGAATATATGCTCATAGTGCTTCTATCAAACTGAGATCTAGCGATCAGGCAGGCTAAGGCTCAGAATCAACAAAATTTCTTTCCCAACAAGCTAGTAATGGCATGTTTTTTATGATTGGATGTACCATCTACCAACTAGGCACCTATCAGCAGCCGCAAAAAAATCAAAGATAATAATACATGTACCTTAGTCTAACCATACACCATTCAGGCTTCATGCCAAAACGGAACTAAATAAGGCTCCACTATATCTTCGCTACAGCACAATGAATTGAAATCTTTTGACGGGCAAGTATCAAATCTCATAGTAGGATTCGAAGTCATTCCCCCTTTCATCTATAATTGGGATAGTCTACTTTATAAGAATTGTGTATCAACCCCCTTTGATCATGGAAGCCAACAGTGATAAAAAATGATTCTTCAGAGAATACTTCCTTGACGACTCATAATTGGCGCAATGACGTATTCCCCTATAGTGCTGAACCTGTTTTTGAACGATTCTCAAACCTATATGTATGTCTGCCAAATTAAAATGTATCCAAGGCATCGAAACGTGATACACATTCGATGATATATCAACCATCACAAGGTTATCTGCCATACGAAATTATTTCCAGATTAACATGAGTATTTAGGTTTTTTCAATTAAAAATAGAGCCTGGTACCAACTGTTTTCAAGTTCTGGTGCCTTTACAGCTGACTTTTCTTACCTTGAGGAAACTTCTCCCATATGAAGCAAATAGGTTTAATCCAAACACCTCTAAACACATACTGGGCAGTAATAGAGAGAATATATACTCGAAAAGTGCATCCAACAGGCATTTTGCGTCGAGGAATTTTGGTGTATTTAGGCGTTGCAAGGTCACAATGTGCATCAATTTCCGACACCCTGGGTACATGTCCATACATTTGTGATAGCCGGTGTGGGTGGGGGGGGGGTTTCCCTTGTAGGTGTTGGTTCATCCTATGCTTTCTCCTATAAAAGCCGGCATGTATATCGAATACTACTAATTCGTATTAGTTTAATGACTAAATTTTGTTACCCGAAATAAGTAGATTTTTTTCTCCAGAGTTCATTAAAGAATTAAAGGTGGACGGCCTGAATATTTTTGTTGGACCGGGTTCCATTGCAGATTTTTGCTCTCTGATATAAACTGCTTTAATAGATTTCTCGAGCTAGTCCAGCCTTCCTACTAATCTACTAATAGCGGTCCATGATTATCCTCACCTGCTCATCCCTACATTAGTCTCTTTAAGCAAGCACTGCCACCAGCACTGCCACCTATCTACAGACCTACCGAAAATGACAACCATCAGGCCTTATTCTATGATTGTCCACTGACCGGATGCAGACTTCACACGCAACCCCAAATACTTAAAAGGGCTGTCGATACCATGTTCCTTCAATACAGGCTATAACTCGCCAGACCCATTCCATCCACCTCAACTAGATATCACCACTTGGTCTCGCGACTCTGGGGAAAGCAAGTAGAGTCCCACAGGTCTTTTAATTGGTATTTAAGTGCTGGGATCATTTCATCCCTATCTCTTGTGATACTATATATACACACATACACACACACACACACACATTCTATCAATCTGACTCACACTGCAAGATATCAGCTCTCTACTCTAAAGAGAAACAACGTTTCTAGTCTCAAACAAAACATTCTACAGCATCTCCCCCCCCCCCCCGAAACGTTCGCTATCATGCTTCTAACGATCCCAAACGAGCTACTCATATCCATCGCAGAGATTCTTAATCCAGGCTCACTCATGAACCTACTCCAGACCTGTCGAGCATGCAACAACGTCCTCTCGCATGTCATGATACGCCATGCCCTCGCCAAGAAGGACGGGATCCACGCCCTGCGGTGGGCCGCCATGAAGAATCACGTACCGCTCCTGAAAACCGTGGTCCAACATACACCCCCATCGGCCGAGGCCGCCAATGACGAACTCTCTGCCCTCTTCAACGCCTGTACCTACGGCAATCTTGAATCCGCAGAGTTCCTCCTCGATCACGGCGTCCCGCACACGCAAAGCATCATCCACGGATCACCACTCGCGCACGCCGTCCTGGGGCGTCACCTTGCGGTGGTGCGTCTACTCCTATCCCGTGGTGCTACTCCAAACACGTGGTTGTACTCTGAGGAGCAGCCGATAATGTTCGATCTTTGCCGGCGAGGATGGGACGATATTCTGCGCGTGCTGCTGGCGGCGGGCGCGAACCCCAATGTGAGGAATTATCATATGAGTAGCTGCTTGACACTCGCCGCGGAGTATGGATACTTGGAATGCGTAAAGGCCCTGGTGGAGCATGGAGCCGAGGTGGATGTGATGGACATGGACAACGATACGCCATTGATCCTCGCGCTCAACAGAAACAAGATGGACGTGGTGGATTTCCTGATGGAACGAGATGATTGCGACTTTGTGAGCGCCAACAACAACGGTTACGACCCCCTCATGCTTGCGTGTAGGATTGGACGAGTGGATATCCTCGAGAAGCTATTCTCAAAGCGAGTGCTCGGGGATGATGGGTTCTGGTACGAACATAGGCTTGTACCTTTGCTTTTGATGGCAAAGATGACAAACGAATTAGAGGTTGCCGATCTTCTAGAGCAGGAGATGCTAAGGCTTTGGCTAGTAGGCTCGACGCTGTAGACAGCATATAGTGGGGAGGGGGGGGGGGGGTCTTTATCGATGTGGGGTGGTGGGGGGTATACTCTGATCAGCTGAACCCCAGGTTGGAAACTCCAAGGGGTATTATTGACCCCGTGGTGGTGGCAGTGGTACTGATAATCCAAAGAAAGATACCGAGGGAGCTGTGTATAGAATACCCTGATTGAATCTTTACGCTTATTTGTTCTGGTTTGTTGTATGAATGTATACTTGTGTATATAAGTGTTCTTTCGAGGCATATGGGGGTATGACGACGATTGAATAGATGTTGGATGGCCAATATATGTCAAGCATCAAATATGGGTGAATATCTCGTTCCATGTCAAAGACAGGCAGTTAATCTCATCAATAGCTATGGGTATATATACGTAGCTGGTAGCTACCTAGTAAGAATATTCTATAGGCGATCCACGGCCAAATACCTACATGCACATATTCCATATTCAAGTAAATACCTACTCTACTACCTTGTGTCTTGAGTAGAGATGGCCGCCAAAAATACCGGTAGTGTATGTACGTACACATTTTACGATGTATTCTGAGTGTCAGCATGGTGATATGAATTCCTTTCTGCAATTACAGTACACTCGTACCTCGGAAAGAACAGTTCTGCCCTGTTCTTTTGGGTCACCCACCGTTGTAGAGCCAAGTATAAAAAGATGGGGCAGGTGTAGCGTACTCTACCTACTACATGTATATTGGAACATCAAAATTTAGCTGTACGAACCCACGTAATGAAAGAAGAAGAAGAAAAGAAAATTGCTGTACAAAGTTCCACCGATACCAGATATTACTGTCAGTCAGTCCTCTCCCCAATGATTTCTCCCCGAAGGTGCACGTGACTGTCCCAACTTGCCCTTTCTACGGGATGGGTATCAACCTCTCACACCTCTCACACCTCTCACACCTCTCACACCTCTCGCACCTCTCGCACCTCTCACACCACAACATCACCCATTTACAGCCATGTCGAACTTTCTATTACTCCCCTCCGAGATCTATCTCGCAATCTTCAAAGGACTCACTGATCCCCTCGATACCCTCAACCTCTCCTCGACCTGCCGCACCCTCCGTAGCCTCTTCTCAGCAAACACCCGAAGCCTCCTCCGCCCCGCGGCATCTGCACACTTTCACTCATTCGACGACCTCCTGCGCGCCGCGCGGGCCAGCAAGCTCCCAATCGAATGGCCCGGAATCCATTTCGACCTCGACTCACGGCGCTACCCAGCCCCTCCAACGAAAGAGTTCTGCGCAGCCCTCGCGTCTGACCCCCCGACCTTTGAGGAGCTTCTAACGGTCAGGGAGATTAGCCGACTGATTTCCGAATGGCTCAAGAGGTTCTTCGAGTTGATTTCGGTAGGGTCGTTCACGCCGCACGGGACAGAGAACTTTTATCGCGCGGGTGCACGCTTCCTGCTCATGAGCTATCTGTTCTCTGGCGCGTTCCTGGAGCCACTGCGCGGTCGTAGGATACCGGGGTTGGATACGGACGAGGATGGGGTGAAGCGTTTTCCGCCGTACCATGCAGAGGATGCCGACTGGCGATATCAACAGTTAGAAAACCTTTACGGCGGCTTTATCGATTGGATCGTAGAGGAAGGGGGGAAGCAGGAGCCACCCAGAAGTTGGATAGCTGACCCGCACGTCCCCACCTTTAACCCATTCAGAAAGATACTAAGGAGTGTCATTGGGATCGGTCCGGAGATTACAGCGAATAAGAGGTATAGTGGGCTCCTTGCGATCTCTTCGCTACTCTTAATACTCGAGCTGTGCCGGTTTGCGGGGACCAATGAGAGCTATATCGGTGTGGAAGGTATATAAATATATATATATAGCCGCGATCCCGAACCAAGTCTATCCCAATACTCTGGAATATACTGACCAACGCATCAAACCGCAGAGATGATCCCCGAGGGGTACAAAATCCGTCTATGCCACTTTGGGCAATTCCTCCCCAAGTTCGAAGCCGGCGGTGAATATTGGCCGGCGGCCTCCCTAATTGTTGGTTCCGAACATGGACTAGAACGGCCCTTGAACCCATCCACCATACTTCAAGACGTTTTCGGTAATAGACAGAGCGCGGGTCCAAGGCCGGAACCTTATAGGCCGCATATGGACTTTTTCAGGATTGCGCTGAAGAACCGCAATATCGCGTTCTATCACGAGCAGCAGAATCGATACTCGGGGCTTTCAAATTTTTATTTGTTTGATCGGAGCGCTGAGGCTTGATAAGCTGGGTTTCGTTGTGGCTGTTCCGGATGGGGAAATGGATGGAAGGATTTTTCATGGATGCTTTTTCATGGATGCCTTGCGCTGTGGTCTTTGATAGAATTTTGGTGCGGCTAGTGACGGGCTTCTCTAGGTGTAGATGACACTTGGGATATTTCACGAATAGATTTCTACTGTTGTACGTGGTAGATATTCCTGTCTAGATTTCTTTCGTCATATAATATCTCACATAATGATGGTATTCGCTTTTCAGAATATGCCCTTTTATAATGTGACATTATAATGCTGCTTATATGATAGTGGTATTTTCCTAGAGCCGAATTCAATCCAGTTTGCAGTGTTGTATTCTGAGATGGAATGCAATACCATATTAATTTGGTATCCCCGCCAGAGTTGTCTTGGGTGATTGTCACTTCATGGCATACATATAAGGCCCATATTCTAGACAATAAGTTAGGGTACTGATACTTATTTTTCTCCTCATACATACTTCATAATACATAGCTGCTTATTATCTTCGGCTATCAACATATAGATATGCCTATATATAGGAGCACGTATTTCGTAGGGTGAATTACCCCCACTACGTGTAGAGTAGTGGTGATGTCTGCCCCCAGAACTAGCACGAGAGCAAGAAACTACTATACCCAATTCTTGAACCATCATAATCAATTGGCCAAACACCGTCGCGAACACTCGGGGCACCCACTTCTCGGAACACTACTCTTATAACCATGTTCATAGATAATGGCCGGAAATAATGCAGTTTCATATTCCGAAATAAGTCTGAGGAGAATATAAGCATCACTCCCTATTTTATTGTTCGAAATATTGCATGCATCAAATTTATATAGTACCAGATTCCACCCATCAACCGGATAGTCTTCAACCCTGGTAAGAGGGACCCATGCGTTATAAAGATGCATACATACCCTTAAAAGTAAATACCCCACTGTAGCGCCCACCTGGCCCATATACCTACCTCTACACGAAAACCCCAGAAATGGAATACAGTATTCGTGTAGTGATGGGCACGAGACAAGCTATCTCGAGACTGTAACAAAAACAAGACGAGACCTGGGGGGGGGGGGGGGGGGCAACAAGACGAGACAAGGCAAGACTGGTCAAAGATGCCCCGCGACTTGTCTCGAGACTTTTTTTAACTTTTTTTCCACCAGGCAATTTGACCTTGCGCACCCCCAAATCAGGGTCAGGGTTTGCCAACATCGCTTTTTCTGGCATCAAAGTCAGAGAACCATGAAGTCTCTAGACCAGAAAAAAAATATACAAGACAAGACAAGTCTGGTCTCGCCTTGTCTCGTGCCCATCACTATATTCGTGTGATCATGGTCTACCTCTAGCTCTAGCGCCCACACACAGGCACTCCACCCATTCTATCCCCACCCAACCCACTTCACCTACCCCTCCCTTAAGAAACCCTACCCAGCCCAGCAACGCAAGTGACTTAGCACTACTACTTTCAGCCGGCCAAACATAACACCGTATCACCCACCCCATTGGAATCAACCACCCTCTACACGCAAGTCACGGAACTAGCTATACCTCTGCCCCCTCCGTCAATATGTATCTCTAAGTAATTCTACACCTTGATCCAACCACACGAAACCCACGCAAGCATCCCCAATCTACCCATCACGGACTCACAGGTTCTCACTCGTCCCCCCTCCCTCACCACCAGCTTCCTACCTATCTATACCCTGACCGCAACCTCTCACCTTCCCCATCCCATTATCCGCCAATCACTGCCCCCTATAATAGAGAAACTGAAGTTATATTGTGTGGGAGAGAAGAAGAGCGAAGTGATTTGAGGTGTGATTTGAACACGTGACCTTTGGTTGAGGTAGTGATGTTACTAGAAAGTGAAGAGTTTTCCAATTGTGCCGCTGAATAGTTCAGGGTGAGAGGGGATTTTGGTCGCCCTATATATACAGATATTTTACTAACACGTGATCCCTGATTACATAACCATATCCTTGTTCCATCTATGACTCATTCCACATTACATGATTATTATTCCACATAACCGGCGTCGCAATGCCAAGCCCTAATTTTAACACTTCTCACTTGCCACATCGTGATCCTTTCTGAATGTCTATGGTGTGCGGGTTTCGAAGGCCTTTAGTCATGACGCGTCTGCTACATTTTCCTCGGTAGGAACGTAGAGGAGTTCGGTTCCGCTTCCGTTGCTCTCGCGTGTAGTGATAGTGTACGCCGATGTGTTTCGACGATCGTGTATCCTAGGGTTTCGACTCAGGTCTATTGATCCTGTATTGTCGGCGTGTAGAAGTATTGGTAGGTTTGTTGAAGTCCGTTAGGGCATTCTTTAACCATACTAGTTGACGAGCTGCGAGTAATAGAGCCATGTATTCGACTTCTGTTGTTGAGACTGCGACTGATTTCTGCTTCCGCTTCTCCAACTTATTGCTGATTTCCTGAAGACGATCCAGAGAAGGATTTCCGATCATCAAGGTTTGAAGCGAGGAACTGTCTGAGAATCCGTCGAGTGTTCTAGAGTTCCTTTCGGGTAGAACAGTGTCCAGTCCTTGGTTCCGTTGAGGTATCGGAGGACTCGCTTTGTTGCTCGTGATATGTTCCTCAGTTGGACATGAGGAGAACTGGGAGAGGGCGGTAACGGTATGGGTGATATCTGGTCTTGTAGCTATGCTGGCATACATGAGTGATCCTATTATCGATTGGTATTGGGTTTGGTTCTCGATGATGTCCTCAGTCTCTCCTTTACTTAAGGGGTGAGGTTAGGTTCGAGTGGAGTGCCGACTGGTTTAGAGTCTGCCATCCCAAACTTCTCTAGGATTTTGTTGATGTATGCATGTTGTGATAGCTCAATACCAACCTTTGTTACCTTTATTCCAATTCCCAGTATGAATTTCGAGTTACCGAGATCCGTGACATTCAAGTCTGCCTTAAGCAGTTGTTGTACTTCTTTTCTGAATGGGGAGTCGGGTCCAATATCATGATGTCGCCTACATACACCGATATGTATAGTCGTTGTTTAGTATGTATGAACACGCATGGGTCGAATTTGGCTGGGACAAATCCTTTCCGTTGAAGGGAGTCTGCTAGGCAAGCATACCATTCACGGGGTAATTGTTTTAGTCCGTATATGCATTTCCGAAGTTTACACACTTTGTTGTCCTGCCTGTAGCCATCAGGTAGTTCCATGTAAATCTCCTCTTTGAGTATCCCGTATAGGAAGGCTGACTTGACGTCCATTTGTTGTGGTATCCAACCATTGTGAGCAGCTAGTGCTAGTAGTAGTCTGAGTGAATCATATCGGGTGACTGGGGCGAAGGTTTCATCGTAGTCTTGGTATTGTACTTGGGTGAAGCCTTTGGCAACGTACCGAGCTTTATACCGTTCGATGGTTCCGTCCGAATTGTGTTTGATTTTGAATACCCACTTTTCTTTTACTACTGCACGATTTGTTGGTCTGTCGACAATGTCCCAGGTATGGGCCTTGTCTAGGGCGTCTTTTTCAGTCTGTATAGCCTTTTTCCATAGGGTTCGATCTTCGCTTTTCATAGTTTGATTGTAGGTTGAAGGTTCGGTGACTAGGTATACCCGTTCACTTGGTGTGCTGAGGGAGTCGTATTCTGTTTGTAATGCACTTCTGGCCCTTTTATGGTCATCCATTAGTGCTTCCATTTCGAGTCGTTTCTCATCCTCTTCCAATGTGTCGTCGGTAATTAGCCTTTGACATTCTTGGTCATATTCTTTGCCGAGTTCCTTCATCTTTTTCTGTATTTCTACTTTCCTACTCTCATTTTCTAGCTCTGATTGTTTTTCCGTTCTTTGGCGGATGCGAGTTGATCTTCGTTGAGGAGCTGGAGGTGGTGCTATCTCAGGTTACTTCCCCTTGTTAGGTGTTACCGGTGGAGATTGTTTAGGTCTCTCGGGTGTTTTTGGGGGGGATCTGGATAGTTCCTCATTGTGTGGTTTTTCGGTGGTATATTCTGGTTCGTCTTCAGACCTGTTTTCTGATTCGTAACCGTCATCTGTTGGTGCAATCGTATTAGGTGTTAGGATAGGGATAGATCCGGTTTCCACAGTTACTTCCCCTGATTCAGGAGGGGGGAACGTGACGTCTCGTGATTCAATTACCCTATGTTTTGATCCGACCCATATACGATATATTTTATTACTGTTTGTGTACCCAACTATCATTCCTTCTACCGCCGGGGGCTAGTTTGCTTCCTGGAGGCCTAGTTTCTTCCGGGATGTGGACATAGCATTTCTTACCGAATGGTTGTAGGTGTTGATACTTGGTCGCATTCTTTCAGGGCTTCAGAGGGTGTTATCCCTGTTAGCGTACTGTGTTGGAGTCGATTTTTAAGGTAGACAGCTGTTGCATAAGCTTCTCCCCATAACGCCTTCGGATAGTCCATGATCATGCACCTGACCATGGTTGTTATCGTACGATTAAAGCGCTCTGCAATCCAATTTGATTCATGGTTGTAGGGGGGTGTTAGCTCGTGTACTATTCCTTGTTGTTGGAAGTACTTGGTTATGTCTTTATTGACATACTCGCCGCCGTTGTCAGTCCGGACTCTTAGTACGGTGGTGTCATACTGTTTTTCCATTCTGGTGACGACTCGTATGGCTATCTTCGCATCATCCTTTCGCTTTGAGGAAGTATATCCAGGAGAACCGAGTATAGTCGTCAATGAAGGACATATAGTATCTAGATTTACCTAGCGATTCAGTACCGAATTGTCCAGACAGATCTGAGTGGATTAACTCGAATGGTCGGTGGGATCTAGTACTTGTTGGTGTTGGTTTCTGATGCGTACTCTTGGAGAGGCCACAGTCCTTGCAGTGGAAGTTGTCTGGTTTGGGAGGTAGTTTCTGGATATCGTCGTATAGGTTTTCGAGTGTGGCTGGATGTCCTAATGCTTGATGCCAATCATAGTAGGAAACCAATCGAATTGTTTTACTAGCTAACTGTACATTCCAGAGACCCTTTTCCAATTTTGCCCAGATTACCTTTTTACCCGCTTTTGTGATGAATTTATTTCCTCCTCCTGATTCAGTTCTAAACCTCTTTTTATCGAGGGTAGGTTCTGAGACCAATCCCACGTTTCCCAGTGTGGGGACCAATTGTACGTCGGTGAGGATGATGGAGGATCTAGTTCCATCGGGAAGGTAGCAGTCGAAACTAGCGCTTCCCAGTCCAGTGACCCTATGCCTGGTTCCATCAGCTGTGTGGACAGTTCCAGAGTAGGGTCTGACGTTGTGTAATTGGTCTTCAAAGGGCGTAACATGAGAGGTTGCTCCAGAGTCAAAGATCCAGGAAGGGAAGGAGGGGTCATGGCGCACTATGCAGATTGTAGTGGCTGAGTCGTTTATGACTGCCGATGCTGATTCCTTATTTTTTCCCTTTTTGTTTCCTTTCTTTTTGTTTTGCTCTTGGAGCCTCCGACAGTTGGTGTAGTCGTGGCCTTTGTAGGAGAGGTTCCTGCTTGCACCATGTGCATTCCTTCTCGCTCGATGGTGGTGGTGGTGGGGGGCGTCTTGGTGTAGAACGCTTCCCATTTGTGGGTTCGGGTTCATCCTCGTAGAGGCGAGGAGTCTCCGGCGCACATCTTCGTAGGTGAGGTCCTTCTTTGTCTGAAGGTTGTCTACGACGTTGTCCATCGATTTTGGTAGTGAGGATAGGAGCATTACTGCCATGGTTTCATCGGAGTTGGTGAGGGATTGGAAGGTTTTTGCTACCTCATTATCGGCAGCCTGGCACCTTTGAGCCAGTTGTTTGCGGTATTCATCGAAGGTGTCCAGGAAAGAGGACAGGTTGTCTCCTTCCTCCATCTGAATCTTCGTGAAGCGCTTGACCAAGTTCACTAACGTGGAGGGGCTAACTCGGTCGAATTTGGTCTTCAATACCGTCCATGCTTCATGAGCATTTTCAGCATGAGCTACTAGGTCTTGGAGGTCTTCGGTTACGGCGGTGGTGAGGAGGGTTACGACGGTATCATCGATCCTCTGCCATTCGCTGTAGTCTTCGTCTTCGTCTTGTTTGGGGATTTTGCCATCTATAGCTTCCCACCAGCCACTTACTCTCAATGCTCTTCTCCAGGATCTGGCCCAGGTTTGATAGTTTGTTTGACCCGTAGGTTTGGGCAAACCATCAAATTTGACTGGGTTTAACGATGTACTGGTGACCTTTTTTCTGAGGTTTCAATCTCAGCTGGCAGTTTACCAGAGGTCTTAGAAGATTCTGCAATTGGAGAGCGTGATGTTGTATGAAGTGTATAGAGTTAAGCGATAGAGTGTAGAGGTAATGCGGATTTATTGTGCAGAACCCGGGCTCATAACCTGAAGTTATATTGTGTGGGAGAGAAGAAGAGCGAAGTGATTTGAGGTGTGATTTGAACACGTGACCTTTGGTTGAAGTAGTGATGTTACTAGAAAGTGAAGAGTTTTCCAATTGTGCCGCTGAATAGTTCAGGGTGAGAGGGGACTTTGGTCGCCCTATATATACAGATATTTTACTAACACGTGATCCCTGATTACATAACCATATCCTTGTTCCATCTATGACTCATTCCACATTACATGATTATTATTCCACATAACCGATGTCGCAATGCCAAGCCCTAATTTTAACAGAAACCAAACCCGTATGGAGAACCGGTGATTCCATATAGCAGGGAGAACAAGACCTGTTAGTAAAGCCACGCCAGGGTTCCTTTTTCTTTGGTGCGCAGCATTTCGTCAGATAAATCCATACCAAAACCACACCTACTTGCCAACACCCCATGCACACGTGCCTACACCGCTCAGTACAACTAGGCCCATGTAGCGCACCATATCCCCCAACAAACACCGCAATAGTGTACGTAACGTAACCCCAAGACCTACACCATACCGAGTGATCACGACACGATCATCAAGCTGCTACGGACAAAGCAGTGGCTGCGTATGGCGATCTATATATGGAAGGAATCCTGTAGGGAGAGGAGACAATGAAGGCGAGATGGACGAAAGGGAGCTTGAACGCGGATGAGGAAGCTTAGGCATAGAGAACGAGTAAAGAGACTGATAAGGTGCTGGGCAGGGAGCCCGGGGCCGCCACTACTTGATCGTTTATCGCATCTTGTTTATATGGAGTTCATTACGAGACTAGGAGAGATTGAAAGTAGGGACATGGACTATGAGATGGACTTGCAAAGCTTTGACTTTAGAATGCTGAGATGGCAAAGTGGACATAGAGGAACGGACACTGTACGGCGAAGACAAGATGGAGGCTAGCTTTAGGTTTGCATGAGGGCGAGATCTAAATTGTGTATTTGTTTTTGTTTTGTTTTTTGTTTTTTGGGGAGGGGGTGATAGGTAGAGTAGGTAGTTGTTTTAGTGCCATAACCGTGAGGTTGCATGCACATTATGAATAGAAGCAAATAAAAAAAATAATGTTGGAATTATGTCCGAGCCTGGGAAAAATATATCCTATCCATCATACCTTTTTTTTTTTTTTTTTATCATTTCAATCCTTGTTTCTAGGTACAGAATGATCGCATAAAGTCTAAACTATGGCGTAAACAAACTCTTCTGTCCGTCATACTTGTGGTATAGGAAGATGTATCCTGGCTATTATTAGTAGTTGTGGCAAAGGTCTAGACCACTGTTGTATCATGTCATTACTGGCTCTCGCCAAGGGAATTGTTATTATAAAAGGGCTACTAAGTTCCCTCCAGTACTATGTCGAAGGGATGATAGAAATATATTCCGCTGCAAGACCTCGATATTTCCAAAAGAAAAAAAAAAGGAATCACACCGAGTGATACCCCATGACCAACCCCCCACCACCGTCCACGCTCCACCTGCACAAGCCCAAACAGACAATGCCCCCACCCCCGGAACCCAAGACACTGCCCCCTCCAAAACCCCAGAACACACCACAACCAACCTCCGCTTCACGCCATACTTCCGAACCCAAACCCACATTCGGAAGCTAGTCAGTCACCTTCACCGCCCCCCCCCCCAAACAAAGAGCTCTATCCCCGCACCACCCCGTCCGCCCCTACCCCCGCTCGACACGGATAGTTTACCCCATAATGCTCCAACATCCCAGATGGGGGTGGTTTCCTAACCTCGTACACCTACTCCACAACCACCACTATGGAGTATCCCCCCAGCACCTCCGTCCCCCCTCTACCCCTCCCTCACAACCCATCACTCGCGCCAAGCCTCCACCTCCACCGGCCACAGTCAGTCTGCCACGACTGCTGCCCCTCCTCCCCAATATCAGGTGGGAAATCTATTGGATGTAATGTATTGCAATTTCCTACTACTACCGGTATTGCCATATTCGGCCTCTGCGTAAAAACAAAACATGAGATGAGAATGATAGTAGGTATGGTATGGTATGTGGTATTTACAGCCAGCTAGCCAACTATTTTGGGATGGACCGATAGAGAAGAATAGATAGGATAAATAGATAGATATGCCAAGTAGGCACCACCTCCTCGGACCCTGCAGGGAAAACATATCACGGGTCTAGCAGACAAAAAGGCAGACACGCCTCAATGCAGCCGGCCAACAAAGAGGCAAAAGCAAAGTAATAACAAGAATCAAAAAAAAAAAAAAAAAAAAACTGCCGACAAAAAAATAAGAAAGTAATAACGCCAAGATGCCCAAAGTAATGTCAACGCTCCTCCAATGATATGATATGATGATGATACCCCGCCCGTCCGTCCCGATAGAGGCAGAAACCCGCAAGAGATACGTAAGTAAAAGGGAAAAACAAAGAAAAGAAAAGAAATACCCAAAAACAATATGCTCCCCCACCCTAACCCAAAGAAAACCCGATCCAGTAGAAAGAAGGGAAAAAAAAAAATGGGAAAAAAAATGGGAAAAAAAAAAAGAAAAAAAAAAGGAAATGGTAAAAATAGGTCGAGAGATAAAGGAATTATGCAGTATGGCGTGTGCCGTCTAGATGCTCTCGCGGCGAGACCTTGGTGTCTCGGCCTTGAAGGAGCGACCGCCGATGCTGCGCCGCTGGCGTTCGCGCTTCAGCAGGATGAGCATACTTGTGATAGCTATTGTGCGGTTAAGGCCGCGCTCGTCGAGGATGAGGGTGCCGCCGGTAGTCAGGAGGGGGCCGAAAGAGTGGCCCTTTGAGGTGTTCTACAAAATCACAGTATCAGCACACGTCCATAATATATATCAAAAGAGAGGGGAACACCTACAGCAAACAAGAAAGCGCCAATCTGGTGGCTTCCCATCTCCTCACTCTCCTTCTCAAGGACCAGCTCCCCGCTCTCCAACCACCGCCACACAAACACCTCCTTTCCAATAGACCACACTTGCGCTCGGCGGTCTTCACGCCCACACCACACTTCTAGCTTTCGCTCCTCCATGCCCTTTAGCGTGATGTGCGCCGGCTTCATGACGTCCCATGGCACTCTCCACTCGGCCGCCTCGACGCCGAACGGGCCCAGCACTGTGCTCCGGCTCGAGAGGCTGCCGTTGCGCTTCGAAACCATGGCTGGTGCCATACGGCCATCGGCCGACTCCCAACGGCGCGCATCGACAACGCTCTTGATGGCGGCCATCGTGACGATGTCTGGGATGGAGGAGGTATGGTGGTTGTAGCCCGGGAGGTGAGTTGTTACGTCATGGATGGGAAGCTCTGATGAGGAGGATCTGCGGGCGCGCAGGCCCCCATGCGGCGGGATGTAGAGAAGGAGAGTGGGGTTAAAGTCGGAGATGACGCGGTTCTGGAGTGCGGAGGACGTTGTGGAGGAGATTGAGGTTAAGCTTGAGGTTGTTGTCGTGGGGGTGAGGGCGTAGTGTTGTGCGGGGAAAGTATAGGCGCTGGAGTGAGTTTCTGTGGTAGAAACGGAGTTATTTCGGGACATGGCGGGGCATATGATGTGTGGATTATGTTGATGCTAGAGAATAGTTGATGCTGGAGAGTAGTTGATGCGAGAGAGTAGTTGATGCGAGAGAGTAGTTGATGCTAGAGAGTAGTTGATGCTAGAGAGTATATACTGATGTGATTGATGGGAGATGGGGGTTGCGGAGGATGATTATGGTTGTGATGGATGATTGATTATTATAGTTTGTGGATGATGGATATCGATAGGTGATGATGGATCTAGGTAGAGTTTGAAGTAGAATGCTGAAGATGATGATGATGAATCTAGGTAGAATTTGAAGTAGAATGCTGAAGATGCCGATGGTAAAAAGTTCGAACCCTCTATGAGTGTGACCCTAGCAACCAGCTGTCGTAGTAGTTTCCTGTACGCAGTCGCACGGTAGTAAAAGTTATAAGGCGAAACAAGGCAAGGCTGTCTTTTTAAGTATGAAATCCCAAGGGGGGGTGTTTTTCTCCCATTCAAACGCTCGATCCCTTCGGGGCTATTTATAATAGATCGTTTGGAGAGAAATGGGGGGTGGTGGTGACCAGACTGTGCCTGGTTTTTTGCAGATAAACGAGTGGATCCCAGCTATAGCTAGCGTCTTTTTTTTTTTTTTTTTTTCTTCTTTCTTTTCTCTTCTTTCTTTTCTCTTCTTTCTTTCCTCTTTTTCTTTTTCTTTTTTTCTTTTCTTTTCTTTCCCTTTCACAGGACCCTGTTGTATATGGTATGATGTGGTATGTGGGGTTACTGGGCTGCTTTCCTTCTGCCTGCTGCCTGTTTGTGGTGTTTACTCGTGAAAAAAGTTTGACTGCTAGCCGAATCGATAGAGCTAAATCCGAAAGATTAAATCATAGAGGAAACCAACTGTCGAACGTGGATGTGGATGGGTAGCCAGAGCCAGGTCTTTCCTTTTTGTAGATGATTCTCTGTAGATAGGAAAGCACGTACCACCAGCAGCAGCAGCACAGACCAAGAAGCACTACGCATTAGTGTGGCAGGGAGGGGTAGAGGAGGTGGGGTTTGGGGGGGGAGGGTGGTGGGTGGTTGGGGGGGGGTTGTTTTTCGTCGGGGAATAAATAAGATTAGCGCCAAGAGCGGAAACTCCCCAGCAACTGCAGTGATTAAGATGGAAAAAAAAAAAAGGAAGAAAGAAAGAAGAAAGGCTTGCTTGCTTACGGATGACTGAGTGAGAGGCGTTTGATGGGCTTACTACATAGAGCATGGATATTATATGGATAGATATTGCGATACGGAGGATCCCATACCATGGCAAGGAGCAAAGCAAAATGAAAGACGCCGACCTGATGACAGTCAATGGCCGCCCTAGATCGAGGCGGTGGCTAACTACGCTGCTGCTTACTCTAGATTACAGCTTGCCCGCACGAGGCAATTTCAGCCTGGTCGAGTTGTTTGGAGGATGCATACACACAGAGGAGGTGCAAGCGAGAGCCTGACTGATGGATCTTGCACTGGCTGATGCGGATACGTGGAGGGTGTTTTTCGAACAGTTTACTTTTGCAAACACACCGATTGGGGGGGAAGAAGGGGGGTGTGTGGAGGAAGGTGTAAGGTGGAGGAGGGTGGAGTGGAATTGAGAGTGGCAGACATAAAACTCTACAGAACGTCACTATGGGCTGAGAGGGAGAACGAGGAGGATCATCGGACAGAACATGACAGGACTGGTTGGCTTGCTTACTGTTGCTATGTAGAGAAAAGAAAAGATTGCAAAAGTAAAGTGATGATCTAGAACGGGACGTGATTTGCAAATTGTTGGTGAGGGGTGTCTTCTTGTTGTTGTTGTTGTGTGGTGGAGGTTGAGAGAAAACGATCACCAACCAATAATTGACGTTCGACGTCATGCGCAACGGTTCATGTCGTACAGGTTACACGGCACACTCAGACAAGTTAAAAGTAACTGCTACACAGAGAGGGAGGTTGGCAGACAGAGACAGAGACAGAGATAGAGACAGAGGCAGAGACTGAGACTGAACCTCGATTTGAAGATTGTAGATTAGTATGCCTTGCTTTCTCGTCGCTGTCAATCATCAATCCGTCGTCAATCCTATCATTACCCATCCAACCCCCCATCTCTGCCAGTGGCAGTTATAGAGTAGACCCCACGAAACATTTCCCCCCCCCCCCTTTCCCACGAATCACCCTTCATGTGGGGGTCCACATATAGGCGAGCTTCTCACCGCTCGGTAGCGCACCCATTCATACCCACAGCACGGCAAACGCAAACAGAGCTTGCGTGGACCTATATAGGATGAATCGCGATGCAGGGACCACTCGCAGGAGAGGGTGAGAGAGTGGAGACGAGCTGTTGGTGGAAGGGGGGAGGGGGGGATTGGGGTATGCTTGTCTTTCCAAGTACCCGTAAACGAGTACCTATAGTTCTTACTCTACATTAGAATTATGGTAGAAACAAGGATCTAAAAGCATGGTTTGTATGGCTGGTCAAGCCAATAGGACCCCTCCCATGTTTTTCTACATATATAATCCTATCACGAGCTATACATACATACATACATGTACCTACTAAAACCAAGGAAACAAACTTCTCCTCTCTTCTATAGATGTGCAAGTGCTTGATGCCACCGATATATACGGTACAGATACCTGGTCAAGAGAGCTCAACCCCAAATTTTGTTGAGTTGCAAGTCGCAGCATGGCTACATGTATCTCTCTCCCTGCTGTTGGTTCGCCACTGGCTCGCATTGCACTTGATTCACCACTGGCAAGGCACAAAGTGAGACATTTCATCTGACTCGCTAGAGTAGAGTAGTGTACCACCAGTGCTAGGTACTTTGGTTTTTTGATATGTGATCGGAATCTGACAAAATGAATGTTGTGGTGAATAATTGTACCCTGAAAGCTTGATTGTGGGTTAGGGATTCCCTAACTCCCCTGCTCATGTAGCTGTATGTATCCATCACCACAATCACCACAATCAACCTCTGAGTCTCGTGACCTTCAAGTACTCCAATTCCCAAATCCTCATGAGCCGTCCCCCCCGAACGTATTACAAAACACCACCGCACCAAAGAAAGCCGAAATCTCCAGTCTCGGTAGTCATGCTCACATTCGATTATCAACCGCCTGGCGTTCAATCTCCCCACCCCCCAATTCCTCGGGACCTGTTTCCGGCCGCTACGACCCTGCACACATAACTCCCCACGTCCCCACTCCGCCCACCGACCTAGGCACTTCGCTGATCAGTGTGTCAATGCCCGTCCTGCAGTTCGTCACTAACCCCCCCCCCCTCCCCCATCACATCACCGCAGAATTTCTCCTTCCCCGCCGGTGATGAGATCATTACATGAGAATGATGTTTGGACTCCTAATTGACCGTGCCCATGAAGCTCAATAGCCAGCTCCATTTTCCTATAACATGATTGGTGCCGATCTCCACCTGTCAGACAACCAGCCGGCTGTCTTTGCCCCCCAAAGTCCTTCAGCATGTACTATAAAATAAATACATCTTTTACGGGGTGAATGATGAATACTGGGTGTTGACGGATCAATCACACCACCCCAAGCCGAGTTTATCTCTGTCTGTCAATATCCAGCGGATAACAGTACCGTCTTTTCCACGGGAAGAGACCGGTTTCTTCTGATGGATGCAGAGAAAATTACGGCGTGAGCCACTCAAATGAACGCTAGATTCTGTGGCTTACGCCGTGAAGCGAGTGGTCTCTTCCAGCGGGATAAGACGGTACACTAAATACACTTACCCCACTCTACCCGCCCGGTCCTCGCTCGTCTACCCGCCCGGTCCTCGCTCGTCTACCCGCCCGACACCTCGCTTCTCCACACGCCCCTTCTTCACACACCAACACCTTCCCCCCGAGGTCCCCCGGCCACTATCCGTCAGGGTTAGGTCTGACACGTCGAACTTGGTATAACAATCCGGTGTTTACTAACCCTGGGTGATCATGACTGAGGTGTTTGTTTACCACTGACTGTTCTTACCGCGCAGATCAGGAGCTGCAGTTGCGGGTTATATGCAGGTCTGTGGATCAGTATTGAAGGAGAGATCCCGCGATCGCGAAGCGGGGAAGTAGGGAGGGAGGGGAATGGGAGAGCGAATGAGATCATTTGGCGGTGTTGCAAATGCGCCTGAAGGTTCGGGGAGGGGGGACCGCCCTATGCTCTACTGATTGAAATTTGCCCCAGACCGCAAACATAGACGTCCTCCCGAGCCATTCAGACACCCCACCCCCCTCCCCTCACTCGGAGAGTTAACGTAGAAAAGAAATGATCATCACTTTAAGTGGCTTCAGTACCTCTTTTCAACCAATCATGATTGAGTATCCGAGTGAGGGGTGTGTGTCCGAGTTGCTAGGGAGGTTGTCTAAATAGAAAGCAGGTCGATTTATTACGGGTCTGCTTGTATAAAGTGGGCATATATATATCGCTCTAGCGGAGATCAAGACCAAAGATAAGCGCCGCAATCACCCCTATATATCTACTGATCCTCCGACTACCATTCTGTATCGCAGATAAATTGATGGTATACATACTACCTGCAGCACCCGTGACACCGCATTGTTGGGTCGTCGAACGGCCGCATGTCACGCATGTACCCACCCCTTCCGACAACGTCCAGCTCGTGGCAAACTATTTCCACATGGCAAACTATATTTCATTTCGTTTTGCCAGTGATTGTGGTGTGATGATTCACCCAGTGTGGATCCGGTGATATGTGCGGCAAGTACACAAGTAAGGGGTACCGCTTGGTCTAGTAGGTTGCGGTATGTAAGGGGCTACCAAGGATAATTTGTATAGTGAGACAGATAGAGTTGGAATTCCCGGACCGGAGCGGCTCTCGTGGGGCCCGAAAGACTGGGCAGAGTAGATATGAAGGGATCGGGGGGGATGATGGGCGAGTGATGGGCTGTGATGGGCTGTGATGGAATTCGTCGAAGGTCTCAGCCAGGTTAATTAATCTCCACCCCCGCGCCTTCATATCATCAGAAGAATTCGCTGGTTTCCAGAAAGCGGAGTAGCGATATTAATCATGATTCAGCGTCAGAGTGAGTGAATAGAGATTAATGGGGGCGTGGTGGTATTACCGAGCCCATCTTGTATATTGTAATTTAATATACACGATAGCTTAGACTCTGTTTTTTTTCTTTTATTCATTACGTTAGCTTAGACCCTAATAGCCCGATAAATGAACAAAGTTATAAATGTATCAACAGATGATTTTACATACACTCTTGCCAGTGAGCCTTTCAGTCCACAACATTACATACAATTTTACCCACACCTTTACTTCTGTTTACAAATTTACATACATTTTCCCTAACGACCTCACCCGCAAAATCGCCCGTAAAGTCGTATAAAGTGGTGCTTTTCTTCTAAATATATGCCTAGAGTTAATTAGATTATCACCCAGACGGATGAAACTCGGGACCTACCCAAGTTGTCACTTCATAGCCGCCTCAGGAAATAACTTATGGCTGATGATTGGTGGTAAAGCTCTTATTATTCGTAGTTTATGGAAAGTTACCGACTTCAGTAGTAGCACGGGCCAGGCCGCGAATTTGACAAATATTATCCGCCTAAGTGATATCAGAATGATAGTATAAATTATCTTTAGACCTCAAATAGTATAAGTTCAACTCCTGGCGTAGTGCAATTTTAAATAATATTTTTTCTGACAGGGTTAGGGTTGTCGCAGAATTGGGGATTAATGTGTATGGAAAGTTGTCCAATTTCCCTAGTTACACATTTACTGATTCATTTACTCGCGTGTTAAGTAAGTCCGGAGGATTCTTGGTAGCAACGGCCTTATAATTACAAAATTTCTCAGGGCTTAATTAACACGCAAGTACATACACAAAATAAAAGAATTCGACCACTAGAATTTACACATTTACATGATTCATATACCGACCATTTTACATGATTCATTTACCGGGCTATCAGAATGGTTATATCTGCTTCGTGTCTCCAAGCCTAATAATGAGGTTAGACGCATCCATCTTTTTTTATTACATGTGAGTGATATCCGGTGATTTATGAAAACCAGCCTTGATATTAGCCAGACTCCAGAGCAATCTCACCACATATCGCTACATACCTAGCTCTCCACTACTATCAAGATGTAGAGGCCACGGTTCACCGAGTTGGATTATCAAGCAGAATTTTATATCGTTTGTGAGACCTCTACTAGTGTCTCGCTATGGTCTATGCTTACCAATGCTTGTCAGAATAAAGGTCCAAGCAAGGGTTTTGGGAAAGACTCCTTCACTGGAGGCCGCTTCGTATCTAGAAGGATTCCAACCATCCACCACCTATTCGAAGCATTACTTTTGAACGAAAGTGCTAGCTAGGCCTTTGGACAAACGAAACACAGAGCCACATATATATAATTGCGAATTCCAATCTTTCAACGCCAGAACGAGCAGAAGCACAGTGCCTCGGATCACCCACCGGCCAATACACCGCTCGGAACAGAGGACATTCAACCGGCTACATACATGATATAAGAAAGACAGCATGCGTAAATAATATATATATTCATGTCTCAAATCGAAACAAGTACCCAGAAATTACACAAGCCCTAACCCAGTAGAAATAGCTGAAAACACATATAGGAAGCTGACGACATGCAGCAAATCATAAAACTGCAGACCCAAACAATCGAAGTCCCATACCCCATCCATTCAAATGAGCAACCTTTTACACACGACAACGAAACTATCATCTCTGGTCTGTTTGTCTTCGGCTCGGTCCATATTCCAACCGGAAGAGACAGTAGGCCCTTGGCGCTGGAGTCTTTTCTGGCCCCATTTCCTGGCTATTATGGGACCTGCAATTTTACTGGTAGTCAAAAGTGAAGCCAGAAACTGGTTGCCGCTCATCAGTTCAACTACCAAGAACAGCTCATCCTGGAATCATCTTCATTGCGAAATGCTTAAGAATTCAAAAAGAGGTGCATTTGCTTCTGAATTTCATATACAGAAATTTTCATGAAAGAATATTCTCCTTTGATGATTTTATAAAGGCTAGAAGTAGTGGTGGTCAAATGAGGCCATTAGACCCCTCTACCGGAATCAAACTTGGCATCTTTATGCCATGTCTGCCAAAAGAGACTCCAGATCCATCAGCGCAAAGGGTCTAACTCCAGCATCGAGTGCAACAAACCAGCACCCCATGGCCCCGAAAGCCAATCCGCACATCCACACAAACCACCCTCACTCTCAACACAATCCCCTTCGCCATCCCAACGGCCGTCCCTGCAATCACCCACATACAGCACCCAACCCGCCTCCACCACAGCAGAAGAATCCATAAATCTCGGCCACCAGTACCTCGCACATATGCTGTCCGTAGCAGCAGCTCCTCACCCTGAAACGGTGATAGGCGCCGCCGATCAGATAGGCATTGTGCTTGTTGGATGCGCTGTCGAGGTAACACCTTGTCAATGATCATAATGACAGAAGACGAGGAACTTCCTTTATGAGTATCCTCGGCACCATCCCTACATATCATACCTGCGTCACTTTGACTGATTATATTTACTACCTAGTAGAGCCGCGTGCTACGAACGCTTATTGGTTCAATTGCAAGTTGACAACCGTAGACCGTAGATCGTAGACCGTAGTCAAACTAGAGAATGCCCTTGAAACCCTGAATATATGTAATTACATCTCCGCTCTCGGCTTCAAAAAAGAAATTCAACCTTAGCTCTTACTTACTCAAGTCTCGTTCCCATCTCCTACTAAACAGCGGAGGGGGCTAGGTACGAGCCTAATTTTATTCCATACTACCTACTTTGATGGAAGGCGTCAGTCATTTGCTTTCAAAATTCCAACGTCCTGGGCCCTTGCAAACACTCCCCAAAACTTCAAGATCTACTGTGTCAAAACAAAAGCAAAACAGAGGATTTCTAGAGTTCGGTACCTAGGATTCCCGCATGGTCACCCACTGCAGTACTGACTAGGCGATATGATGATTGGGTATGGCAGAGCGGACGGGATGCCCCATTTTCATCATTCTATGACCGAACACGTCAGAGTGAGTTGATTTGACTTTTTGTAGGGAACCGTGGTTCTTCGCCGGGGATGCCCCACGGCGACACAAGTAAGTAGCAGCCCCGCAAAAGGGATCTTATGAGACCGCTTGATACCTTAATTGACATCCGAATCCCCCAGAACCCGGGTTTAGCTGTTAATCGGCCGAAGGATCCCCTATAAAACGCGCTTCCCTGTACCTAGAGCAAGATAGCTAGAGCTTACAAACGCACACATATATATATATATAGACAGTCAAGATTGATATACACTCACCTAATTACTAGCGCCGGGTAGATATAGATTGATGTTAGTTTTCCCGAAATCCTGCAAGTACAACAACCGCAGCTAGTCCCGCCGCTCAATACATGTACTTCACTCTCCTATTAGGTGCTAGGACCAATTGATTCAACCAATCACGGTCTACTGAGACTTTAAATCTTATTCCCCCAGCCAGGCCAGTTCTATGTAGGTTCCGCCATGGAGGAACCCCCATCAACACTTGAGACTCAAACGCTCCTCGCTGATTGACTGCCTTGGGTTGTATACTGGATTTCGAGATATGATATTCCAGGAAACCTGTTTCCTTATTGCCCACAGAACTACAACTCTCATACATTTTCCAACCTATAATTCATCCCCTTATCCTAAAATTCAACAAAGAACCCTCAATTTTCTCAATCCCTTCCTGACTTTCAAGAATGGGACGTATTGGATCGGGACACAGTCAATTCTAACTACAGGAGTTTAAATTTTCCTCTACTATGAGCCGAAAAATCCATTAGGTATACTTATAAACCGCCTAGGCTAGGACCTAAATTAGAGATAACTAATTGAAATCTACTATAATGAAACTATCTCTCCAATTCAATTAGGTCCTTAGGGATCGAACCCTCCCTGTGAAGCTTAGCGTATAGTACACTGCCATAACCGTGAGGTTGCATACGAGCACGAATCAAAGGAAGGAAAAAGAAAAAATAAAATAAAAACCATCTCTCCACACATTGGCATAGCGAGTGAGATACTATGAATAAAACCAGTGGATAACCACTAGGTTATTCCGAGATTGCATCTACTTAGTTTATTAATCCCTTTTAAGAAGTTTATTGATTCAAACAATATTATAACCAAATATCAGGGAAACTAAAGGCATCTCAAGAGCAAAGACAGAAAACTATCAATCGAGTGATAATCTATGATCAAACGAATACAAATAAATGCTCCGCCGGGTAAAAATCTTTTATATCTACGATTACCAAGAATACATGCTAGTTGCAGGAAGACTAGTCCAGTATCATTCTCATTATTCCTACCTTACGGTCTTTCCCCGTTGGGTAAGCTTTTGTTTGGAAGTATTTGCTAGCTGTTGTGTACAATCGGATGACAAAAGTTTTGGCGAGTTACGCTGTTTACAGCCAAAATAGCCGTATTAAGCGACCTCAATGAACCACTCAACATTGTTCAAAAGATTCAGCCTTTGGATAGAAGCCCAGAAGTTACTTCAAAATTGCCATACTTGAGATTTAGACATTCAAATTGAATATTGGTATTTTGATATAGCTTTTTTCCAAAATCAAAATTGAAAGATTCCAAATTTAGTATGGCCCCCATACAAATTCTCACATGGCAACTGCTTCTATTTCACAAAACATATTTTCAACACTTGAAAAGTGAGATTAAAATTCTGAAACCCCAACACAACAATCTTGAGCGCTTTTTCTCCAATTCTCAAGAGTTTTGACTGGCGTTGAGGGGTTCATTTGGGTTGTCAAACCTCGCTGTTTTGGCTGTAAATGGTGTAATCACAAAAACTTATGTCCTAGCACTATACGAACCCAAGACAGAATAAAATCCTAAATAATCGAAAATTACAGGAGACTACAGAAAATGTCAAATATGATTTCCCCAATAACCACAAATAATTTTACATTAGAACCCCAAAGTTCAACTTGTAATTAAGACGTGTTTCATACATACAACCGCAACAAAACTACACCGCCTTTGAGCCGTATAACTTCCATCTCCTACTACAAGTATATGTAAATGAGATCAAGTAGAGTAAGTAATAAGGATAGTAAGATGTGGCTTCTAAATTGTACGGCCTGGGATATCCTCTAGTGTTGACGGAACAGGACGCGCAGATGTATTCAAAATATGAATAAGTTTAAGGCCGGTCTCGAGAGGCAAGGATGGGCAGCTATGGGAAGGAATAACTGATACCTGAGGCGGCAAAGACCTCTGGCAAGGTACTGCGCTCTAAGTTCAGATTTGATTATTGATATTCTTAAATTGGCTCTCAGTAAGATGATATTTAATTAACGCCAAAGGTGATATTTTCTAGTATGGAAAGAAAGTGTAAATCTTCCTTAAACCTAATCTATTTATATTGCGTGTAACCTAGTAGAGAAATAAATATAATGTATATAAGGATGGTATATACGTCAAAAAAAAAAAGAGAGAGAGAGAAAGTAAGCAGACCGCCCCTAAACATAAAGAAAGCCATTACCGAAAAACTCCAAAACTCCAGCTCATATCATATACAAAGCCATTGCCGCAACCGCCGCTACCCCGATAATAGGTATCGTCCTTCTTCCCCCACCAGAATCATCGTCACTAGGATCTGCACTACCGGGGCTCGACGTGCCCCCGGATCCTGGTGGTATCTTAGACACATTTGGCACATCATGCGGCCGAAATTCTGGGAGCCATTTTGCAAGCGCGTTTATAAATACCGTATGGGCCATGTTGGCTCCTGAGATTGGCCCACTCGGTGGTCTTGTTGTATCTCTCACAATCCTAACATCTCCTAGGTCCGGACAATGAAACCCTCCTGGAACGATATACCCAAATACCTCGTTATCAGCAGTCGCCGTGCCATTTCCTGGTATATCCGTTGTAGTTGGGCGCTTTGGCGCCTTTTCGGTGGTCGAATGGGGCGTGACACCGCGCCATGGGTCATACTCGCCATCATTCCACATTACGTTACTTGGGTTCATATTCCATCCGCCATATCTATCATTCAGCGGCGCTATATTCGGACCGTTCTTCAAACCGTTGCCAAAGGAGACGACGCAATCTTCAATCCATGAATCCATAGACTCGAGTTTAGGCAGGAGAGACTCTGGGCGCGAAGCATTTCTGATCTGAAACGCGCCAATCTCAGAACACACCTGCCATTGCCATGAAAAGGCGTTTATGCTCTCTTCACACCAGGTCTTATCGGTTTCGGAGGCGCAGTTTACGCCATAAACAACATCATCTATAGTGAGGCCATCCGGAGGTATTTCCTCAGGGGTGAGAAGGGTTCCCCAGATGTTCCTGATTACCGCTGCGTATATGTTGAGAGCGCTATCAAATTCATAATCCATAAATATTCCAGCGGAGCTTTTGCTGATCCTGCTTCTCGACCTTGCGGCTTCTTGCTGGAGGGAGTCGCAGAAATAGCCAAGATAACCTTCCATTCCAACATACTAGACGACGCCCGTTAGCATCAAATCCCTCATTTCTCACAATTAAGATAAGGTTTGGTATAATTTTACCTGAAAATCTTGAAAAATGGTTCCTATGGCCCCTCTCACGTTGGTTTTACGGTCCAGCCACGCATTTCCTATATCATCCCAGTGAAAGTATCTATACAATGCTGACCCCTCTGGCCCCGTGACCATTTCCAACCAGTTGTCAATCCAGGTGGCATTCTGCTTATCGAAGGCATCGTCCACCCACGAATTGAAGGCCCTCATATCGCTCGAACAGTTCTTCCATCCTCCCTCGTCCATCATTTTCTCCACCGGTAAGAAATACTGCCAAAAACTTTCCTGGAGCTGTACTACCGCCGAGGATGCCAATGAAGCGTAAAAAATCTCGGGATTTCGCAGGCGGGCCCATGCAGCACGTGCACCGGGATATGACCCTCCAACAAATACCCATGGTGTTATTGAGGGGTGGAAGGCACTATCAAAGTTGCGCGCGAACACGGCGACATCTTCAAGCGCTTGCTCTATCGTGTGGTGCGCAAAAAAACGGTAAAGCTGGGAGGGACTGAAATGGAGGTCGGCAGACATGGCGGGGAGTGATCTACCGTAGAAGCGGTGTTCCCAAAGAATTAGAAGGCTATGCAATTGTAAGTCCTCCAGTTCAATGGCATGAGAATACCGATATAAATAGAAATATACCCATTGAATTGCTCTGCAAGGGACCCAGATGCTCCGGTAATGAGATATTGCTCCATGCCTTCAGCTGTGGCCTCACCATTATCAATAACTGAGCGCCCATCATTAGTTTACTTTGCAGGAACAAAGGCATCCCAACTCCGGACGACGTACAAAAGACTGGTCCTCCTGGCTTATAAAACGTCTCATCCACCCAATATCGATTTAAGAACGTTTCGCTGCTCGGGTTCGTGTGGTCCACCGGTAGCTCTATATACAGCGGGCCCCTCAGTGCCGAAGCAGCCCGCTTGTTATTTGGCCGCCGAAATCGGTTTTTGTTTACGAGGCGATTTAGTGCTACGGGGCTGAGGCGGTTAGACGCTATGCTTTCTCTTTCCGACGGAACACAAGCTACTATGTGTGCTAGTAGAAAGAGAGGGATGAGCAGAGTGGTGAGATACATTGCGCTGAAGGTTATGTACCACTACTGCGTATGCGTAGGAAGGCGACTGAAGTTGAGAGCCACCGACGAAACGCATCGCGGGAGGGGGCCTTTGGTTATATGTTTTATAGCATATATACCCTAGGAACCCAAGGGGTACAAAGTTTACAGATCGTTAATGGTCCCCCGCGAATGCCCCCAGCTGGGCTGTGTTTGGTAGGGCCCCTACCTTCCCTAATTTTCTATTGCACAGCAGGTGGGTGACATGTCCTGCAAGCCATTTTAATAATCAGGAAATTAAGAGAAAAAGCAATAACTGGGAAAAGAACTTTAAAGTCATTTTGGGGACAACGACGAAACTGGTTGAACGACGAACAGGGATATTTGGCAGTCAAAGTACAGGCGCTCAGGCTAGTATCTATTCACTTAGTTAACTGGAGTCTGTCTGCGTTTTCGTCGCTGCTCCAGGTTCGTCGTTGCCTCCAAATTGACTTTACATGTACCCATCAAGTCTCGAAACAAGACCTCGGGTTTAATGCAAAAATTAAAGGAAACAGAGCAATAGGTGGTAGCACGACACAAAGCAACCAATCGGATGGCTTAGACTTGATTGACTCTTTGAACCGGGCTGTTCTTTTGAGAACTGCCAATGATTGAGGCTTTAGCACTCTGGATATGTGAGGCCTTGGACCAATGGGGTGTGGTGGAAATGCTCCAAGTGACAGTCCAGTTACCCCTGCAGCTGAACACGGTTAGGCGGCCGCTTGGATCAGTAACTAATAACTTACCTACCTACTCAAATCTAGACGATCTACTTTACCCAAATACAGAGTCTACACTCTAACAATCTCATATGGCGCGAGAAGGCGTAGAGGGTGGGTGTGTCAACTTCAGAGGAACCTTTTTTGTATGGGGAATTAGAGAAAATACCACCGTTAGGCTAGGCACTAGTACCATTATAGGAGTAGATCTCCAAAATTCTGTAGACTGATTGGCTGCAAACGCCGAAGTTTACACACCTACCCTCCATAGTCGAGCCATATTTCCAAACCTTCTGTGCGGTATGCATATTGTCAGTTTTGCCGGCCATCACTTGATAAACGTGCTCCTTAGCCTAGGTACTCTAGCACTTTACCTAGTTTACATACATACTTTATGTACCTACATTTATGTACATACATGTACTCGTGCTCAGGATAGAATCAGAAAATGCGATTCACAGGGCAGGAATTATCAGTATGGAGTGGCGCTGACCTACCACACAAAATCATACTTTTGGTTCTACCGTCTTATTCCACTAGAAGAGACCGGTTTCTTCTGATGGATGCAGAGAAATTACAGCGTGAGCCACTCAAATGAACGCTAGATTCTGTGGCTTACGCCGTGAAGCGAGTGGTCTCTTCGAGTGGAATAAGACGGTATCTCCTGTAGGCGAGTAGGTTGTTGCGAAGCGTATCATATGCACCTTGTAGCCTCCTGCCTAAAGAAGCTGGACATGAATTGTTTCAGTCCTATGTGGCAGAGGAGAGAGCAAATGCTGCCACCCACTCAAGCAACCCGGGGTAGATGTGCTTTTGTAGTTATTGTTCAGGGAACATTGAACTTGTAGTACGCCTCCCTGAAAGTCCGAGAGCAACTTTGCGCAATGCATTTGAGCGGGAGGAAAAGGTTTGAGGCTTTGATACGAATCTATGGCACTGCGGGAATAATACCTTAGAAGGGTACATCGAAATTGGATATGCAGCGCACGCAGCCTCATAGTAGAAGCATCTTGTCCCAGCCACCGACTACTAGGTGGACCGACAACTAGCCCTAATTCTCTCGGCTTGCCTGGCGCCGTGGATGGCGACGCTGGAGACCTCTACCCTCCATCCTATCAAAAGAGCACTACTGTATATACCTTCTTGTGCGGCGGTGAGTGCGGTAAACTAAGAGGAGCTTACCCTGCGGCGAGATTTCGCTAACGTTTGTCCATCAATGAGGTTTCATGGAGATAATGCAGATTCTGGTCAACCAAGTGTTTCGCGGCACCCTTGCAGCTGCGCTGCGTGGACACAATCCAGAGCGAGGTTAAACCCAGCTTTGACCAGCACAAAATATAAACCTCTTGCCTCGAAACAGTTTTCTATTGAGATTATTATGAATTCGGACTAGCTTTCCCCATGGGGCTCCATAGCTGTAGTCGTAACTAAGCAATAAGGCAAGGACCGTAAGGCAGTCATTCCCGCAGCCGCATACGATAAGCGCTAGGGCCCCTGTTTCGTTCAGTACCAATGGCAAGCTACTCAAACGACCAATAACCTTAAATTAGTATTATTATTCTAATTTTGATTCCCCAAATCGACTGAGTGAATAATTTTTGATGAGGTAGGTATAGGTACATACTTACCTACCTACATGTTACGTTAACATCGACAGGTGTACCAGGATTACTGCCCCCATTATGTTTCCAGAATGGACCTACTACCAACTCTCCATTCGTACGCTAGACAACAAACCTAACCTAATACAGCGAACAGTGGATAGAATGCACTTTGAAGACCGAAGTCGAGAGCTTTGACAAGTGTATTTTTCGTCAGTGGAATCTGTATCTACGTTGGAATGTCGTTTAGTGTTCAGCGGTACAACATAAAAATCAAAAATAGGAAATGACTTATCGTGTAAAACAAATCTCTTCAAACCATCTACATAAAGTACAGCCATAAACTAATTCTTACCACCCTTCAGTTCGCTGACAGTACGTTACCTCACCTACCCTTGACTGAGAGGGCTCTTCAGCAGAACAAGATAACCCCACCCTATACCAAACTACAAACTAAACCTATGGCCGACCTCCAATATTAAAAAGACTTTGTCGACATTATTAAGGAAGTTCTCACCTCCCCACCGAGAGGCAACGGGTTATTTGGCCGAAGAGCATGATCACCTTTCGCTCTCGCCGAAGCTAAACGGGTATTCTACGCGTAGATTACTCATCCAGCCCAAGGAGAACATATATTAGGAGGGAGATAAAGCTTAGATTGATACTTCTTAGACCATAGCATGTTAGCCGATGGTTTGGTAAATGCCCTACATGGCGTTATGAGGTCATACAGTATCACTCGAATTTGCAGGAAATGCAGCAGAATTTTTTATTTGTAAAATAGCGAGACAATAACTAGTAGACCTATTGAGTCTTGGAAACATCCGGAAATGACACTCAAACTGTCAAGGTACTGTCGCTATATGAAACACCTCGCAAACAGGTGCAGGTTTATTTTATCAGTGCCATATTACCCCTCCCATACTGATATGGGAGATATTCCATGCTCAATTACCTCACAGAAATTTCAGCAAATGGAATATCTCCTAGAAGGGATTGAAGTACCTCAGCATGTTCGAGCGGTGGACAAGGCAAACAACAATTGTTGGTTGATTGGTTAACTTGGACTGACCTTTTTTTAATTCGAAAATCTGAAGAATGGTACTATATGGAGACAAATTACTTTGGGTTATCCAAACCTCAAGTACCTCGATGCGTGTGGGGGGATATCTCATAGTCATGTAATCCCTCTATGCCTTGATATGTCAAGGAGCCGCCTGAATCCCGAGAGGAAGTCTAATGGCATTGCCCCAGCATGAAAAATGATTCTAAATATGGATTTAGTAATATCATAAAGAGTTAGCAGATGACCAGGTGTAAAGGTATGTCAGGTTACCACCCGTGGCCCTAATTTGCACTGACGTTTTTTGTTACCCCTGTTGGGGTCGGTATGGGAATGAGGACGGGTGTGAGAAATCTTCGCCTCCTTTTCTCCCGGAGGTTCCCATACCGCCAAAATAGGATAGGAAGTCAATGTGAACTTCAAGATATCTCGGTCATACTAAGTACTAGTGAGTTTTTCCGCATTAAAAATGTTTGATACTCGATATCTATGAAAATACTAAATCGATCAATCAGTGGTCTCGACAGCAATAGTCAGGCTCAACCTAAAACGTAGTTTTTCGCTTGGGATGTTTCTTATGGAAAATTAAAAGGTAATACCGCTTTAATAAGTTCTTACTAACCATGGACTTCGCCTATTAGCTGTTCCCATGTCGCCCAGTAGACCAACTACATAATTCCTTGATAACCAGACCATTCCCATGATGCCTAGTCAGTATGGGAACGTTCCCATCTAGCCCGCGTTCCTGTACCGACTTCAACATTGCTCATCACTCATATATGTAATTAAGCACCATATCTCAATACCAGCAACCTCCTGAGATTAACCTGCACATAGTTAGGGGGGTCACGAGTTGTTGGGGTAGTACGCTTCAATATCCAAAACTTCCACCCAGAATCGCTCCATCGATCGGTGACCTCGATCTACCTCGAAGATTAAGTAATTCCATTTGATCTATGTGATCTTTCAAATCCCCCTTATTTTGCTTGATCCGGGGATCGTGTATGAGAGCTAGATAAGGACTGCTATAGGCGCCTATTATTTAATCTCAGCTAGCTAGGAGAGGAGCCTGCTTGAGAGCATAGAACATAGGACTTGCAATTAGTATATTAGTACTCCATATGCATGTCATAGTATAGTGTCGGGATTTAACCATATAAAGAGGGCGGGTGTTTGGGGATATGCCAAGTACTGTCGTAGTTACAAGTACTGATTAAACGCTATCACTAGAAGTAATGTAGAAAGACTTGAAGAGATAGTTTGTATAATATTGTTAAACCGGACTCCGGTCTACTCTTCTGATGTCTGAAGATGTTGGTGATGATGGACTTTAACCGGAGGCCATCATACGCTGATTTATACATAGAGAAACGTCTAGCCAAGACATAGTGAAACCCAATAGTAATCAAACACGATAATAGAAAGGACCTGTTAAATCCCTCACATAGAAAATGCCTCATACTTCCACCGATCGCTCATAGAATATCGCGATGGGCCCGTACTATCCTGGTGTCCCAATAATCCCGCATACAAAAGTCATCCACTAGGCTGCAACGGCCCCCACATAGCAATACAATGTCCCACACTGCTCCATACTATGACGGCTATCTTACTCACCCAGAGTGCATAGTCGCTACGTGTCCGATGCTGATTGGTGGATCGCGATCACACCATCACCCGTGTAGTGTTCCCTGTCGACCGAGCCTTGGCGACAACCATTCTAGCCGAAACATCATCTATCACTCATAATCGTTGAGTTCTGTGATATCCTATAACACTACTCCCCCTTTCCAGACGTCGTCCTCGACCGTTAAAAACCTCTCATGGTAAAAACCCTGTGGGAAAAGCCATTGAGTAGGAAAAGGTATCGAACTAGTCTTTTCTTCTTCGCTTGTGAGCCTTGCGCGCTCGTTGACCTTCAGCCTTTGTCTGGCTCCGTGTCGTAGGTCGTTGATTCGGGAGTGGTTTGAGGTTATCGTCCAACAATGCCTCCTGTGGTTCAGGGGTCGCTGGTCGCTTCCTCGTATTCTGTTGTCGGCCTGGATCTGGATCCTCACGGTAGGGTCGCAGTAGCATCTCATGGAATACATTATGTACCTTCCATTCTGCCGGGAGATCCAATTTGTATGCACGTGTGCCGATAACTGCTGAGACTTTGAATGGTCCGGTGAATTTGTCCGACCATTTGTTATAACCCCCAAGATTCCTAGTATCGAGTAGGACCTTCTGTCCTATCGTAAACTTCTGTACTGCCGGGCCAGGTCTGGTGGTCATCCTGTTGAATGTTTTCTGTAGGGAGTCCTTGGCCATTTCGTATGCTGATAGTATTTCGTCCAAGTGACTGTTGCCTCGGGCGTCCAACTTCGCGATTTCCGCATCTGTTGGCCAGTCCGTTCTTGGGTGGAATCCATAGTTGCAGTAGAAAAGTGACATCCCAGTTAACGAGTGTTTGGCGTTGTTATACGCATACTCGCAGATGGGGATTAGGTCTCGCCATTTCTTGCCCGTGCCTGCTGTGAAGGCTCTGATGTAGGATTCGAAGTGTTGGTTGGTCTTCTCAGTTTGACCGTCGGTTTGAGGGTGGAACGATGTAGATAACCTTCTACGGATACCTAACCGTTCTGTGATCGCCGTCCAGAATGCCGATACAAACTGGGTACCTCGATCCGAGACTATGTTCCGCGGTAGGCCATGGAATCGCCAGATGTCTTTAACAACTGCGTTCGCTGTCTGCTCCGCACTGATTCCTGTCATAGGAACGAAGTGTACCATTTTGGAGAAACGATCCACGACTACCAAAATGTTGGTGAAGCCGGATTTTTCTCTAGGCAACTCCACTATGAAGTCCATCGAGATATCAATCCATGGCGTTGTAGCCAGCTCTAACGGCTGTGGTAGGGACAGATGGCGACGCCTCTGTTTCGCTCGTTGACACACATCGCAAGTCCTGACATAGTTTGCTACGTCCGTGGTCATTCCTGGCCACCAGTAGTTCCTGTCGATGAGTTCAAGAGTTTTGTCGCGTCTCATGTGCCCTGCTACAGGCCGGACGTGATGATCTCTGATGACTTCTCTGACAGTATATGCCAGTACGATCCATCGTCCGTTGTGCATATCTGTATCTCGCCCTGGTTCCCATATCTCCGGTTCCTCTCTGACCTTGCCTAGTACGCTTTTGGTCGCGAGACTGGAAATTCGGTTGGTACCATCTAGGGCCGGAGATAGCGCTACGCCCTGTTGAAGGCCACGTCCGGGGATGGTCCTTCGCGCCCACCCATCATCAGATCCCGAGCCCGTTACCCCGGTCTGCATCAGGATTGCAACTCCTTCGGAAGTTCAACTGCCGGTATCTCGTACCACTGATCCAATCCAATCCACTGCGGCTCGGGAGTGCCAACTACAACCTCCGCATCCCATTCGGGAGTCCATAAGAGGGTTCGTCGCGCAAAATATTCGTCTGTAAGTAGTTTTTTTATAGGCTGTTCTCGCATTACTCCCCCTTCCATGTCGAACTCTGGGCGCCGTGTCAAAGCGTGGGCCTTGCCATTCTTGTCACCTGGACGGTAGTGGATTCTGAAGCGAAGAGGTGCGATCTTTTCTGCCCAACGGGCCTGTCTTCTTGACAGCTTCTTGGTTGTTGTGAAGTACTGAAGATTCTGATGATCACTAAATATCTGGATAGGAATATCTGTTCCTTCCAACCAGTGTCTCCAAGTCAAGAGCGCAGACACAATCGCGAGCATCTCCTTGTCGTAGATCTCGTAATTCACTTCTGCCTCGTTGAACTTGCGACTATGGTATGCAACAGGTTGCAAGATACCATCCTCGAATACTTGAGAGAGAACTGCGGCCTCTGCCCAGTCACCGTGATCGTCTCAAGTATCGCCTGGTGACTTTTTGTCAAAGTGCCGCAGTATTGGTGCCGATGAAAATCTCCTTTTGAGTTCCTCGAAAGCTGTCTGCTGCTCGTGGCCCCATCTCCATACTGCACCTTTCTTGAGAAGACTCGTCATTGTTCGTGTGGTGTGGGAGTAGCGATGTATGAATCGTCGCAGGAAATTGGCAAATCCCAAGAATGTCTGGAGTTCTTTGACTTTGATTGGTGGTAACCACTCCAATATCGCTTTGACTTTCTCTTGAGAGATTTGGCTGCCTTTTCCCGATAGCTGGAATCCGAGGAATTCTACCTCCTCTTGGAACCACACTGTCTTCTAGGTTGTCAGATAGACGATGCTGACGCAACCGATCCAATACTTCGAGAACGAGCGTCACATGCTCTTCTCTGGTCTTCGAATACATCAAGATGTCATCCATGTAGACCACAATGCCTCAATCGATTAGATCCTTGAATATAGTATTAACCATATATTGAAACGTTGCCGGAGCATTCGTCAATCCAAATGGCATTACTCTAAATTCAAACAGGCCGTATTTGGTCCTGAAGGCCGTTTTCCTCTCTTCTCCCTTAGTTATGCGAATCAAGTGATACCCGTTTTTGAGGTCGATTTTCGTGAAGTAGCGTGCACCTTTGGTCGCATGTGCTAGTTCCTCCATTAACGGTAGCAGGTATCGGTTCTTGATTGTGATATTATTAATACCACGGTAATTGACGCATAGTTTAAGTTCTCTGTTCTTCTTTCGGACAAAGAGTACAGGTGAAGCTGCCGGGCTAGTTGAGTATGCAATCTTTCCTGACGGTAGGTTATCGTCCAGGAATTTCCTCAACGTCTTATGCTCTGGTGGACTTAATGGATATAGAGGTCCCCATGGTGGCATCTTCCCATCGACAAGGGGGATCACGTTATCCCACTCGGCATGTTCAGGAAGGAGGTTTGCCCCTTCTTTCGAGAACACATCCTGGTAATCCTTGCATTCATCTGGCATTGCAGCTAATCGGTCCTCATAGGACAGTGCCTGAGCCCAGAACACATGATCTTCTAGTGCCGGCGTAAACGAGTACTTGAGAAACCTCAACACTAACTCGTCTACTTCTGGTTCGTCGTAGCCGCTAGATTCAACCATCTTGCAGCCCTTGACCAGGCAGTATTTACTGTCAAACGAGACCTCATTGCTGCCCCAATGTATGGTTGGCTGGTGCTCTTTGAGCCACCGGTGCGGGATGACTAAGTCTTCCCCGGCAAATGTGCCGATTTCACATTGGATATTTCTGTCCAAGTGATCTTTGATTCGAAGGGTGAGAGGTGAGGTGATGTGAGAACCGCTAGATGGCATAGGAGTTCCATCAGCTTGTCGAATGATGAGGGGTTTCGATCTTGGTTGGGTTGGGCACTTGATTCGGTTGACACAGTTCCAAGACATAATCCAGTCCTCAGTACCGCTGTCCAATAAATAGTGCGTTGACTCTTTCGTATTGGTATGCGTTTGTGGTGGGTTCGTGCCAGGAGATCTCGATCTCGAGGTGAGTTTCTTGCGTATGTGAGGACATAACGAAGTCGGGTTTCTGTTCTTCGTATGTAAGATGTGTTTTTTGGATGGTTGTGTTTTGTTATGCGCGAAGTTTTGGATTGTGGTGCTTGTTGCGAAAGGGAAGTCTGTGTTGTGATGTAGATCAGGTAGAGCAACTACGTACTAAGCGTTTCGGCTTGTGAAGCCATCCTCAGGTTGTCTTTGTAAATAGAAATGAATTCAACGCGTATGATAACAAAATAGTAAAGAAACCAAAGTATAACGATCCTTGTTATTCCCAATGAAACCTCGTAACCAATGAAATTATAATTTTCTTGAGTACCCCATTGCCAATGTCGGCAGCACTAACAAGGAGACGGTCTTACACCTGTTCAAACAAGAGGTGTGGGGAGGTCCAACAAGCCGCACTACGCGCTTCCTGTTCACCCACTTCTTGTTGATGGTGGCCAAAATAAAAACTTATCACGGACCGTCGCCGACAACCTAGGTCTAGGCCCGTCCCATTACCAAGCAGGCAGTTGTGGAGCAGGGTTGTGTGAGTAATGCATCCTCGGGATTTCCTAGTTGGGTTTCGGTTGTGCGGAGTATTGTTGCGGCGCGGTTTCTTCCTCAGATATTTTCTCTTCCTTGTAATTTCTCCTGGTGCGATGATAAATCGGTGAGGTTTCTACGGGTTTCTTCGTTCGCTATGAAGACCTTCTGTATATATAGTCGCTGGTGTCGCTCTCTCTTTTCTTCTTCACGCAACGTCTTCTTTTCGCTAGTTAGTTAGAAGTTTGAATATACTTGACACTTTGGTTTCTTCTCCCTCGTCGGTAGTCAGCCCGACCCTCTAGTCCCCAAAACCTCGAACCTCCGACGGTATCAAGCCTGTCCCCTTGTCCCCCAAGTTCCACGAAGCGTACCCCGAGTCGCTCCTCCTGTCTAATCACGACGTCGTCCGTTAGAAAACTCCCAAAATCAATCCTCTAAGGTCGTTATCCTCGTGTTACGCGCTGAACCAGAGAGAGGCAGGGGGGTGCTAGGAGGCAGGGTAACCCCTCAGAGTTCGGGAGCGATAAGGTAGATTATCTCGCGTACGAAGTAGTGAATACGGAGGTACCAATAGAGAACTCGTGCGGCGGTCATCAACTGAACCAAGAGGCACAACACGACGGAGTCAGATTCGTGAGGGCTTGACTATAACCGACGGAAGGTTCTGGAGGATCGTATTGATACCGATCGGGAAGATTTCAGGAACTCGGACACGTTACGCGAAGCGAACGATGTTTAGAAGGTTTAACGTAATATATTTAATACCCGAAGACACAAAGGAATATCCCGTAGAGAAGTAAAACCCAAACTAAAAGAACTCCAATACAACAGGAAGATTGCGTGAGGAAGAAAGGAAAGGAAGACAAAAGGAAGGTAGAGCCATATATATACAAGTGACGCTGAGACGCCGAGACATGATTAATAATCCGCGCGACGGAAACCTGCTGAAGCACGCTGCGAAAAATTACAAGGAAGAGAAATGATTGTTACACAAGAACCCAAAAGAAAACCCAAAGGAGAAGTGATAACCTGAAAGACAATGCGCCGAGAACCCAAAGCGATACCCTTCCTCCGCAATCCAAACCAAGACACGAAACGCCGTTAGACCTCGACCTGAATGCTCCTGATTGTGGTTCCAGCCTCTGCCTCTTCTCACCCCCTTTTCCTTCATTCTTCTCTCCGGAAGAATTTCTTTTCCTCTTCCCGACGCTCCGTGAAATTTCCATTTTTTTTTTTTTCACGATTTGTAGGCAAATCGCCTGCCTCCGCAGCGTAGAATTTATTCTCCTTCGCCATCGGCCTTTTTTCATCCCGAGCTCCGGCGTGTTTTGCTGCGACTACCTTCTAGCTTCTATAAGGGTTTTGGATGTGAGGTGGTCACAGATCGCGCCATGGTTGGAAAGGTCTTGAAGTGCTTTCCCAGTGCCTAACCGGTTCATCTCCTCGGAGAATCTTCCTTCTCGCCTTCACTTCGGCGTCCTTTCTTCCAACCCTTCTGACGCATGCGACCCATTCGGCGAAATTTCCTGGCTCGTCTACCACAATAGAGAGTCTATTCTCCAGCGATGAGCTAATTCCGGTCAGGATCATTGACCTCATCATGGTAGGGCCGACATGAGCATCTCATTCCAGATTTTCCATCTCATTGATGTAATCATCTATGGGTCCGGTTTGGCGCAAGAGTTCCATTTTCCTCTTGGCCTCTTCCTGGCTCGTCCGGTTATCATATTGGATTTTAAGCTCGCTAAACATCTCCCGCGTGCCTAAGGTCGGGTTCAGAAGTACTCGTTCCTTGAAGTTGCGCCAAAACTTGGCCGCACTTCCTGTCAACTCGAGGGATGCCCAGAGTATCTTCGTCTGGTTATCCCATCTAACTTTTTTCTGGAGAAGAATCAGCGTCTCCATGTTACGGAGGTCTTGGCGTTACTTGGCGAAGGGTGGGGAAACTCTCTATAGTTCAGGAACGAGGAGATAGATGATCTCGCGTACGAAGTAGTGGACTCGAAGATACCAGTAGAGCACTCGCTCTGCGGTCATGGGCTATGATCTATGGACGAAGGGAACCAAGGAGCACAACCAAGGTTCGGGACTATGAAACGTAAGGAACTACTAGTATGAGTTCCGAACGACTATGGGTTTGAGGGACGTAGGATGGAACTATAGTAATGTGAACGATATATATTCCAAACTAGTAACACAACTATAATAACCGTAGAGAACTAAAGACAAACAATATAACACCCTAAAGAACAGGAAGGTTGCGTAGAGAAGAAAGGAAAGAGAGACAAGGAGAGGACAGGCCCATATATATATCCATTGCCGAGAACCGATTACTAACCCGTGTGACGGAAACCCATAGAACCCAAAGGAAACCTGATTACAAATGAAAACCGAGAATGCTTAACCGAGTCGCTGCCACCTTCCCGTGCAGCGGTCAACCTAGTAACGTAACGCGAAGTCTTGGCACGCCGTTATACTCCATATCACCGATCTACTTGTAGATGTCTTCGGGGGGGAGTCCAGCGAAGGGGATCTTGGCTGGCTTCGGAGTGTCTCCGACGCTAGCACTGGATTGGGACAGCGATGGTGGTGGTGGCATCGTTCTGCGTCTTCCTCCTCCTGGTGGGACTGCTCCGCGGCCCGAGTTACTGGGTCGAGAGCGTCGGTCGTCCTCATCCGAGGAATCGCTGTCCGAGGGTTCTGGGTCTCCCAGACCTCCTGCCATTCTTCCTCCTCCATTCCCGTTCCCTCTCCTTGGCCTCCATGGCCAGTTCCTGCTTCCATCTCCTCCTCACCTTCTACCTCGATATCCATCGGAGGTGGTGGTGGTGGTTGGGGTGACCCAGGTGCTTGGGGTCCCGCTGGTGGTGGGGCGGCTCCTCCGCTATTTCCTCTGCTTCCTTCTGCTGCTCCTCCGCCCATCTTCTTCCTCGTCAGCTCTGTTAACCGCTTGCCCAGTTTCTTGGTGAGCTTTTGTTGCTCCTTCCATATCTGGGTCATTAGCGCGGTTTCATGCTCTCTTGCCTTCGCCTCCTTCTCCCGCTTCTCCTTATCCTCCTGCAGGTGAGCTATCAGCTCTTCACGCATCGTCGGAGTATCTCTACCAACGGCGATAGCCTCTTGGAGTTGGCTGAGGTATGTTACCACCTCGGCGTTCCTCCGATCCTGCTCTTCCTGTTGTTCCCGCCTCAGACGTTCGGTTAGCGTCATTTGCTCGAACAACAACCGGTACTGCTGGCTGGAGTGGGTGGCTTGGGTTTCCACCAACTCGCCCACGCGTCCAAGAGTGGCCTGGATGTTGGCCTCGTCTTGTTGGAACTTCAGCCGCAGTTAGTTGACCATCTGCTCCTGCTGAGCTTTCAGGAGCGTGCTGTTGAGAGCCTGCTCTCGTCGAAACTCCGTGAGGGAACCAATCTCTTGGTGAATCGCCGCGACTTCCGGGCCGCCTTGCTACCTGACGATCTTGGTAATGGTATCGACCAGGTCGCCAGAAATCTCCTCTTCGAGGCCGCCGTATCTCGACGCTCGCCTCCTCGAAATATCTTGCTGAGAAAAGGATGAGGGCCGGGTTGGCGTCACGAATGTGCTGCCTTGCCGGTACTCGATCTCTTGCTGCGGTCTTTGCAAGAATGATCCTTCCATTTCGGCCGATCGCAAGATATCGGCTAGCGGCGTGTCGCGGGCAGCTTGGTGAGTTTTCCTCGCATGGCGTCTGATGGTACCGGGATTTCTCAGTGTCAGAGAGTCCTGCGTTTCTGAGTCTTCCTCGTAGGTCGACTGCTGCATCTGAGACATTGCTGAGTTGTTCGAATTGGAGGTTTGGTTCGCATTTGCACCAAAGGGCGGTGGTGAACCAAGGAACGTTGTGGGCTAAGCCGAAGGAGTTCTGGCTAAGCGTGATTTTGATGGGGAGGAGAAAGGGCCAGTCGACGACTTGAGGATCGTGTTCCTCAAAGGTGCAAGTAGTACCTGCTTCTGCGAAGAACCCTTTGTACTCTAGGTAGCCGACGAAAAGATGGTGGGGACTGCCTCTTCGAACCACGAATGAGGTAGTGCAGGTATAGTTGTTGATTACTGTCGCGAGAATTTGTCTCTTGTTGCGGCAGCTGGATGCATAAGGTGGAGGTTACTCTGTGTTTTAAGCAAGTAGTATCGTAGTAGGCGGATATGGTAACAATATAGTGTTTGGGGATATGCCAAGTACTGTCGTAGTTACAAGTACTGATTAAACGCTATCACTAGAAGTAATGTAGAAAGACTTGAAGAGATAGTTTGTATAATATTGTTAAACTGGACTCCGGTCTACTGTTCTGATGTCTGAAGGTGTTGATGATGATGGACTCTAACCGGAGGCCATCATACCCTTATCTATACATAGAGAAACGTCTCGCCAAGACATAGTGAAACCCAATAGTAATCCAACACGATAATAGAAAGGACCTGTTAAATCCCTCACATAGAAAATGCCTCATACTTCCACCGATCGGTCATAGTCTATCCTGGTGTCCCAATAATCCCGCATACAAAGGTCATCCACTAGGCTGCAACGGCCCCCACGTATCAATACAATGTCCCACACTGCTCCATACTATGACGGCTACCTTACTCACCCAGAGTGCATAGTCGCTACGTGTCCGATGCTGATTGGTGGATCGCTATCACACCATCACCCGTGGAGTGTTCCCTGTCGACCGAGCCTTGGCGACAACCATTCTAGCCGAAACATCATCCATCACTCATAATCGTTGAGTTCTCTGATATCCTATAACAGCGGGGGCCCCTAGAAAGAACCTAGAGCTCTACCTATTGGAGGACTTCCCGTAAGGGATAAAACCTGTTCTATTGGAAGAGAAAGGGTTTTTGAATAGATCAGGTTCCCATAAGTTACTCGAAATTTCTATAGATCTCCTGTTCTATCTGATAGCACATCAAAAATTGATATACTGGGCAATAGAGCGTGTTGTATCGCTTACGGGAAGACCTCCATTGTTTATGGTAAATCTTCCAGTAGCTAGTGGTTGTCACTCGGGCTCTTAGCTGAGGAATAATACTCGGGTCAGCCGAAAATGCCAATCAAAAATCCCCACACCTCATCTACTAGTTGACAAGCCACGCCTAGAATTCGCATCCATTGGTTGGCTTTATCGTGCTGGTCGTGCTGGTCGTCTTCCTATAAGACCGCATACTCTTCCCTCTTCTTCATTCGAATATCTTCGATGCGTAATATTTAAGGCCACCGACTAGCCCCTCCTGTCCGTCCAGTGATGTTTAAATATATTGCAGTTAGTCAACGCGCTCGAGTCTATGATCTCCGCGCCTGCTCTAATTCCGCTCGAACGCAGAGCGAAAAGTTTCCTAGCTGTATGCCTAACTAGAAGTCAGTAGAGAAAACTATGATTGTCAATATTACCCACCTGACATCAGTCATCCCCCCGGATACATCGAGGGAGCTTTCTCTCCAGTCATGGAAGCCAGCTTCTAACTTCAAGGTTAGTGAGTAGAATGCATTGGATATGTAGTCTCGGTCTCTATCGCCCTCTTACCGCCCTCTACATATAGTTACATATTAAGCGCGACCCTTGGCGGGTGAGCTCAACTGCATTTCAACCCCATCTCCTTACGTACCGCCCTAAGCTTGCTTGAGTCATCCGTGCTACATGCATACATCATGAGAGCCGACAGATAGAGTACCTGATCCGACTATGGTAGATAAAAGTGAGACATTGTTTACGCAAGCGAAGGTGGCGCCTCACAAGTACCACTAAACTAACAGCTGACCTTAGGCATATATAAGTTGCATACCCTACATGATACTACCACAGGATTAATCAGGCGAATCATCACTCGGTAACATAGTAGTAGATAGATACATATACAAGTGGAATGCGGCCTCCAGCCGCATATGTACATGTAGTTGTATGTATACCAGTAAAAGGTACTGTAGCCAGTTGATAAAGATTATGATTCATCCTGAAGGCCTTGAGAATCCAGAGATGATATATAACAAATTATAAATGAACTTATCAGTGCTTGTGCATGCCCTTTGGGACAGTAGGTAGTGTATGACCCTCTTAATGTAGTTTTCCTTGCAATCACAGGAGTGACTCTTTGTCAATATGCCTCCAGTACCAATATTACTAATATGCAAACCGTCTTGACCAATAGAAATGCTTCCTGATGACGATTAATAAGCTTATACTGTTTATTAGAATGTGTATTTTGATGGTTGAGCTGGCTGAAATGTACGGTTTGCTCCCAAGGGTTACCATTCTGAATTCTGAATTCACGTGCTCAGCACTCTAGTCGCACACTAGATTAATCCACACGCACCCCAAGTATTTATTTATTCTATCTCACAACGCCCCATTACAAAGGAAATCAATAGGAATTTGTCCTGAGCTCGTTCCCATCTTGATTAGAGACCATATCTGCCCGCTTCCAGCGAACAATTATTCATAAAAGAAAGAAAAAGAGCGTGATAAAAGAAAGAACGAAGGTACTGGCTAGGGATAACAGGAGAAGAGGAAAAAGAAAGAAAAGTAAAGGAATGTTCATCACATCATGATAACAATATAAAAGCAAAAAGCACCCGATCTCTATACTTGTTTGTTCAACTTGCAGTCAAACGCATTCCCAAACGGACACTTCCCATCCTTATACTCATAGCAATCAACACCATCCGGCTTGCGGTATCTGCAGGGCGGGCATGAGTCCCCAGTACAGGATGCGGACGCCATGCCTCCCTTCCTACATGGTGTCTTACTGCACATCTCGGATGCTCCGCCGTCATCGGTACCTTTACCACTTCCAGCCGAAGGCCCGTTGTGGGATGACCCCTCGATCATAATGTCAAGACAAGTCGAATAAGTGTTAACCCACTCGACATCATAATCGCCAGCTTTATAACCAGGACCATTGTTCAAAAAACCCCTCTCACCTGCCCACGCCCAAACCATCATATGCCGACCATTCTCCATATCGTTCGGTAATGTGAAAGTGAAATAGTTGGCGATATCGTCTGGCCTTCCGTCTGGTAATCTTCTCCAGATGATGTTTGCCGAGAAATTAGCCTGTGCTCCAGGGAGCCAGTTTTCTGCAGTTAACTCGCTCTTCTGCGTGATTTCCTGTTCTTTTGCACCTTTCCAATACACTCTAACGAGTCCAGGGTCCTTATTGGGGGGAAGTCCATATGGGTAACTGGAGTGCCCGTTGCCCCAATGTCTCATCATCAAAGTTTGTCCTGGTTTGGCAGTTGTCATGGGTTTCCCAGGAGGGTACTGATTGCTCTGTGTTGGGTTACAAGCAAGGCCTGCTGCGTTTGTGTCCGGGTGATTCAAATTCCACGAATAATACGTAGACTCGTCAATCCAGTTGCCATCGAAAGCTTTGTTTCGAGGATACCCGTTACACTCATGGATGGGGAGTGGGTTCCCGGGACTCGAACGAGCAGCGTCGAAGTTTGAGACTGTAGTCGAAACACACTCAACCCAGGAATGAGCGATAACTGATTGTTGTAAGAGGGAGAGACCGAGACCAAGGACAAAGCTGAAGTTGGCTTTGAACTGCATAGTGAAGTCGTAGTCAATTGATGACAGGTGAGAATTAGATGAATAATGAATTCCTGAGAATGGTTGAGGGAGATGAAGATGTTAAAGGGAGGTTGTTAATGAGAGCCCACCAAGGAAGTTGCCGAGATAAGTGAGAAGCACCTGAGCTAGAGAGCTGATATGGCTGATGGCAGCTTCTATAGGTGGGGGTTGACGATGATAGAAACTGGTAGGTAACAAAGCGGCTTCTTAAATACAGAGCCAGTCCGGAGAACAGATTTTCAAAAGAAGAAAAAAATTGATGATCGAAGTGGGATGTGTCAAGTGTCTATAGGCATCAATTTATCTGTCCTATAGGCGCCAGCAATCCAAGACACATGGGCACAGAAATAGACAGATAAATTGATGCCACTGATACCAGTTTACTGCTCGAAGATCAATCAGGCACTTACCGGATGTGATAAGGGAATTCTTCCCTTCTCACCATTGTTTCTTGAGTCGCGCGCCCAACCTACAATGTGTTCATAACTTACTTTAAGGACAAGTGAGGATGAGCTGGTATATTCTAGTTGTCCTTATTTGTTCACACTAAAGAGGCTCATCTCAAAAAGAAAGAAAAAAGCGCGCGGTGTCAATGTTCTATTCTCAAATTTCCCTATTCCCTGTTTACGTTCAACTGGCAACGGTGGCCAAACGCTCTTCTTCTTCCTCCTCCAATTTGTAATTATCGTATTCAGAGACAAACGAAAATGCGCGGTGAACGAATAGTTGTACTAGGGGCTTCTTGTTCCTCGCCCTCGTCTCTCCACGTATTTCGCCTTTAGCTAGGGTGCATCTTTCTATTCTACTCTATCTCTCGCTAGAGTAGGTACACACTTACCTACAGCCTGCAGCCCGCTCAGCTCGCTTCTTCTTCCTTCTTCTCTTCTTCCTCATCTACCTATAGACATCAAGGCGTGGCTACCCGCACACCCACATACAGAAATGCAAGCCCAAAAACCACTCCTATCATCACCATCATCCCCATCGATAAGAGGGTGTTTTCATGCGACAGGTTCTCTCATAGAGATTCCGAGCCGGAAACGTTATCCCCAATTAATTTGGGGTCGGTGCTGCACATGAGTATGTAGACCTGCTGGCTACTGGTAGAGTATTAGATCGGAGCAGGGTTTCAATTTGTTTCGCGGTAAAAACTTTATTCAGGTACCACTCAATGACGTACAGATTAGGCTCTTTCCGAACGTGCACAAAGCCACAGAAGAGACGAGACGAGGTGAATGAAAACGAGGGAAGTCCCCCCCCCCCTCATCCATCCACCGAGTGAGCCGAATGCTGAGTCCCGGTAAATACAATATCTACTGGAGAACGATGAGTACAACATCTAAGGGGAGAATGCCATGGAAGAGGATTTGTGTGTGTGCCTCTGTTCCTGGCTGCTATCAACATGATCCTATTCATACATTCAGGTACGCTGTTGTAGCAGTGGTTGTGGTTCCTGCAGCCGCCTGACCCATGTTCATGGGCCGTGTTTGGGGTTCAGCTTTGACCGCAGGTTACATGATAGCCAGTTAAGTTCAACTGCACTTGTAACCTTTTCCTATTGTGATTCAGCCGCAAGACTACCACTTCTCTAACGTAGCCGATTAGTTGAGCGAGCTTTAGAACCCAGCTGCTGTGCCGTGTGTAAGTCCGCTTTTGTCCTCATCATGCGTCGCCTGTTTTTGGGTTTGCCTCGTTCCTGCCAACGGATATATAAATAGCACTAGTACGAAGGTGATCGCTGATAAGATAAGGGTGCCTGATCATGAGGTTTATGGATGACTAGATATCCAGTCATTTGCCTTGTCAACCATGCTATACCTGCATCCCTGAAATTTCTGCTCGGTACTTTAATTTAAGCAAACAAATCAGAGTGTTTATTCGGCGCCAATTTTCATTTTCTTTACCATATGTCATGCACCTCCGAAGAATGATACATAAATTTGTATGGCGAATCATGAACGATGGGGATCTACGAAAACACTAGGCATCCAACCATATCAACACTATTTGCATAAAGTAAGTACATAGCTCCCCCAGTGCATAAGTTCAACCTTCATATCAAGACGTGTTTTTAGCCAGCTGCTGATGTATACTACATGTACTTATATATTATGTACTTGTGCTTTTCACAAGTTAAGATCACATGTGCATACATATAACTGAGGCCGAGACTTTTGAGCCTGGAATATGGGCAAAGTAGTGAATAAGATTTTTCAGGCTCAAAGGATGATATATGCCTCCGCTCGCTGTTGGTCGATAACTAATGGGACTTGACGTGGTTATGGTTACCCAACATGTTCTTTAACCATTATCGGACGGGATGTGCCAGTGGTAGTCAGGAGTTGAGGTCCTAATGGACTGGGGCCTTTAAGGCAGCTTAGTTTGTCGTTTTAAATATTAAAGTTCTAGCAACATTCCAGAAGCTCGTCCTTACTACGACTACATTTTCTCTCTGTAGGAATCCGCAGCTGACTAGACCGGAGAGATATGCGGGTATATGCATGTGTAGTTTACCACGCTCGTCCCTCTCAGATCTTCCACTCCTTGTTCATACGAACCCAAGATCTATAAACTACATGTACTCACCTGGTCCCTCCACCGGAGCCGGAAACTTGGTTGCCAAAGAGTTGAAGGAAGGGGTTTTTGATTGTAACGTTCCTTCTCTTAACACATATGAGGCATGAAAATATGGTGGCGTTTTGTGCGATACAGGCTCAAAGGTGAGGGGTTTGTATGCCTAGCCTAGCAAATATAAGCATCCTGCCGAACTTTATCACTGCGAAAAGTTACTTTTGCGCTTTCCACCAAAGAATTCAGTGATCCCAGGAGCTTATTCGTGTAAGAAATATGGAAGGAGACTGTACTCTACCCCCTCCCCTTAAAATACCTAGCCACACCTCCGAATCTCCGGCAAAAAGAAGGTTGATGGATAGAAATAATAGCGAGTACTCATGCGATATCCGGAGAATGATGACTTTCGCTGGTAGCGCTGAACAGAGTGAGTTTCCTCAGTGTTTGTAACCTATAGCCAGGGTAGATGGGGAAGCTACCGGTCCTGTTCTGAGAGTTAATGATACCTTGCATAAATATTCGGAAGGCTAGGTGCCGTTACTTCAGAGACCGCCAACGATACTCTAGATGATTTGGGACTTGGTTGGGTGACAGTACCTCCGGAGAGCCGATGCATTTTTGAATACAGATCAAGAATTTTATATGAATCTTGGGTAGGTTTCAACACCCTAAGACGATCGAACCAGTGATGCAAATTGAATTATATTCCCCCTTGGTATAAGGCAGCTCTGCGGTGCCCGGAGATGCACCAAGCTTGAACCTGTAGGCAATATGCTGATTTTGGTTAACCTCCCATATATGGATAGGCAGTTATACATATGAACATCAATGACTAGAGTTTGTTGAGTGCTAATGTCAAGTTTCCACGGATATTTGTGATCACTAGTAGTTATTATAAGCTGATACCGTTATAGAAGCATGTATATGTGTAGTTAGCTTTAGTCGCAGATTCCGGAGAGCTACCTCCTCCTCATCCTTTACTCACAGAGGAAATTAGCTTAGAAATCGACACAAAGAATCGAACGTTTATAATCTGACTTTCGAGCTGCTCTACGCATAATCCTTCCAATAACCGCCCCAAACCAAATACATCCGGCCCTGAACTCCCGGCGAGTGGTTAACCTCACGGATTTCTGGTATAAAATTATAGTTCCGTCCGCCATTTCCCAGGACAATGTATATTAATTGATACATAGTACGGGTATATAGTAAGGGTATGATATGTTAGAAATGTTTGCCCCGTACTGTAGGTCGGTGAGATAATGAAGCTAAGCCAAAAGGGTTTAGCATTATAAAACGAAATCGACCCAAAATCAATCAACAGAAATACTCCATCAATCATCATTATAATATATACCCACTCGAAGCTTCCTAACTAGATCCATCCTCAGACCCTTTTCAAAAAGATAACCTTACTGCGAGCTCGAATATAAGATGTATGTTTAGAGAGTTCTGGAAATAAAACCCATCAAATATCTCGACCCTTGAGGGTCCATAAATATAAGTAATTGAATATGTTATTCTTGGCAATTTTATGGCTTTTGTATATTCCCTTCGTCTGTCCACGAAATGCTGCCCACCCAAGAAAAAGGAAACCCGGCGTGACTTTACTAACAGATCTCGTTATCTCAGCTATGAAATAACTGATTCTCCATGCAAATTTAATTTCTCTATTATCTCTTAGGCTGTTACTTAAGTGCTGCCAACATTGAGACACGGTAGCACTGGGCAATCCTCGAACGCAAGCCACAGAATTGAGACGTAATACATGGCAAAGTTGGCAGCTTTAACAGCCTAAGGGATGGGGGACCGCAATTGACAGACAATGGTATAAGTGTTGTTTAGTTGGTAGTTAGTGTGTTTCTGTGACTTCTAGCAACTACATTAGTCTATCAATGCTGACCCCCCCTATAATAGAGCAATTGAATTTGTATGGAGATCTATTATCCAATACAAGAGAGATAACAGGATTTATTAGTAAAGCTATACAACCGTTTGCTTTTTTGGGGGCCAGCATTTCTTTGCCAGACGAAGGGATAATTATATCGTGGATATGTCTTGAAACACAGTCGCCCCGCAACTATAAGAGCAATTCTTCTTTCATTCCTCCTGTTTATTAATCAATTAACTCAATTGCTTCCTCTCGTTCCACTCTCCACTATTATCAATCTCCTAATAATAGAATAAAGGTCGTTGTTGAGCCTAGAACTCGCCGGTGGATTCGATCTTTGGTGTCCAGTGTGCCAGGGCAGCCAACAAAACTAGCTCGGCTCTCAAACCACCGCCATCTATAGGCCTGGCCTAAATTATGCTTGGATAAAAAGACTAAGCGTTAATCACTAGCTTGGCGAAATAAACGATAGATCTCTTGCTATACAATCCGTTTATATATCATCTATAACACATAGACATCGAAATATACTGTTAAGCTCACAGCCGCGCTTAAGTTGGAGGCGGCTGCCAAAGAATTTATTTATTCCGTCCAGGGAGGCACTATTGCAGATGCAATAAAGATAGTGCAAACATGTTTAAATTCATAGTTACTCACTCGGTTTCTCGTGCCGGCTCGGGCGGACAAGGCTGAGAGACAACTTTTCCAGGCTACTAGGCATGCACAACCTCGAACCGGGATCCAGTGTGGCTAAAATATTTCTGTTATGTACCTACAGCTACTCTGCAAAAGTGTTCGTGATTCACTCCTAACTTGGTCTGTGCGTTATGTGGCTTTGAGGTCGATTTGAGGAACTGAAATGTATCCAAATAATTTTATAAAATCGGTGGGTAAAAACATTTAATATCATCGAAATCTAATATCAATTTTGGGCACCATTGACTGATACATGGTTGGTGTTTTGAACATCTCAATGCACGCCTTCATTCTTGATTTGAGCCGGATATGCCACACCAAATCCGAATCACGAACACTTTTGCAGGGTAGCTGTAACTACGTCCAACCAACACCAACCAGTACATACTACTCCCGCTTTTGGTTTTGCCCCAAGACATTTCCCACCTCTTATGAGCGCCATCAAGCGGCTGTTCCCGAAGCTAAAACAACAAGAGTCGCTTGCATCGGCAAGCTCTCAAACCATCCACCAGGACAAAACAGATGACCTTGTTGATATTATATCACAGCAGATTCTTATATACTCGTCAAATTTTGGTCTGTTGATGTTTTATCTACCCAGCAAAGCAACGGTGGGCACTATCAAAAAAAAAAAATCGACAGACTTAAAAGTTGAGCGAGTACAGTACCGACGAAGACATCTTTGGGATTAGTACGGCTCGAAAAGCCACAAACTTGCCTGCAGCTGGGGCAGGTTGCGACCACTTTTACGCTTCTTGAAAAGCGGCAGAGAGAATACTTAAAAACTGTAAGTGAAACTAAAGTTAATTAAGAATCCCACTCTCGCCACTTTGTCCAAATGAGCTATGTGTAAATTCTATTAGAACTAATTTTTCTTCTAGGGAAGGTTGTTGAATATATTGCGCCCTCGCAAAACCTTGCTGCTTCCAATGCCGGTGTGGTTTTGCGAGTTTTCGAGCCATGGATGGTATTTACATGTATGATGTACTTGGGTGTTTAGTAAAATTAAAAGGTCGTGAAATTTGGTTGCAACGGGCGATCTATCACGACCTTTACTAAACGCCTAAGTACCGTCAGCTCTCAAAAGAACAGCCCGGATTCAAAGGTCGGATCTAAGCCGTCTGATTGGTTGCTTTGCGGCTTGCCACCACCTATTGCTCTTTTGCATTAAACCCGGGCTCTCATTTCGAGACTTAACGGTAGAGAGATGGCGTTTTTCATAAATTGGGCACTTACGTAATGAGGGTTCTGGTCCCAGTCGTAGGAGTAGAGGGCTGAGACATATTTATCCCTTAGTCTGTCAGTAAAATGCTGACCCCCCAAGAAAAAGCAAATTTTAGGTAGCTTTACAAACAGATCCTGTTATCTCCCTTATCAAATAATAGATCTCCTATACAAATTCAATTCCTGTATTATAGGGGGGCAGCATTGCCGGATTATGGGATATGTATGTGGTGGCGTATGATCTCTCGGCCCCAACGGTACTCTAAATATTAAGCTCCGTATTTAAAAGTGCACGTTATTTACACTTTATCAATTTCCCCAATTTTACACAATCATACCCCTTTATTTCCATAGATGTCTAAACAATAACAGCGGGAATCACCAACAGTCACTCGTTGGCATAACCAGCCGAGACACCAAGCGGAATAAGCATACACGTGCATGTGTGTATTCACATCGCCTCATAACATGAGTTACAGAGGGTATATAAGTTATGCGTGTACCTACATTTTCTTACCTACACGCATAACTAGTTCGTTACCCTATTCTTGTTCGCAGGATGCGGGCCACCAGAGGGATAGTGCACTCCATTTTGTTTAGGTACTTACAGATGTAATTAAGCCTCTTCTTGGCTATTGTAGGTCCGCGATTTTCCCGGTAATCAAAGACGGGGCCAGAAAATGGCCAGCGTTACCCTCAATTGGGTGAGAGACCAAATCAACCATTAAGAATAATATTCGTTCCGGCATCATCTTGATTGCTAAATACTTGAGGTTCAAAAACAGTTGCATTTGCTTTTAAATTTTCATATATAGCAATTTTCATCAAAAAAATACCTCTACTTGATGGTTTTATAAAGGTTACAAGTATCACGGGGTACTGACGGACACTGGGCGTTGACGACATGGGCCTTTTGACCAATAGTTGAAGGCAAAGCTATATATGCTTGGCTGTCTCTCCTTTGGCTTGTCCGTCAATACACCGTGAATGGCATTAGTGGGGTCCAATTAGACCATTAGACCCTTCTGCATCGTCTTGGAGCTGGAGGCTCCTGCTCTTAATGCCAAGTCTGTCAAAGAAAGACTCCTCTCAACCTGGAATCTGAATCAGCACACTACCACATGAGTAGAGTACTCGTAAATTCATGACGTTTCCGAACACGACTGCTATTGCATACCATACAAAAGGGTCAAATCCACCTTTTGTATGTCATGCAATATTGGTTGTGTTCGGAAACGCTATGAGATTGCGAGTGGAGCAGTTGCGTATAAGGACAAGCATCAACTGCATCATGTCTTGGGCGTATGAGACATTAGCGAAATCTCTCTCATGCATTAGCGTTACCATGTACCTACATATATGTGGGAAATGATTCCCCAGAATAAAGCAGCATTCAGCGAAGTCGATGGCATTTCACAAGTAATTTCAAGACTGACAATGTAGCGAATAGATTACCCTGGTATCTCTTATATAGCAAAAATTGGAGGTCGATCATATGCATGAGAGAGATTTCGCGAATGTCACATACGCCCAGGACATAGTACGAAGATGTTGCTGAAAGTGATCAGAATCATTTATCACTTACCCACACATGAAGTACTAGCGTAGAGGTGTGACTTTACACCAGTGATTTTGGTACAAGCTAACCATAATCACTTGGGTAGGCCAACAAGCCTTCTAAAAGCAGATGGTGGTGTAACCACACAAACAAGCAACCAGACGGGAAAACCCGAGAGTATTAATGGGCTGTCACGTAGAGGCCTGTGCAGGGCATGACCTGTGGTCAAGCTTCATAGGCGAGGCGAGGCGGAGGTGGGGAATGACGAGATGATAAGAGGCTGTGTCTGTGCATCGAATATAAAATGCAGACTTGTGCAAAAGAAACCTTGGGAGTCTTTAATTTTCCGCTTGTATGTATGATTGGCTGATAGCGGGGATCGGTACCAATCACCAGAAAAAGACTCTAAGTCTTTTGTAATAATACATACAAATATGAATTGGTACCAGGATGAAGGTGGATACCTACACCTTAGAGCAGTCTCTCTTTTCTTCGTATTTACCCCACCAAGCCAACTCAGTACTTTGGATGCCGATGAGCAAGGTCTGGATCGATTGAAAGTCATTCTAGAAGTGGATATTGATTCCAGATTATATGCAGCTATTCAGTATTTCGGCAATAAGCGAGGGATTGTATTCAGAGTTTAAATTGCCTCTTTTGATATTAAATATGCGCGTTGTTCTAAATGAAGAAAGTCTTGTAGCGCGTGGAGAGCGAAGATTTTTAATCGATTTCATCCTGGTCATAACCATGTACTATATCCGTAGTTGCATGACGTTTCCGAACACTGCTATTGCATCCTATCCTATCTTTGTATGGCACCCAATAGCAATTATGTTCGGGAAACGTCCGCAACAACGTGTATGTCAGTAATGTGCAGCACATGATTCGATACTGCCTGTTTGAGCCTGAGAAAACCCCCCCAGAGGTTCTGTTGCCGCTGCACGGTATGTCATTAGAGGGCACAGGGTTTGGGATTGAGCCTCTCTACAAGGAGTGCTAAAAATTTCTTGATCTGTAAAGATTATATAGGATGATCGTTGATAGAAACCTAGGAGGCGAAAGGGGTGAACACCGTCTGTTACAATCATATGCATAGGCACTGTTTACTAGGATTATATCAGCAGAAGCGCTGCATAGAGTACTGGGCTTGCAGGGAGATGCATATACATGTAGGTACAGGATTTCTTGTTCCATTTTATCCCTTAAGCTGCCATTTGCTGCCCCCTTATCATAATAGAAGGTGATCAACTACCTATTTTATGAGCGATAACAAGACCTATTGTCAACTTTTGCTTCTTTATGGGGGGACAGCATTTACTGACAACCTAAGGATCATACACTGATTCTAAGCCTATATATACTCTACATATCTTCTACTTTCTAACAGTAGCGTGTTCAATTTTGTCATATTTCATACTCTGAACACCTCCTGTTTGTGTGACAAGCGCCTGCAGGTCGCATTTAGCTCAGCCTTTGCATCTCATGCCCAAAGAGAGACTTTCGCTTCCCCCGCGAGCTGTGATTGGGCTGTGCTATCACTCTGTACAACCACAATGTCTCCACTTAGTGTCGTACACATCCTGCAACTCTTCTCGTTCCACCGCCCCTAAATAATATCACCTTCTCTCATTCTTTGCTATACAAAAGTATAAGAGCAAGCCCACCACCACCTTTCCATCCTTCATATGCGGTAGCCAGTCAGTTAATCAACATATCATCCGCTCAGTACAAGCATAAAAAAAATACAACTTAAAAATGGTAGCCAAAGATGCACGCTGGCCAGCAATCCCTTTGCTGGCTCTGCGAGCTGTCCAGTTCGTCCTTGGCCTAATGTGTCTTGCTATGGCAGGTTCACTTGTGGATTCCTTTTCTTCCGAATCAATCTGGTATTCACTCACGATATGAACTGACTTCTTCCGAACATCACTAACAATGGCGCTGCAGGGAACTCAACATGACCCTCACTGTTGGCCTCTTCTCGATGATTTACGCTGGAATAAATTTCTTCCTCTTCTTCATCAATTTGCTGTTACCACTAGCAATTGTCATCGTGGATGCGTTTCTACTAGTCCTATGGCTCGTCGCAGTGGCCGGATTGGGAGATCTTCTCTCGAAGGGCGGGATCTTTGATTTGAACTGCAGCATACTTATAACCTCTGAGGTGAAGACAGATTGTGGCGTTATTAAAGCTGCATGGGCATTTTCATTCCTTAGTTTGTAAGTTTAAATTCCTTATTGATGGGAGAGCAGGACTCTCCCTGTCATAAATCTGGAACCTTTATTCTAGGGTGGTGAAATTCAGGTATTAAGCACTGAGATATCTCTCTAATCCGCCAGAATTTCCCACAAGTTCCCAGAATACATACCTTGAACCCAAGCTGATACGATTTTTACAGCCTCCTCTTTATCGCCTCAACTGCTCTCGCATCTTGGATCCTCCATATCAACCGCAAAGATCTTCGCGGCGCAAAATACAATAACGGCCAGGACCCGAACGGCAACGAGCTGGAGACAGGCCAAACTACCGCCCCAGTCCAGGAACAAGTCTACCAGGAGCATAATCCCGTCATGTACCCGCCGCAGCAACAGTACCAGCAGCAACAGCCGCAGGGAGTTCCTAATGGAGGTTACTATCCACAGTCGCCAGAGCCAGTGGTCTCACCACCGCAAACCCCCGCACCGAATCCGGAACAACAGTACCAGCACCAGCAGCAGCAGTATGCCGCGTCGCCCCCACCACCACCGCCAGTTAACACACAGGAGATGCCGGCATATCATTAAATAGTGTCAATGTTCCCCTCTTTTATTTCATTATGATACGGACTTCCATGGGAAAGTCATGGGTGTGGCCTTTTTTATTTGTTATAATTTGTGTGCACTGGGCTGGATGCAATGCTAGATATGCGGGATGGGAATAAATATACGATCAACCTTTTACTTTTTTTTTTCGATCTGATGCCTAATTCAATAATCTATGAGTTTATGGGTATCCTGATAATTCGTACTCTTACTTTGTACCTACAGTCACGGCTGTACGGTTGGTGATTTTCCCTCTTTACTTACTTGGTCATGGATGTGCCCTCAACCACGCCGTTGGTCGGCCCAAAAATACTTATCACGAGCCTCATGCATAGAAGAGGGGGTGCATATGTACTTGCTTGACATGCCTTGAACACTTACTACGATAAGAACCAGAAAATGCAGTTGCTCAGTGCAAGGATTATTTGTATGGAGTGGCGGTGGTCTCTCATACAAACTATGCCTGTTTCCGTCACTTGCATTTTCTGGTTCTTCTCGTGGTAAACGAGTACGTTCGTTTCCTGTTCAGATAGATATGACTCATTACGATACCAATGCAAAACCAGTCCAATTAGAAGACCTGACACAACTAAGCCTTTTACTCCACACCTCTCCGTTCTGTGTGACCATGAAGTCAAATAGGCAGGGTGGTGGGGTGGGTATCGACAGGGTTTTTAACGGAGTGGTTTAATTTTAATTAGCCGTACAGCTACACCTCGCTATAAGAAACGCCAAGGTGCAGGCAGTTTTCGTTTCTTATCACTTAGGTGGATGAAACATGTCGAATTCGCGACCTGGACCGTGCACAACATAGTAAAGGAATTATATTACTTATTACAGTAAATAGCAACAACAAAACCAATCAAGAATTTCCAACTGGGTTGGTATCAGCTGAAAGAGGGAAGTCGCGAATTTGACAAGATTCATCCGTCTGAGTGATAGCAAAATATTTCTTACATTTCTTATAGCGAGGTGTCGCTGTAATTTTCTAACGTTTCAGAACTGGACTGGGCCTGCATATGGGCGTAAATTGTACTTTGCAACAAGATTTTAGTGGTATGTAGACCCAATCCAGTTCGGAAACGTTAGAAAACTACGAGTAAGCGTCTGCTTTGCCGAGGAGGATCTAGGATTGTCCGTATATTTTGTCCGCGTCGATATGTAAACATATATTTGGTGAAAATCTTTTTAGGGAGAAGTATGTAAGAAACAGCTAAGGTAGATGGTGATTCGGGCTCGCCGATACCTGCCTGCTCTAATATATTTCGGATCCCTGCCCCTCAGATCTTACTATGGTGTGTGTCAAAAGCCGAATTATCCATGGGTCAACTCGAAAAATTGGTGTGGAGTATCTTGTAGCTTACTGGACAAGTAGGATTCGGAGAGAGGGGCTCAGGGGGCATGGGGCAGTGCTGTTGATTTTTCAAAGGAATACAGTCGCACCTCGGATTAAGGAACCCCAGATTAAGGAATATTTGCTATAAGGAAATAGATTTGACGATTGTTTTCCACCTCACCAAAAAAAATCCTCTGTATAAGGAAAAAACTGCCTTTAGTGTAGTGGATGAAATCTCCAAATCAAACACCCCTGTCACACCCTTGTTCCCATACAAACTGAATCTGCTGTAGGGAATTATCACCTAATCTCCCCAAATTTTCTTGAATTCCTCATGATTGCTAGTGATTAAGAAAGTGTTTGCTTAATTATTCCATATTCTTTTATGTTTTTCTCCAAATTGGTGGGGCTTTTTTTTTAATAATATCAGTGATCACAGGAGTCCCACAATCAGCAATCCGAGAGTTCACTAGTAACTACTACCAAAAAACTGGTGAGAACCACCAAAAGTGGGGGAACTACATGAAGAAACCCTAACTTTTTTTTTTTTTTTTGGTAAAATTTGCTGTAAGGAATTTTTTGCTATATGGAACGAGCCACGCCCGATTATGCACGTTCAGTACAGCGAGGTGCGACTGTATATGGAATATGCATCAACTTAGGGCGACCACACTAAACCACTGTTTTATTTTTGAGGTTTGCCAGACGGGCCCTTATTACCGCGCAACTCACATAAGTATCTACATACGAATAGTGGTGCCTCATATATTATTTAGATTATGTTTTTGATCGCTGGCAGTGTACGTTTTGTTTGTACGAAAAGACGAGCACTTAGCTACATGTCCCTCGGGGTTTTGCCAAGCAAACGGCACTCTTTTAGTTTAGTGGGCGGCCAACCTTGGCAACCCCCCGAATACGTACTACGCATACCAGGGTAAGTCTGTTGACAGTGAGAGCTGTTTGCAACCACGGCCACTGTCAACAGACTTACCCTGGTATGCTTAGTAGTACATAACTCGGTTGGTTTTTAGGGGTTTCTCCGTGTAACGTCTACAGCTGGTTAATTACTGGTTGTGTAAAGAGATTAAACATCACACAGGCTAGGAGGCTTAGGAGGTACAAGGGAGTACAAGCACGTATGAAGCAGTTACACGCTGGTTAGAGTCTGGAATAGATTAATGATCATTGTTCCCTTCGCCCCCCTTCTTCCTCCCCTTCTTCCCTCTCTGTTAGATACCATGTGTGACAAGATCTTGATGTCTAGATCTGTGCTAGCTAGCTCTCTAGAATATCTTGCCAGAGCTAGAGTCTACCTGTTTATGCACATGGTTTGATAGTGTTGATGGTGCAGATGGCTACGCGTACGTATCCCTCCGTCGAATCTGGTTTAGAATGCAATTTACCAGCTGATTTGTGGTTGATTAGTGATCTTGAATTTATCCCATAGATACATACAAACTTAGGAATGGTCTCTGACGTGGGAGCAGGTGTACTGCTCCGATTTGAACGGATATCACTCATAGCCAAGCTTAAGATCCAGGCGAATTCTTATCAATAAAGGAGACATAACCCAGGGGCATGTTGACGAACTGGAATTCATTCTATACTTACATATATGGGTATATTCTTTAGGTTGTAATAAAGAAGATTTGGCGGAAGTTGATTCAAGTCGAATAATTATATAATCAATAAGCACATAGCTAGAGAATTTGCTAGCCCGGACCCATAGGGAAAGATATTAGGCATCTCAACCAGTATACTCGATAATGGGATAGGAGGAGGGGATATTTGTTGGAGACTTTCTGAGCGAGATGGATCGAAAAGCTTGATACTAGAGCACCTAGATGAAGGGAAGTTCCTCCTATCGCTCGAGAGAATAAAACTTGTCGAATTCACGGCCTAGCTACCCAAAACATTATATTATGTCCGTTCTGGGAAATAATTAACAACATGCCCAGCCCCTCCCCCCCCCCCCAGCCTCCAATCATAGGAAAGCTGCCAGTTTCAGTAGAAGCACGAGCCAGGTCGTGAATTTAACAACACCACCCCATCGAGAGATAAAGTAATATTACTCTATGATGGAAATTGAGTTTTGGGAACAGGACCTCGGCTGCGTCACAGCCAGACGATTCACAAGATGGCTTTGGTGTTTGTTTCTGAATTGCCCCCCGTGAGCATTCTTGAATAGTAAACTATATGGGTGTGACTGAGTATGAAACACACTCGCCCTGTGTGCAATGGATCTTTCAAGAAAATACAGCAGATGTATGCGCAGGGACCAGGGGAGTTCATGTGTCAAAAGGAACAAAAAATAAAAAAACGATAAAATTCCAGCTTGCGGAAGACAGCCAATCGAATTAAAAAATAAATAGAGCATTAAAACCTTTCACTGCTTGGAGTCAGTCCAGGATTTAGTTCTAGTCCCACAGAAGTACCCGTGGTAGTACTAGATGTCGCGTTTTACTTCAGACTGACTAAAAAAAAAAACACAGGCATGCTCCATTCGTGAATTAAGCGAACATCTCTCCCCAATTAAGTTTCTCCAATGATGCTAAACCTATGTAGTTATCCTGATGATGGGTATCAGGGGGAGATCAACGGGGAAGACTGCTAGCCGAGGAACTCAGAAAGGGAGTGCTGAGGACAGGTACCGAAGCAAGATAATTTTACCGGTCACCGATTATGGCGGCGCTCAAGAATCAATGGAATAGTGCATACATGTAGTAGGAGGCTAAAGCATCATAGAGCGGCGGAGAAAGGGGACACTTGACCGAAATGAATCAAATTTTAATCATAGATAATCACTCGGCCCGCGGCGCATACTTTATTTGCCCGTTTGTTCGTAACGAGTGGTATCGATCCATGGAGTAAGAACTTGAGGCGCTTGGTATAGAAGGCCATCTACAGCAGTAGGTAGGAGATCATCGGACACCTTCATGTCATATCACACCATATTATATCATATTTCGGCCCATGTTGTCCGATGACTTTTCACCCACCTGTACCACCCTACTGTCGTTCACGCAGTAAGGATGGACACTGGATGCTGATGGGCGGGGAGATTTCAACGAATAGGCCTGTTTGGCAACAAGACAAAACGGAGTTTACAGGGGTGAAAACTCCGTTTTGGCCTTTTGCCAAATGGGCCCTAAAAAGTGCCGTCTCTGGAGCTGGGCTATAGTTAGAATCCCTGTCCACCAACACCTAGTGTCCGCCTCCACCTCATGAACGACGGTACCATGTAGAACTACGTCCAATATTACCAAACGCAACAATAGATTCCCGTCATCAAACATTCATTAGTGTAAATGTCTATTGCTAGTGTTATTCTAATTTTATTATCGTATTAATTGATGAAATAATCAATAATTCACCTAATACCTCTGAAATTCATGACTGCATCAATATGTTGAGTTATTTTCCCAGTTATAATTAAAATCCTTGCGGTGAAATTAAGTATTATGGTGGATGCGAGCTTCAACGGACACCTGTTTCAATGGCTAATTCAAATCTAACCTCAAAAACATGAAAAGATCTGTGACCATGGTAAGGTAGAGCTTGAAACAACGAACATTACTATGCTTAGCTTTTGTAAGAAAAAACGTTCCCTGCAGACTAATTAGCAAAATTCAGCCCCTGAGCGCCTCACTGCTGTGTCCGTTGTAGCCTGCATCCACCATATCTCTCGTGATAGCAATTAACCGTCAACTTCACGATTTCCTTAGGCCCACCAACCACCACCATAACCTATAGAAAAAGCCAGAAGGAATTACACTTGGCTTTAGCTAGTGGTTTTGGTTTTGTGGGTCTCAAGTTTTGTGGGGCTGAATGGTTGCCAATGCAATTGGGACAATACTTAAATTCACTGCAGGTACAGCGATGGGTAAAAAGTGATGCGGTTGGATGTCTCAGTTACGTTCCATGATTTTTTACCTGTCACTGTACATGGATTATCATTCTGCGAGTAGAAGAGAACACAGTTCACGTACACATAAAAGGAACAATTGATACACGATGAACTAGTACTTTTTTGAATATTGACTTTAGGGGGGTTGACCATTCAAGTGCTCAGTTGATATTGTAGCGTGTAGTTTTAATTGGGGTAGCTATAGGTGCATGTGTAATCACCTCTTAGCAGCGAATGCACATAATGTAAAAAAAGAAAGAAAGAAAGGAAGAAAAAACACGGACCAGTAACTGATTGACCTCACTCCGCAATTCGCGAGAAATGATTGGAACTACCATGGAGCTACGTGTCTAAAAGCAAATCCAATTTTGATCTTACTGCAGTACAGGCTTGTAAGTAGCCTCTCTGCATGTTATCATGGTTATTGGGCGTCTTAAGTTGCTCACAAGCGAGTGATTATTCGTGACTAGACTTTCAGTATTGACACTTAATAAAATGATTGTGACCATAAAAGAGCTAGGACACTAGATCTAGGGCAACGAGACCTAGCAGTATCTATAGGAGATGGTTATATGTGCGCACGTAATGACAAAAAAATGAAAAAAGGGAACAGAAAAGAAAAGAACAGAAAAAAAATGAACGGGGGAAAAGGGAATAGGAAAAAAAGAAAAGAAAGGAGTGGTCATCGTTGTCTGCTTGAAGTTGAAGCATTGATAGGGTGGACGTTATTGGGTAGCTACTAGAATTACTGAATGGACCCTCGCATGCACTGCTGATTAGATCCCTCTACATACTAAAATTCGTTATCCTTCTTGCGTACTCCAGAAGTCTCATGATTACCTGACTTCAGAAAGATTAGTGATTATTAAAATAGAGTATCTCTAAGAGACCGCTTCTGGTACGTTGCGGAACTTCTCCTGGATTCGTTGAACCCGATATCTCTAAACTTGGCTATAGGTTTAAGGCTAGTACGCCTCAAAGAATTCTCTAGGCATAAGTCTGAGGGATTTTATCACGAAGTCGAGAAAGATTTGCGCACTAGGCACTGCTCAGCTACAGCAATTTCACTTTGACATTTATTAGCCGGTGATATAGAATACTTCGATGTTCATAATGGGATTGAATTTAACACACTATCGAATGTATTTCTTCCCACACCTAATATACTTTGCACCTTGAAAGCAAAAGAAATAGCCGTTGGGCACTATATAGCTATATCATAAGACTGGTAGGTGCAGCCGGGAATAGGGCGAGCAATGGCTTAACCAAATATAGGGGAATAAAGATATCAGATGATAGATCGATCCGGAGGTTGACTAGGAAACGTGTGACTACTCCCGGTGGCAATTCTTAGGCACTTGTGTATGAATGTGCATCTGTGTAGAAATATGTGGTTGAGGCAATATGTAGATGGTTTATGGAGGGGCGTGTAAGGAATTGTGCAAGGAAACGGCGCATCAGTGATTAATCCCACTTGTTATGAGCTGCAGATGTTCTATGTCATTTCCACAAGATCTATATGGCCAATGACAGTGTGTATATTCAAGTATTTACATTGAAAACACAGTTCATATAAGTTGGATTATTCGCCTCTTCCAACGGCGTTGTTACAGGATAGATGTGAAACGATCCATGGAGATGTTAACTTACTCTAGAGGGTTCGGCGTACTGAGTCAAGGGGGGTAGATAGACACGGGCTACGCTTTCTAAGCCAATGGTTTCGGAAGAATTTTGGGTTTGACGCACGAAACTTCTGACAAAATTTTGGAAAGACACTAGGTCTGCGCCTCAGAAAATTAGGACAACAACTGTGGAGGCGATATATTACACGTTTAATGTCGATATCTGGAGCCAGCAAAGGTTTTCTAAGGTGCACGAAGAAAAGGTTCGCGCTGGGGCGGAGTAAAAACGTAATATTAATATGAAAGAATAAAGTAGGAAAAATTGGGAAGCCTGTAACCCCTGTACATTTTGGGTTTCAAGCTCAGGGAGAAGGAGGGGGGTGAAGCCGTGTCGTGATCGAATTCGGGGCCGAATCTAATTTGAGAAACAAAGCCGTCCACTCCTTAATCACTGAATTATCAAGGTATTCAGGAAAGGCTGTGAATGGAACAGGTACCATCGTCCTTGTAACACCATACTTTACAACCTTATACTGAACGACCGAGTACGTAGGGATTTCGCGATGTGAAATGAAGGTGGAGAGTTGACCCGAGGAAAGGACCCAGGCTCTTGAGGCATTGCGACTAGCTGACGCGACATTGCTGCGCTGTATATGATATTCCCCCTCCCGCTCGTTCTTTGCTCCCCCTCTCCCCGCATGGCCGGACCCCGGCCCGAAGATTATTGGTCTGTGGTGAGGTTTAAAATCCGGAGGTGAAAGGGGGTTAAACATAAAGATATGGGTACGTGGTCCAGTAGCATAGTAAGGACCTCAAAGAAATAGATCTAACTTAAAACTCTCTTCGTTTTAGAATACTCCTTGTCTGTGTTTGTCCCCCGGGATCCCGAACAAATCTTGCCATATTGATGTGAGGATATACCCCTGACAGCTTCTCGAACATCTACCCCTCTAAGCCCCACGATCCAAGATTTCTGGTAGATGGGCAATGAATATCCCGGGCTGCAATATGTATAGAGTGCTAGGTTTTCTTTTTTGTTCTTAGGCTCATAAATAGGTAAGGCAGAACTTGAACAAACAATTCTGTGGTGTGCAGGAGTGCGCATTATAGAGTACAATCGAGTAGGTGATCGCCAATTTTTCATGCATATGCATGTAACCTCACGGTTGTGACACCCTCGGCTTTTTCCGAACCAACCAAACGGGCTAGCCACCATCCCACACAATTGCAAAATTGCTGTAAACAATCAATCCCGAGTTCTCAAACAGATGACGCTCTTTCTTTCATGAGGATACCGGCGGAGCTTTCTAATCAGGAGCTTCTGTTCCTCTTGCAATGCTTCAGGGGTCCTTTTCGCTCGGTGGCATTGCGCCCTGACGTGGCTATTCAAAATTCAACTGTTAACTAACAACTACATGTATGTAGTTTGCAAGCAAATGTTCATGCTCATGAATGTTGGATCCACAGGATTATTAAATGATCAGAATCTATGCAGAGGACTATGAGCTCTCAAGATGCACCATTAGAAAGTAAACACAAATGATGAGTGGTACAAGCAAGGCATATTGAAAGTCCGAGAGACCCCATACCTTACATTTCACAACGGCTTCCTCAAGCACTCTTGCAAGATCTATGACATATGATTAATGATGTACCAATTTTCATCCGGTCTTCGTCACAATCCATCACTCGCCCCCATTGGATGCATCACAGTGCTGTCAGCATGCATGTATTCTGTGGGAATATTAATTATCTTTGCTAGGGAATGTTAAATTTCCAATTAAATTAATACCGATAAAAACTAACCATCAGCTAATGGCAGGGATCGCACTTGACAGGCTACAGCTGCAGGGGCGTCCGCTCGCAGGGCTGAACATTCAGGACGCAAAATGTCACACCAATAGTTAGTGATATCTCCGCCCCCACTTTAGATCCCTCACTTTCAACGACCATATGCGTGACCTGGTCCCTCCAACAACCGTTTCCTCCACTTCTGTGAGGGCTTCTGCACGTCCATCGCGATCGCGTCGATAGCCGTATGCCTGGAAAATATAATGCGTAACGCAGCTTAGCCGGCCGTCATATGGTCAGGTGGCATAGGGGGCCAACTTAATAATTAAAGGCTATGAATATTTCTACCACGTTGTAGTAACCTTTCTCTATCGTACCGAAACATGTCAGTATGGTTTCGTCCACGGTTTGTCTCGAAAGCTTGGATTATTCACCCCTTTCAAGTCATGAACGTTAGGATTGGGAGGGGGCGTGAGGTGGAGCAAAATGGGAGACGAGTGAGGGAACGGGGAGGATTAGAATCTTCAGTGTTTCAATTATATTCTGCTCTGGACTGACGACGATGTGGTTACAGGAGGGCAAAATATACTATACTTACTTACATAGACGTTGCCCCGCAATCATTAGATGCATGTACCATATTGACAATATAAAACGATGTACCAAAGCTTCATTTTCCATAGGCCGCCCGCTATGCGGTAAAACCTTCCTCTTAGTGATCCCATCTGTACCACAGACATGACGGACGGGAGCCAACTGTTCTGTTTCGTCCAATGAGAGTTGAGATGTCCCGAGAATCCTTTGACATGACTATTTATTTGTTTCCACACCGAAATTAGGCAAATAGAAATCAGTAAAGATGCACTGGAGGTACATGCATCGCACATACATCGCGGGAAAAACGTACATAACGGGGAAAAAACGAAAAACGAATGTCCACTAGTATGTAATGACATCGCCCTGCATGCGCATATGTGCATCCCTCGGTTTGTCGAAAAACGCTGCCCACCATAAAGTCGGGGCCAAGGGCTTCCCATGTAGATAATTAGTTAAGCTCTAACCAGGGATTTGGCTCACTATAATAGGATGGTAGTATATACCGCCGAACTAAAGGTACCTCTATCTGAAACCGAGAACGCTTGGGGTAGTAAGAGTCTATTGGCCGTTTTATTTCCCCGTACATGAGATTCGTCAGCTAGGAGCAGACTTGAGGTTCACTTTTGTACATGCAATTCTAGCATCTCCGAAGGAGGGCTATATGTGGTGTTGCCATTTGTTTTTATTAATTATTTTATGCAACATTCGATCGATCCGCCACGAGGATTAACCACATTAATGTATAACATCATATATTATATATGCCGGTACACAAGTAGCTAATGATGGCCATGGGGGGTTTGGAGAATAAGCGAATAGATGGGCTACACGAGTTAATCTATTCACTGGGAAAAGCAGGATCAACTGTCAAGTGGGTCACCACACCAGTGATGTTGAAGGTTAAGCCCCCCCCGGAATCAGCTGTAAATACATTTATAACAGCAACAGCGATGGCTCGATGGGGAGAGAAAATCACCCCCTGGTTCTCAAAGTAGGAAAATCTCCGAGATCACCAGGAGGGGAAAGCAGGGAGGGGTCATTGGGAATAAATCAGACCATTCATTATATATGCATTTTTATGGACAAAGATAAAGTTTGTATATATACTCAGGTGGGTGGGTTGGGGGGGGGGGGGGGATATCCACCTGGTCCATACGAGGGGAACACATTGACGAAAATTCGCCTTTTGGAGACTTTGAGCTTAATTCTGCTGGCTCTAGCACAGTTCTCCAGGTGATCCGAGGCACGAAACATTATGCAAATGCAAGAGCTGAGAATCTTTCGGTTAATTCACTGGTCAGCGTGCGCGCGGACTTTATCTCCAGGGCTCGTCTTATGCTGGGTGCGTGCGTGCAACTCTATCTCGACGACATCGCGGCGGACCATTACCAGAAATAGACAAAGTACGTTTTTCTCCTCAAAATACCTTTAACGATATCAAAAACACAGATCCACCTTAATTAACCTTTGATTTTTGTATATATCAATCATATTCGCCTCATCTCCGATGCGACCATCTCTCCATCTCGCTCACGATGTTTCTTGATGCCATCTAATCAGTGTTCATCTAATTATACACCGGGGCATTGTTGTTACGTTTGGTTCGCCCAAGTGGTTCGACTAGATACGATACGACTGGATGGGTTCTTGGCAATATCTCATCTGCATATAAACCCCCTCCCCCCGGCTACATGGCCAATCACTGGTCAATGGACCGTTACATTGCCAAAAGGGATGATGCACCTCTTGTAATTCGTTTACTCATTCTTGTTGGAGCTAGGAGGAAATATTCACAGCCTTAGAACGCATGCTTGCCGGACTAGTTTCTTTTAGTGATTGATATTATATTCACGAGGATAAATGATCAGGGACCAATACACTTAGCATTATATAGCGATCGACAACCTCAAAAGTAAGGCGCCAAAAAATACAGAAGAAACGAAACTTAGGTATGGAGCTAGATGTCACGGAGAAATTGGCACTTATCATCCATCGAATCACCTCATGTCTTGGCTGCATGCAGAGCTGCCGTTCTCTGCACTATTGCCTTCTCGAATTCATGAAATACAATGAAGGGACCACTAATACTAGTAATGCGGCGAAGAATATTGGTCACGTGGGAACTGTGAGTGTCGACTATTACCATATGGGGCCCCACGTGACCAATATTCTTCGCTGCGTTCCTAGTACCATGTTAATCAGGTTCATGATGAGAAGTGTCATTAATAAAAATCTATAATCACAAACGCCTGTAAAAATAACCCAAGGGAAAGACAAGAGAGATACAAAACAGCAGCCCCATAACGCCGAACTTCCGCGACACCCTATGCATACTCCAGCTGGTCAAACTCCAAAGTGCCACCAACCAAAACAAAGAAAAAGACATAAAATACCGGGGAAAAGGAAAGAGACAAATGAGACCAGCCCTGTCATAGGGTAGCAAAAGCTTGCACTGAGAAAGACCCATTCTTTCCAACATAATAGAAAGGACGGAAAGAGATAATGAATGGATTATAGTAATGAAACTATCAAGGCTTATTGGGATGTTTTCACCAACGATCTTCTTCTTCAATTTCAAGTGGAGCAGTGTTATCATCGATAAGAACACTGTCTACGACTAGGATATCATCGATACGAAGACTGTCCATGGCTAGGACATCATCGATACGAAGACTGTCCATGGCTATATCCTCGATATTGTAGGAGGGTCGTTGTACCCCATGGCCAATGCCATTGATACGAAGATCAGCTAGGGCACCGACACTCGGAGGTGGATCTTGTATTTCCTGATCCATGCTGTCGCCAACATGGCGATCGACCATGGCCAAAATTTCCGTGATATGACTCATCTTAGAACCCCAGATGAGCTCATCCTCTGAGGAATTGCTCGAAGTCCCAGAGGGTGAATATTCTCGTGTGTTCGGTGAGGCATTCGTCACCCCTGAGCTGTCTCTATGGGCAAGGGGACACGCAGGATCATCCTCGAGATATCTCTTGAGCATATAGCCCTTATAACACACCGCAGTACTGGCCGCGGGGTTTACAGCGGCAGTGAGCGGGACGGCGGTCTTTTTGCATCTCTTCTCTATTCTGGAGGATGAGGTATATTTTCGGCATCCCCGCGGTATAGTTTGGTACAACTTTGCCTTAGAAGTGGAGGATTGAGTTCCGGTCTTGCTGGCCTTGGTTGCTTTGGTCGGGTGTTGAGTCATCTTAGAGGAGTTGGAGGATGCTAGTGGGTGATAGTGCTTCTCAGAAATGGTGCTGTTGCGGATTGACTTGGATTTTTGTGGCTCGGAATGGAGGGGTTAGGATGTAAAAGCTTAGTAGGGGACTAATATGATGGCGCCAGGAGGTGGGGCTGGAGGTATAGGGTTAATATGGGTGGGAGGTGAAGAGGTATGCGTGCTCTTGTAAGGCGGATTGAAAGGATAGCCAAGGTTCAATGGTTGACAATTCAGAATGAAACTAGTTGAGGGGTATATATACGAGCATTTATGATATTGACTCTCACTGCTAGGATACAGCACGCTTGAACATGGGGCCACCCACGAACTTCACAAGAATCTCTCAACTGGGCGTGTCCGCCTCATTCTGGGGGGAGTGTGACCATGATCTGTTACTGGGTTGACCTGTGTGATGAGATCATGCTATGAAAATGACCCCAGTATACCGCAAGGCTTTGACGATTTGTTCGCTGCAGTGAGGAAGAAGCTAGCTAGGCGCCCCGTGTTAACGTGCTGGAGGCTGATTGTAGGAGACAGAAATTTCACCACATATGCAGCGCATCTCTGGTCGGCCTAGTAGGTAGACCTGGTCGACGTGTATTATTTGAAGATAAAGATGGCAGTAATAGCTCCTTGTTCTGGGGAGAAGGGTCTGCTCCTGCTTTGATGATTGATACCCGGTGACCAGGAGTGGTGAACAGCAGGCAGAAAACCAGTCCGACTCGGGGGTATGCCGCTTGTGAAAAGGGTGGGAAGGCGGAGACAAGCTTGTCTGCAGGAGTCCCATAGCTATGCGTGTGAGGATGGGTCCAGTAATACGGTATCATCTATGCCGGCTCGATCGATAACGGGTTATTTCGTTTTTCATCCCTAGTTCTGTCAAGTCTGGAGGAGACGCAAACTGGGGTATACATCGACGGACCATGTGGGAACAGGGCGGAATGCGCCCAAAAAGATTCTAATACCAGCCGGCGCCCAAGTTGACTTTGCGAGGGCGCAATACAAGTTGACGGGTTTTAGGGCTTAAGTTGCATCTAATAGTCATCACGGGACAATTCCAGGTCAGCAAGCGCGAGAAGCTGGTCTGAGTTATGGTAGATAGCCCAGGTTTGCGATGCAAATGAACGATATGGACTTGTTTGGAGTAGCGGGGTCAAGCAAGAAAGCGCGACTGGAGATATTGGCAATAATCCGAAGGGGACCAAAAGAGCAGTAGTTTAAAAGAGATTGGAATAAGAATATTATCATGAAGTAGGCACAAATACCATTTATACAGGTCGTACGGGCCCTGATAGCATTGCGACAATAGTCGAGCGGGGTAGTACACCAGCATTACATTTTATTTGGTTATCCAGTACCACCGGATAAAGGGCATGCTTACCTACTACTCCAAATCAAAAAGCAAATAAGGAAAGAAAAAAAGAAAAAATCAATTGATCTAAATAAAAACTAAATAAACCAGATATTTTTGGTTTTGATTCTCGACAATTTAAAGATCAGCACTATGGATAGATTAAATACGTTCCAAGCTTCGCGGTATATATATACTAGCTGAGTCGCCCCCCCCCCCCTTTCGGACCATCGGTTAATTAAAAATCAGGTATGTAGAGTACATGTATCTAGTAGGTACATGACCATGGCCTTAATTCTAATCAATTGAAACAACCACAGGCTTAAGGGTTCACCGGTGTCCATATCAGAACAGAATTGTAAACCAATTTTGGTGCCCCATTAACCCCCCCCCCCTTTTTTTTTCAGAATTTCTTGATCCATAGTTATTCTAGAACGAAGCTATAGTCGAGGTCGCGTCGGCACCTATATAATTATAATTATAGTCCGTGCATATTACAATACACATACACATGCAGGTTTTACCATGATAACGGCAGTCAAGTAGCAGTGCCTTTCCGACCCCTTACCTACTTCAAGTTCCATGTAGGCATGTAGGCACCTACTGCAGCATTGGGCAGATATTTTAATATATCCACAGTTTTATACAGGCGGAAAAAAAAAGGCGACCCAGACGTATGCATGACCGCAGGACAATTTTGTTCTGGTCAGGTGAACTGTTTTACTTTGACATCAAGGGTCGCGCATGTTCTAAGAGGTCGCCTCCTCTTACGAATATGTACATACTTCTAGAATAATCGCGTCGGCTTCGACACTAGCTCAGTGCGCACACAGCTTGTACCAGCTCAACTTATCTACCTAGCTGACAGCAGAATCAAAGGAGTTGATACAAACCCCCGACATTAGTTTCAGCGTATTTTCCCGTTAATTCACCCTACTATTTCTAATGTTGGGCACACCAGAGGAGTCTTTAAATTTTCCTCTGTTATAAAGCGGGGTGACGGATTGCCAGCCCTAATCGTAACGAGAATGTGATTTGCCCAGGGGAGTACTAGGTACCGAGAGTACCATAATTACCCCGCCGATCGATCTGAGAGACCTTAATCCAGAAATCTAGACCATTCACGTACTAAGGGTCAGTTCTTGAAACGTTTAACAAATGGCAGGTCAATTGCTTTGAGATTTTATTATACTTATGTTATCGAAATCCCAGCTCTCCGCTTATATCCGTATATATATGCTTTGCCATCTTGGGTTATTATTACAATTTTTGGATTTATGGACGCATATAATATAGTTATTAATATATATGACTATACTGATATACTTTAGAAGCTAGATATCCTCTCAATCGCAATGCAATACATGATACAGCTTGGATAGAAGGTCTGATTCCGTAAAGTAGCGATCTGCAATATTTTCTTGTCCGCAATGGCCCGAATCCTATCCAAGTAGTTAGCAAGAGCTCAATTTCAGCCCATTCCGTACATCTAGAATTCGAAGGCTCAAATAGGTAGGCTCTTTGCTCCGAGAATCCGGGGTCTTTTTCCGATAATCTGATTGGTGCCGCTCACCCACCAACTCATCGTATAATTAGAAAGAAAAAAATAAAGTCTCTTGCGCAAACGTCCCAAAATGACTTACATACTTGCTTACCTAGCTCATATCGCGGAATGCTCCGAAATTCTGGAATGTCTTAAATTCCGGCCTAGAATCGCTATGCGTTTGATGCGTCCCTCCCTACCCCGGCAGTTTACACAGAGTACATATTACGCCTGCCGGGGTAAGTCTGTAGACACCTGGCTGTGGTGGCGTAGGTTTTGATGGGGAAACAGCCAATAACTTCTCGTGAGAACTAGCGCCATCAGCCGTACCACTGCCACTGTCTACAGACTTACCCCTACACGCATAGTACCGGTACATATTCATTCCAGAAGCCAGGCGTACCGGCATTCTGCTCAAATCCTATGGTTATTGCCTAGAATCCTCACAATATTCTGCTACCATTCTACCCCTACATGGTCAACACAGCAGGTATGTATGTACCTGGCGCCGTCAAGTCTCGCTGAAAGTTCGGGCAGCAGCTCGTACCTGCATAATTTTTTAAATATCCTGCATCGACTTGTTTTGAAGCAAAGAAAAAATCAAACAGATGTCAAGAGGGCATGTGAAATATGACGTGTCGATGAAACTAGCCATTACAGGCCGGGATCGGAGAATTTAATTGATCAATCGACGGCATTCTCATTTTGAGAAATGGTAAACCAAAAGCTAGGAAACAAAAAAAAAAAAAATTTTCCCCCTGCAGTTCGATTGTAATTACAAGATACTTGCTATGCAAGGGCCCGTTTATCAAACAAGGCGCATTTGTGCCATTTCAAAAAAAATTATCGGAGAGAAATTTAGTGAGAGGTACCTTGTCGTAGCCGTATGTTGAGGTAACACCAGGGAAGCTACACAATTTCCTCAGATCACCTAGTTATATCATATGTAAGTTTTCAATAGAGCTATGCATTATTGCATAATCATCAGAAAACAAGGCAGATGCTCCACTAAACCCTAACTAGATTGCACCCCACCCAAATAATCCCTGCTCGTCCTGCTCGTCACAAAAAAACGCATCGGACACCATGAATCGATAAGAGGGTTGTCTAAGACCTGAGCTTCGTTGGTAACGCTTGAAACCCCTAGTCGGATCGCCTGTCACGCATGGTGCAGACATGACAAATGGCGAATAATATTAAGTAATCTTGTCTGAAGCACGGAGCCTTTTTTTGGGGGGGTCTCCAGGAGGATGTACCAGGTCAGACATAATCTCTCAAGTACCTGGTACTAAATCTAATCTGATCCACCCTCAACGGCCCAAGGTTTAAAGCTTGGGCCACTCAAAGTGTTACTGACCCCTGAGCCGAGTCCAGTCTCAAACTTTGTCATATCTAGATCTAGGCTGGCGCTAGTCCGTCCCGGCCTGTATAGGACCGGTAGTCAACTTATATACATACGCAGAAGCCTCCTGAGGAAAGCTAAGGGCCATCGTTATGGCGTCCCCGCCCCGTCAGATACATTGGGCCCAGGACTGACAAGTAATACTTCGTGGAGATTAAGCGACCTCATAGATGCATGGTTTTGATCAGCAATGGTATCCTGAGCCGGGGGCCAGTCCGAATTATGGCCCTTGGTATCTTTGGTTGAGCTTTGAACTAAGTAGGTACACTTATGTTCTGTTTGAGTCAATACCCACCAGGAACTTAGCGGGTGAGAAGTGCTGTATGTAACGTCTAAGGAGAGTTACATCGCCGGTTTATTGCACTCAGTAGCTAGCCATGGAAACATGAGATAACGCTTGTGGAACCGATATATGTAAATAACACGATATCCTCATTGATAATTCGTATATATAGTCTATCCGAATTTCGTGGATGGATATTTTATCAAATTAGGGATATTGGTACAGAAGAATAGCAGAGCATCCTCAAAGACCCATCCATATGCATAGTGCCTCCATACAAAATTGCATGCGTAGCCTGAGGCATATATATGCATGTTTATATCCCAACCACTCTGTGTATGAGGAAGAGCTGTTATTGCGGTGCCTCTTCCAAAGCGTAGTAGAGATAAATCATCTTTGTCCAGTAGTGTGGTACCTTATTCTGGTACCTACCAAGTACTCATTTCCCTTGATATAAGCTGTGATCCTCTCACGTTACTTGGTCAGGTGTACATCGCGACGATGCCATGCAGAGCCCTCCCATAATATCTCGCCACAGTTTTAGGGCCATAATCTTATTGAAACCTGCAGGGAGATGCCGAGTCGACTATCGTTACATTGTTCCTCTATGAAACATAGGTGATACGATTAGTACATGTTAGCCCCATCGCCATAATTAAAAGATAGCTCACCTATAGCAATTATGAGATTGAGGCATCAATGTATAAGGCACATATATACACATTGAGGCGGCCGTCTAGATTAAGGCGCTGCAGCATAAATATAGCCAAAGTCTGATCATGATGACTGCGAGGAGGGCCCAAGAGTAATTGAAGTGATCCTTAACATAAAGCTTCAAACCCCTCAAAAGCTTTTTAGAAGTAACGCTTGATAATACTAAGTTGAGCTGCAGCTGAGTTAAATAAATTTTGTTTTTCTTAATTGATTGTAATAGATTAATGTCGGAACCCCCGAGGTCATAGCTGGGGCCATATATGTAAATTGCTGACAATACTTGAATCTCTTCCGTTACTTGGAGGTTGCACAGTTCTTACTAGGCAAAAGGCTTTCAACACTGAGTTCGTGTAAAACCCCATGCATGTTCAATCGAGATGCCCTCTTTGGCGTCCTTAGTGTCAAATGAGAGGCCGGTAAGATGTCCAGCTGATCATTAGTTGAGTCAGTCGAAAGACGTTGCAGTATTGGGCTCATGACAGGAAAAGATGTCTCAATTGGGCTTCCAGTAACAGAGGAGTTGGTCTCTTATTCATATCCTGTTGATATTATACACCGGGGGCCCTCAAGGTTGTGCAACAGCTTAGTAGTGCGCTCTGGCGTCACAACCACCCCAGGCCCGGAACCCAAAACCGATATCTGATTGTTTCCCAATATCACAGTTCAGCTCTTTATAATGGGATCCGATCTATATATGTTTTCTTAGTTGCGGTTTGTTGGCATGGTGTTTGGTGGTCATAAAGTAGCGGTCCGTGGTAGGCGTTGCACACTTCAAGGACCCCCGGGCCGGGGGAAAACGGATGTAATACTCAATCGGTGATCCTACCCCTAGCTCATAGAAAGCTATGCCTAGAAGAGTGGTACATATATGATGTCGATCATCATAATCAGCACAAGAATTGCCTCACTCCGATTGAGATGTATCGGCCGGGACTGGGTCAAACGCCACTTAACTAACCTATTATCCCATCTCCCATGAGTAAAATGTTGATCCCCTCAGAAAAAACAAGTTTGATGTGGCTTTATAATTTACTAACATATCTTGCTATCTCCCTTATCAAATAATTGGTCTCCCCTATGAACTTAATTCCCCTATTATAGGGGGTTCAGCATGAGATAGTTATGGTTGTAATTGAGAAAATCATTTCTCTATCATAGGCAAATCTTTTAAATACTCGCTTCTCAAATGGCCTATACACCGAAGATATGGAACCTGTGGGGATATTAGAGACTTTATGCAAAAGACCCCAGAGTCATTTTCTGCTTATATTATTGGTTGATGGGAGGATCGGCACCAATCAGGTTACCGTAAAATGACTCTGGAGTCTTTTGCGCAAAGCCTCTACTGTTAGCTTATTATATTGAGTGCTTCGTTTATTGATTACTAGGAGCGTGTATATGTGATTGGTGTATATATAGTCTGTTAGTAATGTGATAGTACCTTGGGTTCGATATGTATTACCTGAGCGAATAATAAGCTCCTGTGGAGACTGCTTGTAAATATATAATAAGATAGGAACAATGCAACCCCGGTAGTGGCATACATGTATGGTCCGGAATGGAAGTTCCTATACCACTATCGACGCGAATATATTTATATCGAGAACAAATTTGCTTGTGCCAATTCGTTCGGGGTTGGTCAACAACATGCTGCTATCAAGAATATGCTACTATCGAGTATGCTACTATCGGGGTTCAGCTGTAGGGGGTAAGGAGCTCTAGTTAGTGTAACCTTAAAAACATCAGAATAAATTTCCAATTTGGAGGTTTACAAAATAATCCGTACATACCTTGATTAATGATCTGTTGAAGTAGGCATGATGCGTAGGTGGGGCGAAAGTACATCCAGCTAGCGCTAGGTGGGGGGGGGGGGGGTCTACTTATTTAAATATGATGGATTAGCCCATTTACAGCCACGAGGTGCTGGATCAGCCTTTAGGTTCATGACCGTATGAAACCTTGTTATTGGCCAAAGATAGCAATAAATGGGAGAGTATATGTTATTTATAAAAGGCCTGGTAGTTGAAACAAACCCGGATTGACAAACCCGAGCTCTACCAATAATCCATCATTGCTTTATCGCTCGATCCGAAAGACTTCAAGCACCGGCGACCTATTTCGTATATAAACCTGGATTGTTGGGTATAAATTATGTCTTATCGGAAACACGTCTTCAACATGTTTGCCTATGGAGATCCAGCTTTAAACATTCAGCCACGCTTGCGCGTTGGTAACTATACTCGTACCCTAGGGATCTATACAAGGCTCTGGCATTGATTGAGTGAACAAAATTGGGTGTTGACAGGTGAAAATCCGTTCACTCACTAAATCCCAGACGCTTGTATATCAATTAGGAAACCGGCGGTATCTTCAAACTGCTTGATTCGGTGTTTGTCACACTTAACAAGGCCTTATAAGAACATCGCAGTTGAAACAAAATCCTGTAATGCGGCGGCTAGGGGGATCAGGTGACATTCGACTGAATCCCACTGTTGAATTTCTGGTTCAGCCTAGCTAGTTAGCCTCATTTTGTAAGTTTCTATGCTAGAATACATAACCAAAAGCAAAATGGAAATATAACTTCAGGGGTACTACTAGGCAGAGCCACAGATCGTACTACGGTGTCAAAGCAAGGGCAGACATTAAAACAGGAAAATTAACAGCATAAGCCACACCACCAAACTCTACTCACTTATCCTTGGTGCCGTGGTAAATACAATATGTGTTGGAGTGACCTGCACGTACGAGTTAAGACTAGGTGGCTATGATTCATGTAGGGCTAGGAACCCTATGAGAAGTGACACAAGCCATTCGGTGAAAAGAGAAATCATGGAGCTGCATACATCAGATCAGCAATTGCAACGGCAGTAGTTGGTTGATTGCATAAATGTATGTATTTCCCTAAACAGTCGGAGAAATAAAGAAGGGGCTAGATAACTGTAGTTATTGGCAACCATATTGTGATATTCTGTCCATTCAAGTTGGCGCTTTCGTGTATTCGTTATAATCTTACTTTTGGTACTGCGCGGTACATGGCTATTCTCAAGTATTTCTCGACTACATGTATAGTAGGGACTTTGAGTAAATGGAGCCAGCTCCATATTCCAGCAACATGATTGGTGCCTATCCACTACCCGCCAATCATATAGCCAAAGTGTCCATCACTTGACGAATACCGTCTGCTAACGAGTAGGGAGGTGTGAGCCGGCAGAATTCAAGAGAACCCGAATATCTTGCAGCGTGTTGTTCTTTGTTCGTACGGTCATCAGGAGTGGGTATTCGTCTAGTTACGGTCGATGAATGTACCTGTAGTTGATATTCTGGTGTACGTGATTGGGGTAGAGTAAAAACTGCCTAAGCCTTAATTTGGGGCACAACGTCATTAGGAGTATATATCGCATGTTCACCTGAACACCAGGCCAGCCTTATACAATTCCGTCCCCCTTATATACCCAAAACAATATCAGCCCGACGAACCATATCGTCGAACTACATATCAACATCAAAGATATCTGCCACAGGTTTTCGGACAGAAATATACACCACCCACCAGGCAGTCCCGAAATTCTATTGATGAGAGCTTTGTTCTCCAACCACCGCTTAGAGCAGGTCATAGGGATTGGAAACCGAATTAGGGTACAATAAATAACCAACATTATTTTCTTAAGTTCAGGAATAGGCTTTAGGAGAAACTATATATATAGAATATTACGCCAAGAAATCAGGGTATTAGTTAATCTAATCGTAATTAGTAGGTTTCTGGGTAAAGGAAATAACCAGCTTTACAATTGATCCGCAAGTCGCACGACCAAAAATATGCCATAAAATCAGGGAAATCCTTACATGGCGAAGACAAAGTTCATCTTTGAATGTGAAAATATCGCCCTTCGTACAATATGGGGTTCAAATGAATGCCAATCTATCTTTGTCGTTAATCCATGATAAGCACCTTGTATATACTATGGAATTCATATAAATATCGGCTCTAATTTCGAACTGGAGTAACCGCCTTGACGCAAATGCTGCATCCCTCACGTAATTTTCGTCGGTATTGCCAAGCATTATTCATATTCCAGTCAGTGTTGAGTTAACCCATGGCCATAGACAGGTCATATTACAATCGAGACGCTTAAAAAAAACTCTTATGGTAAACATGACAGAAATAATGCCTAGAGAGTAAGACTGCGGTTTCTGATATTGGCGACAAATTTATATAAGGGTATATCTTAGAGCTGAATCTATCCACGACTACCAAAAATGTTTGTGTATGTAGTCGTACTCCTGGGGGTATGGTTATTCTGGGGTACGACTAATTCCTCATAAATTTGGAAATCAAGTTCAACAAAACAATGCTCTTAGTGGATCTTGACAATTAAAGAAACATTCTCCATATTCTTGTAAAGAGTACCATCTATTCTGAGAAATTTCGTTTAATTCAATACTGAATTTAGGTGACATTAGTCATACCCCCCCGTGTCTACCTCGTTCCAATTTGGCCTGACCGTTTAAGGCATAGCCTGGGCTCTGTCATCTAGCTTCGTGTAACTATCCCGGTAGACGGCTTTATATTCCCATTCGGCCCGACCGCCTATATAGGAACATTCACTGGTTGCGGTTCCACGCAGATAACCGCACAATCACTCTAAGGAATTGATTTGCGAGGTTTCAGTAGTCTAACTTCCGACGGCGGGTAACTTTCTTTGAGAACCAATGGTAATTAGAAAGACCTACGGTGCACCCACTCTTAAATGTAACCGAAAAATGAAGCTCAGTCGATTCCCTAAGGCTTTTCAACAAAAAAAGTTAAAAAAAATCAAGTCTTACAAACTGTAGTATTAGTGATAAACTTTAAATTGTAAGGCCGGATTTTTAATACCTATTCTAGTTGTGAAGCCGTAGGGATTTGAAATTTCGCATTTTTGTATGTAAAATGCGCCAAGACTGAGCAAAGTGGAACCGTATTATACCCATTTATACCCCTCAAAAAGCGAATTGTGGCAGGAATGCAACAAAGTGGCTAGAAATAGGCCTTCTGATTGGCCCAGAACTCAGCTTGCAGCCATAATTGTTCCACTTCCAACTCCTGCCGTGTCACCTTTAAGAGTGTGCGCACCATACTTCGATCGATCGCTGAGTATCGCGAGTGGAGATATAGATATTTTCCTATCATGATCAGCTGATGTATTCTGGATCATCAAATTTTGGAAAATGGTTATCGCAACGGCCCTTAAGCTGTCAATTGCTGCCCCCCTATGGAGGGTGAGAATTTGTATGAAGATCAGCTATTTGGTAAGAGAGACAACAAGATCTATTACCAACTTTTGCTTTTTTCTGGTGGAGCAGTATATGCTGAGAAGCTAAGGGATACTACAGAATCTCATGCCAACGAAGGATATCTGTATGGCGGGACGGTGTTTTTTTTTTTTTTTTTTTTTTTTGCGATCCTCAGAATCTCCCGAAGGAATCTGCATTATGATAACCTAGAGATCTGTAATTTTGCAATGTGGGCATGCTATGTATACTTCCATTTGTAGTACATCTTGCAGCTTTGGTGGGTAACCGCGCAAAATGTGTGTCGAGCTACAGGTAGTTATATAGTAACCTGTATATAGTACGAATCTATGTACTTTATACTTCACAGCTCAGTTAAGATCTATTTGTTACTTGAGTGATCGCCATCATAGGAGCATATATTGAACGTTCTGGTATGATTACTCAGTTGGGGTGCGTATCGCAATATATCACATATATTCGTTAGAGATCTAGAGAAAACTTTATCGAATTCTGCCCGAGGACGGCAAATGAGTACCAAGGTTAAGAGCCAAGGGTGCTGCACGGGAATATCTCTAAAGGCAATTGATTAGCTGCTACCCATGATTACTCTATATACGACTCGAGGGGTTTCACATGGTGACTACCGGCGTGGTTTTCTTTAGCAGAGGCTCAGATAAGTCCCATCTGGGCGCTTTATTGGGTAGTTTGTAGATATATGTAGTATGTGTATGTAAGTGCATGTAGTTACACATGTAGGTACTACGACCGCGGGGGGTAGGGGGCAAGTCTAGATCTGTTGACAGTGGCCGTGGTTGGAACAGTCCTCGCTGTCAACAGACTTACCCGATACCCCGTAGTAATGGTTTAGATATATCCACATGCTAAACCTATGGCTCGAGACTCGATAAAGGGTGGGTGTGTATCCTGTACAGTCATAGAGCATTCCCATTGGCTGGAATACACAAAAGTTCTGCTTTCAGAGCAGACTTGGTAGAGATTTATTTATTTTGCCACAGGATACATAACCCCCCCCCCCTCTATCACGTCTTGAACCATATATACTCGGGTGTTGGGGCAAGAACCAGAAAATGCGAGTGCCAACGCAAGGATTATTTGTATGGAGTGGCGCCGCTTTGCCATCCAGATACAGCATTTGCGTTTTTTTTTTTTTTTTTTGTTCTATCCTACACGCGAGTACCGCAAAAACTCGAATAATTCGTTAGCCCCGTGATATCAAAATTACTTCCACGGGAAATATCTGATGCAGATCGATCCAATCCAAACAATTAATCACTCGAGAGATAATCCCTGGGCTGAGATAACGAATTACCGCCAAATCTGGCGAGTAAGCCCATGAGCTTAAAGTAAAGTAATGGTATATAGGAAAGAAGGAAATGGACTATAGTTCTCTTTGCTTGGCCCAAGTCGCGGGAAGATGCATAGATCACTCCCGCTACTTTACTTTTAAGCCATGGGCTTACTCGCCAGAAATGGCGGCATTCGAGTTTTAGCGGTACTCTACATGAAGCCTAAGACATATAATACCGTATATATTATCTCATTAGATTCGTTGCGAGACAGTAGGGGGGTAGACGAGCTCCCTAGCCGCTCGGACACCCCCCTCACCCGGACAGGCAATCATGATTGGTTGAAAAGTGATACTGAAGCCACTTAAAATTATGATCTTTTCTTTTCTACGTTAACTGTAGTCTGTCCGAGTGAGGGGGGTGTCCGAATGGCCCGGGAAGGCGTCTATTGACGTACTTGCCAAAAAATAAAGTATGGTCTCAATCCGAACATCCCCGGTTGCTATGTGGCTCCTTGGGGACATTACTTTGGGCCCGTTCGAGTGCACCCAAATATCATGATATTTTTTTTTTCTTTTATTCCTTACGTGCAAAATATCGTGATATTTGACCTAATAGGGAGATGATCCTAACAGATGTGGTAACAAACATTCCGTTTTAGGTCAAATATCATGATATTTGGGTGCACCCGAACGGACCCTTTATTTTTCAGCAAGTGGTATACCCGTGCTGCAGGGCAACGTATCTGGGCTTGGCAATCTACGCATGTAGGTACACAAAATAGTACAGTAATCGACTCACAGTGCACTCATCACCAGAAAGATCTTATAAAGCTTAAACTTCAACAAGCATACATGTACCATCAAGAGCCTATCCCCCAAATCGCAACACCACGCACCAATGAAGCAAAAAACAAAAAAACAAAAAAACAAAAAACAAAACCCTTCCCTCCCCCACGAAAAAAATCCGTCATAATTCATGAAATAATTAAGCTCATGAGGTCATTCCCGCCGGGAACTCAGATGGATCAATTGAGATGCATACCAAAGGAGCTTAATTACTTGGCTTACAATTTCATAACCTCGAGGTTATAATCAAGGCCCGGGTGTTTTTCCTCATGGTGGTCCATGTAGTGACCCATGAGCAGGAATTCATCGCCGCACTGAAGACAGTTGAATGACGCTTGTTCATGCTGAGCTAGGTGTTGTCTATGACTGAAGCGTTAGCTGTATTATGCTCTTATCACATATCTTCCCATACATACTCGAAGGGTTTCTGGCTCAAGGCAACACCGCTCGAGGCTAATTCGCAGCCTGGAAATTTGCACACATACCCTCCTGCTCCATCTGTGGAGTATGTACTATCCTCAGCCTCCCGGAAGGCCCTAATCTCCTGCTCCCCAAGTAACTGACGGTCGACACTGGAAATAAAGTCTACAAGGTCGCTCAAATGCTGATGACGCATCTCAGACATTTGAGGAGCTACCTCATCCTCATCCTCATCGCTGGGAGGAGATGGGGATCTCGAGGGAGGTAGCTGGTCACTAGGCATGGTTTGCTTTAATTTAAATTTGTGTATTGAGGTATTGAGTATTGAGGTATTGAGGTATTGAGGTATGGAGGTATTGAGGTATTGAGTATAAGTGTGATGAGTAGATCAGGGTCGTTCAGCCGGTACGCACTGTGAGTATAATTTATACAAGGACAAATTCATAGCCTGGCACGCGCAGTTTACTTCTACTGCGCGTGTTTTGAAATTAGCGTACCTGTGAGTTGATACCCATGCCCTGCGCAGAGACTTTCATGCGCATGATGACAACCACTCTCCTGGTTTCACTTCAAAGCCACGAAGGTGTGATAATCGTCTAACCCAACGGGGATATGAAATTAAGAGATTCATATGAGTGGACTACGCTGGGTACGATTCACATGCATTTCTTTTTAGACCAATCTATTATATAGCTTTGCATACACTGAATGGCCCAAGAATAGGCTACATTTATTAGATCCGATTATGAAGTGGATCAGTGCCTAGTTGATTGCATGTGGAATTCTGAGTTTTTATTGTTTAATGGATAATCGTTCCCAGAGCTGAGAACTCTAGCTATCCCTTAGTCTGTCAGTAAAATGCTGACCCCCCAAGAGGTAGCAAATTTTGTGTTGCTTTACTAACAGATCCTATTATCTCCCTCATCAAATAATAGATCTCCCATACAAATTTAATTCCTCTATTATAGGGGGGGGGTCAGCATTGACAGACTAAGAGATAGAGCCATTATTTGCATCCAGGCGAAGCTGCGCAGTGATTATAACCCTTATGTCCAATCATCCTTCAGTTATGGCTTCCACACTAATTAGCTTTTAGATTCATAAATTCGCCGGGAAAATAAGATGCGCTACGTGGGGTGCATTTGATCTATTAGGCCTAGCCGTCTACCTATATGGGATGCAACCATACACAGCAATACCAGCATTAACTACTCTTGTTCCCAAGAACTGTGTCTTGGCGTGCGCAATATATGCATTTAAGGTTTCCCCAATGAAAAGTTGATTAGGTGGACGCGAGCATATTAGTCACGGCCAACGTACCATTTCGCATCTCATATTAAGTACGCATATTTAATGACTCAAGGAATGCGATACGACCAAACAGAGTACATATCTATATTTACATGTATTTTTTTTCTTTTTTTCTTTTTTTTTTTAATTAATTTACTATTTTTTTTTTTTTTTTTAATTATTTTACTATTTTTTTTATTTTTTTATTTTTTTATTTTTTTATTTTTTTATTTTTTTCGCCCATTTGAATGATAGAGTCAGATCTAGACCCTTAACCCTGGCTTAATGTAGCCATAGAAGAACTGAATTCTCATTTTCTAATATATTCGGCTACGACGGAATGCTAGGTATATGTATGCTTCAAACGGAGATTGCGGGGGTCTATGGAGTTACTTCGGTATTAAGAGACTCATTGATCTCCATTCCATACAAGAGGGGGACTTTAAAAGGACAGATTGATTCCCGCTGGTGCATGCATCGACACCAACAGCCAACAAACAACAAATACCAATCGTCAAATAGAACTAGTCAAAACCAAAATGACTGAATCTCAACAACAAACCTCCAATAAATTCAACCCTATTTGGTACATCCCAGAGCCCTCCACATTTTCACCCACTGCTCTCGAGGTGTTCAAGAAGCACACCGACCTTGCGGAAGATGAAATTATACCTCATGTTATAGCTGTGGTAGGCTTTTTGTGCCCCCCCCCCCCTTTCCCAACCCCCCACCCCAACCTTAGCTAGGATTCTAATCTAACATCCTACATAATGAAAGCGCGATAATGCCTTAGAAATCTTCCCCTACCCATGTATTGGCTCCTTCCGCTTCCTTGACTTTTCTATCTCGGAATCCCCAGTCTACGATGAAGTCGTGTCTCGCCTCAAGTCAGGCGAGAAATTACTCGACCTCGGGTGTTGCTTTGGGCAGGATATCAGAAAGCTCATATCCGACGGCGCGCCCTCGGGCAATATCTACGGATCGGACCTCAAAGCCGAGTTCATCGACATGGGATACGACCTTTTCATGGATAGAGAGAAAATCCAGACAAAGTTCCTCGCTCCAGCTGATGTTTTCGATGAATCGGACACATCCCCGCTCAACAGCATTGAAGGCCAGATTGATATTGTTCATATTGGGTCTTTCTTGCACTTGTTCACATACGATGATCAGGTACGGGCGGCTAAGAAGATTGCCAAGATTCTTAGCCCTAAGAAGGGATCGATGATTGTGGGGAGACAGGGGGGTAGCTCGGCCCCGGGCGAGTTTGAGCATACCTTACACATGCTCAAGGGTAAAATGTACAGACATGACATGGAAACTTTCAGCAATTTCTGGAAAAAGGATGTTGGTGGGGAATGGGAAGTTGAGGGGACCTTTGAGCCCATTGAACTACCAGTGGGGTCTGAGGGACGCGAAAATGCTGGGTGGCTGAGATTCTGTGTTAAGAGGCATTAGGATCAACATGATATATCGCAAAGGTTGAATGATAATGGAAACCATTAACTTTATTTTATTTTTAAACAGCTAGGGACCCTAGATTAGGAATTCAAGAGTAAAGTTCCTCTGTACTATCTGTTTTCTCCCTGTTAATCATGGTAAATCACTCGGAAATACGATGTATACTTGAAATTACGTACATTTTCATCTACGCTTATGGAAATTTGCACTTTGAAATAATAGTGACATATGCGTTTCATTTATTGGAGACAATGGTCCAGTCAGATCTGGATATCGTATGTGTGTAATTACCGACATATATATCAATCAACCTACTCGGACGTATGTAGCAATAAGGGCCAGAACATGCAATTGAAGAGACAGGGAATATTTACCATACAAATACGTACTTCATTGCATGTTCCTAACACTAACCCCGGTACCCGAGTATATGCAATGCAGCATATTTGATTTGATATGTAAAAATATGTGTTCGCCTTCTCAACTCCTCCCGATTATCGATTACTCTGTATGCATCTGAGCACCCCGCTAGGCGGCTGTGTCAAAGGTCAAAAAACTTCTCACTCGTCACCAGCTCCTGCAACCTCGAAATATGGGATTCGCTCAGAGCCAATTGATTCACCAATCGCACTTGGGAATTTAGTTCGAGACATCTTGGCACCGACCAAGCAACACGCGCATCCGGTTACCGGCATTTCCGCGGCCTGGGATATGAAATAGAATCAATGACGTTTCGACATGGCATTGGCGATCAGTCCACTCACTAAGAGCACACGATAAGTACCCCCGAGTTTCATCTCATGCAGCCAGAAATGCTCTCTCTCCAGTCCAACCTCTCGACCAACAGTTGTAACTCTACCCTGCTGCAAACTGAAAAGAAAATTTATGATGCTCCGTCTCATATCCCGCCCCATGCTCTTGCGTGTAGCGGTGGCTCCAGCCACTGCGCAGGTCCGCCACATGGCGCGTCTCCCGGATGACCCCACCATCACGATGGCAATCACGCATGATCATCGCGAGCTCGAGGACTATTATTCTCGTATTATGGCTCTGGACGAGAAGGATTATGATGGTAAGACTCGTTGGCAGAACCAGTTGACGTGGGAGCTTGCCAGACATGCTGTCGGTGAAGAGATTGTTCTCTATCCAGCGTATGAGCAGTATATGGGGGTACGTGGTAAGCAGCTGGCAGATAAGGATAGGGAGTCGCATCAGAAGGTTAGATAGCCAGTCTTTCTCTCCTGTCGTGGCAAGCTGCGGGGTAAGGGATAAGGCAAAATTTGTGCTGATGCTTAATTGTTTAAGACAAAGGAGCATTTGGAGCATTTTCAGAGGCTTTATCCGCAGTCGAAGGAATTTAAGCCGGAGCTTATCGAGCTTATGGAAGAGTTAAAGAAGCACATGCGTGATGAGGAGAAGGAGGAGCTTCCCATGCTGGAAGATGCGTTAGCGAAAGCGAAGCCGGAGGGCGAGATGGGTGGGAAGAGCAGGTCCCAGGAGCTTGCGTTGTCATTCTCGAGAACGAAGATGTTTGTTCCGACTAGAGGACACCCATGGATGCCAAATAAACCGCCGTACGAGACGGTCCTGGGACTGTTGGCGATGCCAGTGGATGTGCTGGCGGATATGTTTAGGAAGTTCCCTAAGGAGAAGCAGAGAATCACCGAGAGTTTGAGCGGTGGGTTGAAGTGAGGGTAAATATGTACAGCCGTACTTTTCTCTTGTAATCTTTTGTTTCATGTGTCAAGTGACCGAATTTTTTTCCCTTGATTTGTTATGTAGTTACCTCATGAAATTATATGTAAGTTTGTCCGTCACGTGATAATGACCTCATTCATCACACCGCTGCTTAACCTTTTATTCTTCCTTTTCTTTTGTGATCGGACGTTAGGGTGTTTTAGTTGATCCCCTGTCGTTCATGATTTGCCACATAAAACTATCATTTTCCAGTAGTGGCTGTATGGCAGAAGGGTGGAAATTAGCATCAGCCAAGGGCCTGCCTGTTCGGTTGAAATGAGAATTTATGGATTGGTTATTGTGCTTGATAAAATAGTTATCTCCAGAGGTATTTTTTTTTGGATAAAACCCATGGGTTGTAACTAAAATCAGTGCAACCCCGATTAAGTGGCATATAGTCCGGAATGGAAGTTCCTATGCCACTATCGCGAATATGCTTGTATCAAGAATCAAGAACAAATTGCTTGTGCCAATTCGTTCGGGATTGGTCAACAGCATGCTGTTATCGAGAATATGCTATTACTATTGGGGTTCCATTGTATTGAAACACAAAACGCCATGAACTACGTCATATGCAAAGCCATTAGCAGACATGATAAGTCTGTTGGTAGTGCCCACCGGGTAGATGATATATATGAAAAAAAAAAAAAAAAAAAAAAAAAAAGCCCACCGGGTAGATACATAAAGGTCCGTTTGGCAACAAGACAAAACGGAGTTTCCAAGGGTCAAGGGCTAACAAAAAGATTGTTGAAATGGAGTTTATAGGGGCGAAAACCCGTTTTGACCTGTTGCCAAACGGGCCCTAAAACATCAATAGACTTAAAATTGGCGAGACTTTGTGTAACTGGAGCTAGCCCAATTTTTTTAGGTAACATATTTGGCGCCGATCCCACCGCGTGCCAATCAAATAACTAGAATATAAAAATGGCTCCATTTGCACAGTCTCCGGTGTTCTCTGCAGAAGTGGTCTTGGCCTGGTTTTCACCTTGGCTTCATGCGTTACATGGATCTTCGATGCACTCAAACTCCTTCAATGGCAGACTACCTACATTTTATCGCTCAAATCTGGTTCACCAATCTAAGATATATAGTCTAATCGGCCATGTAGAGCTCTCAAGTTCCTTACCTCTTCGAGTAAACCGTAGCTATGTGTAGCGGTATTTAATTTTCAATCGGTAATCACCTTACTAACTAGCACGGTCTAAGTAAGGTTTCATCCGTCTAAGGGATACCCATTTAGGAGCTTACTACAGTGCCGTATTGTTACAAATCCTCGTCTCACCTCAATGAAGGGGATTTTCAACATAATCATGATCCTTTGGTGGAGGTTTCAGCAAGGGACAATGGGTCTGAGATATGTATATTTGTCCAATGGGCTCGATATTCCTACGGCGCCTAGGAAAGAATTTTCTGCATATTAAGGACAAGGCTCTCGTGGATTCTGCCTAGTGGGATGTAAACAAACTTATATCCCTTGCCTTACGTGCCGACAGCCCTCTTTCTAGCCTTCATCCTCAGCCCAGTCTTGTATAAAAAGAGCCTCGAGTGCTCAACCCACGGATTCTCCGGCTGTGTCAACTCCAGCTCGAACTCACTAAAGAGCCTCGGAATCGTCTTACAAATCTCCATCATGGCGACGTTCTTACCAATGCACCTATATAAACGCCACCGACCAATCAGTTAGCTACGTCTTGAGAAAACAAATAGCAGGGGAGGAAGGAATGAGGTGTGTGTGTGTGTGTGTGTTTGGGTGTTAGGGGGGGGGGGAAGGACAACATACACTCTACTCCCACTACCGAACGCAAACTCAAATTCGGCAAACCTACTCCGGTTACCACTCATTAGCCACCTCTCGGGGCTAAACTCCAATGCATCATCACCATACAGGCTACGGTCCCGCCCTACCACCCAATTGTTGATACCGACCTCATAACCCCCAGGAACCCGCACACCTAGTAGAATCTCTGCACCTCCTGCTGGTATCTTCCGTGAAAACGTTAATTGACGGTGATAGACGAAGGGCCTCCTTCAGGACAGCACCCAGGTACTCAAGTGGAAGCATGTCTGCATAGGAGCTAGGGCGGTGGGTGTCAAGTTTGGTCATAAGGCGCTGGAGGGAGGATGGCGTCTGGAGGAGGTATAGGATTGCACCTTGGATGGCGGCGGCGGTGGTGTCGGCGCCGGCGATAAGAGTGCCTAGGACTTTGCCGTAGATGGAGTTATCGGAAAGAGGCTTGCCATCTTCGGTTTTTGAAGAGAGAAAGCCACCGAAGAGGTCGGGTTTGGGGATGGGGTTGGTGGAGGATCGCGGTCAGCAATAATGCATTTTGCAAGCTGGGCTCAATGAGATGAGGTGCACTTTTGGGATATAAATTGCGGGCCAACTTACACTAAATAGATGACCAATCCCACTCGCAGACTTGGGCGGAGGAAAACGTCGAACCACAGCTTCAAACATTTTCGTGACCGTCGGGAATGCCGCCAGGATCGGAAATAGAGGTGAATTTTGCTAATGTCCAAGTTTTCAGAATTCAGCCATCATTATACCTGTTAGGTGGACCAACATGCATCGCTTCCTGATACCCATTACCATCGCCCACTTGCTCCATAAACCCAAACTTCTTTCCATATCCAAGCTCACTGATTAGGTCGAATGTAAGGTGGTTCACCCACTCCACCATATCGAACTCCTCTCCACTCTCAGCGAAGGCCACGATACGCCATAAACTCATCGATGAGAGCGTTGACGGACGGCTCCATCTGGGCAACGGATGTCATAGAGTACTAGCATAAGACACCGTTAGTCTAGCCAATCAATCAGAGCAGACAAGGCGACCAACAGCATGTGCAATCCTTTGCCTTACACGTGCATGTACGATTGGGTCCTTTGCGAAGAATACGGGTGGATCCCCATCGGGTAGGAACCCGCCGAAGCCATCGCCTTTTGAGAGGTTGTTGGCGCCACGGCCGTAGATAGCCTTGATGGCGAGATGAGATGAGAAACTGAGGGTGTTGGGGTTGATGCGAACTACGGGACCTATTGGATAAACATCATGAGTATGGTTGAGCAAGGCTGCGGGTATGTGGAGGAAGAGAACCGTATTTCTTGTGGAGCTCATAGTTCCGGAGATGCTGCTGGCCGCTGAGCACGAATCGAAGCCAGTAGAAGCGCCCAGATCTGAGGTGTTAGTTAGTCTTGGCAGGTGGGAGTGGTAGTGGGAGCTAAAAGGTTATACTGGACTGGGGAATTGAGCCAGGGGGTGAAAGTAGAGGTCGTAGATGACGCTCGTGGCATAAAGTAGGACAATAGCGGTCACCGTGTTGGATTTGAGGAGTTCGAGGACTAAGGCTAGGAGCCCGGCTATTTTTTGGCTGGGATGAATTGAGGGTTGTATGTGAATTGTGTGATTTTTGGAAGTGAAAGCTTGTGGGGTCGATGGTTGTGCTTGGATAGGGGATATTAAAGTTTGGCTTATAATTATTATCTGGGGCATCGAGCTATGGCTATCTGGAGTTAGTGTCAGAGCCTCAATGCTTAATATTTGTGTCAAGGCGCTTGGAGGAGGAGGAAGACTGATTTGGTAGGTTTGCCAAGAGTTTCTATGGGGCTTGTTTCATCCAAATATTTAACTCTTGGCGACCGATTTTTGGTGTGAGTGATGCTCAAAATTTGGTTGCCAAAACGTTCTTATCGTGGTAGATATTTGGAATTTTACTGCATTTTTTTTTTTTTTTTTTTTTTTAAAGAATAGATGCATATTCTCTTTCGGGGTTTCTGTTTCCATCGTGGTAATTGTCTGAGTTTGCGAGTTGTTGGACTCGAGCTCTGATAGATGGTGAAGAACTGCCAAGACTAGTTCTCCCTCTGATTCACCATAGACTGTCAGGCTGTCAAGGGGATGTCACCTCTTTTCTAGGGTTTCATAGTGCTGAGAATTTAGAGGTCTGCAAAGAGACCCCCAAATGCAGGCAGCCATGAAAGTTCCATCCTCTACCCTAGAGTACCTACAGCATCTACCCCATCCAAATGTTTTAGAATCTGTGTGACATACCTGTTTCAAACACCCTTTACCCTATCATGATTACCGTTGTTTGCGCTAGTAATGGTTCGAGGGATGCCCCTCATCGATCTTTTGGCCCCCCAGAGTTTTAGACGGAGAGCTTCCGTCAAGACGTCATAGCAGGCAGGCAGCAATGCTGAAGCCTCGGAGAAAGCCTACATACTCTATATCGGGAATCTAGCTACAGAGAATATTCGATAGCATGTGTACAGGCAGTGTTTCTTGTAGCTGGGTACATGAATGGGTCTGGTATGGATAGGGTCGGGTCCTAGAGTGTTGCCTCAGGCGTAGGGTCAGAGAGCTTGTGACGACGATCGCGATGGTTTAAACAGAAGTACGTGCGCAGTACTAAGGTAGTGTGACTATAGTTTTGCGGTGTGATGGAAGTGGGAAATATAGTAGGAGGAGGAGGATGTGTAAGTACAGCGACATATGTACTACATGTAGTCTACAAGAAATAGGAGTAGGGTGATTTTGTATGCTCTGTCACTCGCATTTTCGCAATGACGTACGTGCGCATTTTTGTGGTGTTTCGGGTAGTTTGATGTAGCTAACCCCATTCAACGCCCCGTGGCGCACCCCAACCCCAACCCCAACCCCAACCCCAACCCCAACCCCAACCCCAACCCCACCAGCCACACCAATACTCACCATTCAATCCACCCTTCAGCACCCCCGACCGATCTCTTCCAAACCCCTCCATGCACAACCATGGTAATTCTCGAACGGGCCTTCTCCTTTGGCGGCATCCTCCTGCGCACCTACGAGCGCTGCGACGACCCTCTACCCCTTCCTCCCACGCGCCGCAAGAAACGCCAATCCACCAGCGCCGTCCTTCCCACACCCGAAACCACCACCAGCGAGAGCGGCGATGTCGACCCCTCGCAACTACAAGTCAAGACAAGGAATAGGGTTCCAGTCGAATTTCCAGTCGAGTTTCCTGATTACTGCAAGGCCCTGACGCCGGAGGAACTGAGGGCTGTACAGACGCGAAATAGGCGCGGAAGGGGATGGATACCTGGGGAGACGACAGTGAGGAGGGAATTGGTGAGGTTGGGACGAGACCCGTATGGGAATGGGCATAGTGCAGAGGGGAGCATTAATGGAGGTATCAATGGGGTGGATTATGGTAATAAGAGTATCGATGAGCCAGAAATCTCTGGGACTAATTCGGAAGAGGTCTTGGGATACGATAATACTTTTACGACGGACGTGGACGTGGACGTGGACGTGGATGTGGACGTGGACGTGAATGTGGACGCGGACGCGGTCATGGAGAACACGGTGTATGAACAATTTGTTGACCATGGCGCACTAATGGAAGGCGGATATGACTGGATGGCGCCTCAATTACATGTAGATAACGTCGGCACCGCTGATAGAACGGAGTATCATCAATCGATGAGTGCGGTGACGCTTCCATCACCGATTCCAGTCTCAACGAAAGATGACCGGCAAGGGTTATATCTACCGCCATTACCACCGTCCACTCAACCAATGGAGACGGCCAATTTCAGCAATAGACCGAGTTTGATTGTTAAACTACGATTACCGAATACGGCCAGAAAGGGACATTTCACCGCACATACGACAGAGATGTTTACTCCGCCTACTCATCACTACCAGGCGCAACTTACACTTCCAGGATTGGCTGGAGAGGCATTGCCGGCTATTACACAGAGGAGAGGACGACCAAGGAAGAGTTTACCGTCACCTATGAGTACATATCAGTATCAATCTACATCACAAGCCACACCTACAGCTCCGCTACCTCCGCCACCGCCCGTACCAATTGTAACGCCGCAACCGCCATCACTACCAGCGCCTCTAGCCCCACTCTCACAACCGCCATCACTACCAACACCACACTCTCCAATCCACCACCATCCACAACCACAGTACCCATTTACCGCGCCTACACTCAGCCATACCCCCAATTTCAACTCCAACCCCAACCCCAACCCCAACCCCAACCCCAACCCCAACCCCAACCCCAGCGCTAGTGTCACCCCCACGCCTTCCTCCACCTCCTCATCAAATAAACGCAAGCGCCCGCAATCCCCCACAAGCTCTACGGTATGGCCGACAACATATACTGATACAGTCCCCGATCTCCTCTCCCATCTCTCCCGAACCATCACTTCTTCCACCTCCGGATTCATCCCCCGCCCAGTCAAGGCCGAATATCAACTTCCGGCCGCAGCAGCACTCGTCACCTATGGTCATCCTTCTGACCAGAACCAATACCGCTCTTTCGGCATCGCCCTGATTGGACAAATCGCGGAGCTCGATGGACTCCAGTGGCGCATTGCGCACTCGCAGTGGGCCTTGGAGGGGAGGGGTGCGCCCGGGGCGAAGTGGGTGTGTACGCTTAGTGAGGAAGGGGCAAGGGATCGATCAAAAATTAGCAATGGGGGGAGAGGTGGGACGTTTGGTAAGTTGCTCCTTTCATATTGGGGTGGTGGTCGAGGGGATTAAATGTGGGTAAGGGCTGATGGAGAGGAGGGAACAGAACAGCAGCAACGAACAAGATACCCGTGCGCGGGGAGTATTGCGCTGAGATATAGTGTTAATAAGGGCCATGTGACGGTGAAGTACTCGCATCATGCGGTGCATGCGCCGCCGTGTGGGGAGGAGGGGAGGAGGTGGAGGGGGGCGGAGGTGATGGCCCCACAGATGGTACCTCATCTGCCTGCTGCTCCTCCTCCTCTGCAGCAGCAGCAGCAGCAGCAGCTATCTCCTCCTCCTCCTCCTCCTCCCCCTCCTCCTCCTCCTTCTCAACAGCTACCCCCACCGCAACAACGGCAGCAGCAGCAGCAGCAGCAGCAGCAGCAGCAGCAGCAGCAGCAGCAGCAGCATTCACAACAGTATCCACAGCAGCAGCAGCATCAACAGCGCCATCAACAACAGCACGGGTTTGCAAACTCCTATACGGCCACGAATATGTGGAATGGTCACGGGGGTGGAGGTGGGTACGGGAACGGGTATGTTTGGGGGGCGGGACAGGATGGCGCTGGGTACTAGGCCTTCCTCTTCTTGCGTTCTCCCTTCCTTGTCCGATTTCTGCGTTTTTCTGTTCATCCTGCTCTCTCTCTCTCTCTTTTTTTTTTTTTTGCGGCTTCTGGGTTTTATTTTATGCTTGCGCGGCTACTGTGATATTGACACTGATGATATAGGGCTTTTTTTTTAATCTTTCCTCTGGCTTCTTTCCTCTTGCGGTTCTTTTTCCCTTGAGATATTCTCTTTACCGCTTCTTGCTTCTCTGCTTTTCTCTGTGGACTTTGAGCAGGAGTAGGCTAGATTGTCTTTCCCCCGTTTTTATTGTGCTTTCTAGGCTGGTTTTTATTGTCCTCTCTAGGTTGGCCTGTGCGCGCGCTTGTGGTTCTTGAGCTCGGTTGATTTTTGTTTGGATATCACGGCATCAGGGTGCTTTGTGGTTATTTCTCTTTTTTCTTCTCGTTTTAGGGACTGTTTTCTTACATAGGATGGCGGATATATAGCTACACGAGTGATGTAGGGGCTGTGGATTTGGATGGGCTTAGACATGTAGCTATTGACTTGTGGCTATGTGTCTGGGTAGATGGAAGCTAGCTATGTACTTCAAAATGGGTATTGTGGCGGCAAGAAAAGCTTAAGCTAGGGGGCATTGGGTAATAAAGACAAATACTGTACTCAAACTGACACTGACTGGTAAATGTAGTGGTGTATGGAGGCTACAAGTTTTGGTCTTTAAGGCCTTTAAGCCGAGATTGGCACCATATCAACTACAATTCTATGGAACGGCCAGTACTTACATGTACTCTAGCAGTACCGTGCCTTTCAGGCTGTACCAAACCCTACTCGAAACGCATGTGTGGTGGAAGACGGGGGGTATCCTGTTGCAACAAATATGGTGGTATTGGGAATACTTAGCATACTATGCCGGTTTTTCCTTTGGATAGTCACTACATGTAGGGATGATATTGGTTAGGCTGGTAGGGCCCCAACAATATCATGGTCTGAATTATCCTGCTCTGACAAAAATTTTCCTTGCACCCTTATAGTACTAGTTAATCAAACCCACCATCACCTTGATGGTGAGCTTGTGGTTACTGCATGCTGCTGCCTGGCAATGCTGCAATATATTATCACGATTGGGGTATTCACTTTGAGAATATGCGCCTTTGTAACGCAACATTATTAGGCGTTCAGTACAAGGTCGTGACAGAGATGGCTGTGATCGCCCGTTGCAACACCAATTTTCACGACCTTTACTGAACGCCTGAGTAGTTATATCACCGCCTATGATAGAAGATTCTGAATACCATTCAGTTTGCTGCGCTATATTCTGGTGTAGGGTCAAGTAGGGTATTAGTGTGACTACATGTATTCAGACTCACAATCCAGTGTGACGAGGTATGGCTTCCGTGTAGGGTTCTTTTTCTTTTTCAAACATACTCTACTCTACCTCTATCGCTTCTTGCACTACATGTGGTATGCCACTAAACCCAAGACAATCTCTACATTGCTAGAGTTATCGTCGCAGAATTGAAACCTCAGGCAACACAGTTATAGGAAACGGCGCAAGCCGTCGAATATTCTTTGCATTCTATCTCGAGACTATGGCTGCCTGCCTGCTCTATGTAGTATGACGCTGGCGGCCAGAAGGAGGAGAGTAAGTAGAAGGTAGGTGTGTAGGCCACTGGACCAAGGAAGACAGCCGGCTGTAGCATTGTAGTTACGAGAGGTGGGTAGGTGGTTCTTGGTTTGAGATTATTGGGCTGAGTGAATTAATCTGCTGACATTGGCATAGAGGGGTTTTTTTGTTCGGGAAGTTGGCTATCTCCGGCCAGCGATCACCTCCTGAACGATTGGTTGAAGTGTGTAGATCATGTCTGCTAATAGTAATTCAGATCTCATATGCACAGAGCTTTTGCGGGTAGCAAACCTACAGGCAGGCAGCCAGACGGTGCTGTGGATTTTGGCGAACTAGTCTTGGCGGTTTGGTATTGTTCTATTTTGGCTGTCACTCAACGTCAGAGACAACTCATGAACCACGGCGATCAATATGTAACCGAATAAGAATATGTACACCGGGGCTCCTTGAAATGATGCCACAAGTAAACACTGGGGCCAAATACTCTTCTACCACGAAAAGAACCAGAAAATGCAAGTGACGGAAAGAGGGGCGGTTTGTATGAGAGATCATCACTACTACATAGAAAATATCCTTTCCTGAGCAGCTGCATTTTCTGGTTCTTTTCGTGGTAAACGGGTATATGGACCAAGTGAGATAAGAAAAAGAAGCCGAATCCAATTATTTAAACATTAGCCCCTCAATTCTGAGTTGTGGGGAGTTGTGGGGAGTTGTGACGCCAGAGTATCGAGGTCGTTGCATTACTTCAAGGACCCCCGGGGTATAATATATACAATCTTCCGGAATTCCAACTCTTTGCCTGATAACCAGCTGATCACAGCTTGCACATGGACCGTTATCAAATCTCCGGTTAAGATCCCGAGTAACTCATTGGATATGCCTGCATGTCTATGAACGGCCCTCTTGAAGGTTTGCGGATATAGAGTAGATTAGAAGGCCGAAACGCTAGCGGCCGGTTTGTAGGCACTAGTAGGTGCACAACCAACTACAACGGTAAAGTTTTGGCCAGATGTCAGGCAATGGTAAGAGTGGAGCTTCCAAACTCCGACGTGGAAAGTAAACAGTTAGATGTTAGGCATCTAAATTCGGAAAGTTTACAGCCTCTCACTCGAGTCGGTTGGTGACGGCAACAGCCGACCCAGTCAAACCCATTTCCTTTTTATCTATCTAAGTGTAGTATAGTACCGAAAGCTTTTTTTTTTTAAAAAATCTTTGTAGGGATTGACATCGAAAGCTATCTAAAAGCCAAGAGGGTCACTTCTGGGTATGAGCAATAGAGTCTTTCAGTGCAACCCTGTAACCCATTTCCAAAGCGAAAGCGAAATTCATGGAGCCAAGAGTCCACCCTATATACATGAAGTTATTGACTTTGCAGCTGCATGCTACGAAATACTTGAGGACTGAAGATTCTATACTGTGTATTTTTTGATAAAGTGACATGTCAGCTGCAATGGCGGCGCAGGCTTTGGCTGCATGAGTTTCCCTTTTGCTTTGAAAATGAAGAGCTTGGTCGCACTGAAAGACTCTAATGTGTTCTGCAAGATAGAGATTTGAGTGTTTTGGCTTGGTATGGTTTGCAAATACTAGTACTGCGTTGTGATAACTACCAAAATTTATACTCTGGCCACCAAAACGTAGAATCCAGGAATGATATTTAGGGTTTTTGTGTTACAGATATTGTCCCATTAGGCCGCTCGCAATGCTCCCTTCCTGGAGATTGCGGGGTGGACGATTTCTCAGAATTATATCAGCAAAAAAGCACAATCTATTAGTATAGAAGGCGGCTTGGCGCGCGCTCATAAGATTTAACCAGATAAAGGCGATAGAAACCATTAGAATCCTAGAAAGCACCCAAAGTTCTATTTGAGTGGATAGATGTTATATCTATTTGACCCTTTCAACGATGGCGCTGTATTGCAATGGTTCGATCTCAGTTTGTCCAATAAAACACCTAAAACAGGTCTACTGACGTCCTACTGCTTATGGTAAGTCGCCCAATGGTGGCCTATGATGGGCGAAGAACCACTCATTGAATGTGTCTTCAACAGAAACATCCAAGTAGTGAAGCTCACAACGGTAGCCGTAGCCTAAGTTCCGCGGAAGATCTAGAATTGGGGTTTGGGGCAGCTTGAGGGCTTTTGCGGGTCCATAGAGAAACTAGGCGGAGTCGCCAAGTCTCATGCCGAGTTTATGCATGATGATGATCCCTAACACCACCTACTACCATAGTTTGGGAATCTCCGGTAGTTGATAGTCATGAGAGTAATAAACTTCTGAGATATCGATATTTACGCTATAGTTTTCAACTGCATGCGAGAATTTATACTTCGAAACAGAATTAACGATTTAAAAAAGGAAAAAAAGAAAAAAGAGAGGGAGAGAAAAAAGAGAGATATCGATATCGTTTATGTTTTAAATACCTCCAAATAATCCATATATAGAAAGGTAATCGATTTCCCGAGATAACCCGTAATACGAGGTTTTGGGGCGTTACTGTGGACTGCGGATGACCGAATCTTGCATATCAACGGCCGGCGCGTCAAACCCTACAAGCCAAAGTGGAATAAGAATAAACTAGGTATCACTGCAATAGCGAATTAGCAAGTTTTGGATATTAGATGCGTGAAGAGCTACAGAAAGCCTGAGAAAGTGTGGGGGGTTCTTGGCAAAGATCCTCGATCCAGTGGTGCAGTGCGGATCATTGGAGATCTTGCATAGCAACTGTTGACGGAAGCAACGTCAAACTGAACCCAGAGAGGAAATTAGACAGCAAAGTGGTTATCTTTACCTATGTTTTCGATATCCACTCGTAATGGTAAAGTACCTAATAGTTATTCGAACTTTGGAGGCCATGGGTTTGTAAATATCACCGGGGGGTGGGGGTCTTCGGACCACATTTGAACGCCCAAAGTCTCCTTGTACATGTAGGTATATGTAGCTTTGACTGTCGTCTCTCGCTTGGGGATTTGCGGTCTGAAATGCGGGGTATATGCATGCTTAAGTGGTGGATAAACGGTCAATGATTTCACGGCGGGCTACAGTTCCTGGGGAACTAGACGTGGGTTGCCTGAATATTGCTCAACACTGTTAGGTCGGAGGAGCTTGATGGATATGGATTGATAGCTTTATATCGGCCTTGAGGATGTGGAGAGTACACATTGGAGGAATTCCCAAGCAATAGATGCAGTTCTGTGCTATTATCTCGTCATAGAGTCAATCAAAAGCTTCACCGGCCTCCCATCAGATACCGGTGCTGAGTCCGGTTGCGTGGATGTTGTCACGGGTGATATTAGAAACCACGTAATGTAGGTTTTGATGACTGCAACCTCCAATTGATTCGCAAACTATATAGATTAGCTTCTCTTGTCATGAAATCTTGTACAAACATGTAGATTTGTAACCCACTTAGCTAATTAAACACGGTAGTTTCTAAATTCCCTGCTGTTGATATTTGCGGTATTATTTAGGCTACTGTGTTTCTGTAGCCTTTGGCGGCAGGCAGGAATATATGGTTGAGATCTAAAGTACTCACCTTTAGGTATCAAGATGTCCATGCATGCACGGGACATTAATTGGAGGCAAATGGCCTTGGTTAACTGCATAGGGTAGAACTCCATACTCGTTGCTAATTCCTCTAGTCTCTTTCGAAGCATCATTCGTAGTATATCATATACATGTAGGTATTACGGTGTTTTATTTTGAAGGTTTTAACTAGTGTTTGATTAAATTCGATTTCAATGCTGCAATCATTACAGAAAACCACTATTGTCATATATCGTTACTCCATTGCTTTGTGAGTTCCCAATTTACCCGTTTCCCGCATTGTGTATGTCTGTAAAACTACATGTACATATCATGTAGGTAAAAACAGTAGAACCCTGGGTGTTTGATCTCGCTCATGTACATGTATCTGTTCTTCACAGCTATGCGAAGTACCGCGCGACATAAAACACGTATTGTGCTGCCACGAAACAAACCTGCCTTGACCCGTGAGCATAAGCTGGTGTACACGTCTTCTAACTACATGTATGTAGTTTTACGGATGCCTGACATTTGCATACATATATTATAGGTGGTCCAAAACAAGACATGTATGTATGTTTGCTTGTTAACTGGCCGTCTGCCTGTCCTTATTATTCCTCTTTAAATTGCATCGTTTTTCATCCCTTTCTACCCTATCTTCTCTCATCAACTCTAGCTCTGGTCTTTCATTATCACTATCATCATTCTAAGTGTGTGATCTTCACATAGCTTTATCTCCATCTGTCATTTAATTTCCCCTATAATGTCTGGTCATGAACGTGGACGTAGTCGTGGAGGAGGAGGAGGAGGAGGAGGAGGAGGAGGAGGAAGAAGAGGCGGTGGAAGGGGTGGAAGAGCAGGGTATGAGGGTTATAGGGGTCAAGGTGGCTCATTTTCAGGGTTTGGTCAAGGGAGCTCGAGCTCGAGAGGGAGAGGCAGAGGTGCTACGGATAAGAAACTGAGTGAAGACGAAATTATCTTTAAGTAAATATATTCTCCGATTGAATCACCCCTACACCTCGTTCACGATACGTATATTTCTACTTCAATTAATTGCGTGTACTTACTAAATCTTGGATACAGACCCCCAGGATCGCTCAGTGTGCCCGAACCCTCTACTATAGTCACAGAGGTTGAGGATAAGATTATCAAGGCCCAATCCAGCAACATCAGCATTGCAGCGCTTTCATTAACGGATAAAGATCCTACTGCTCTACAAATACGACCAGCTTATGCTAGTGGAGGGTCGCAAATTACTCTACATACAAATTATTTCAATTTCAAGCTTACCTCAAAATCTGCGACCCCTCTGTATCGGTACAGCGTCGAACTTAAACCGGAGCAGACCGTTAAAAGAAGACTGAGACGTATTTTCGAACTTGCGTGGCAGCACAGCTTCTTCGTGCCCTTTGCAGACCGCGTGGCATCTGACGGCTCGTCTATAATTATCTCTGCGGTTGAGCTACCACTGGCCGAAATCGGTGACCCAAGCGAGATAGAGATCCTTTACTATGATTCGGATCAAGCTGGCCCGTATGAAGGAGCTCAAAGATATATCATGAGAATCACTCAGAATCGTACAGTCTATGTCGATCAATTATTAGCATGTTTAAACGACACACGCGCAGCGTGCCCTGCTTTGTATGCATTCAAAGAAGAGATTCTTCAAGCGTTGAACATAGTCATGGCCAGAAAAGTAACTCTTGATCCGGAAGTTGTTCCGCATGGGCAGAATAAGCATTTTAAGATTGTCAACACTCGGGATGAGTTAGGTGAAGGTCTTACTGCACAAACAGGATTTTATTCATCAATCCGTATTTCGAATGCAAGAATTCTTTTGAATTTAAATGTTTGTACGAGTGCGTTTTATGAGCAGGTTCCGCTACACATACTTATGAAAGAGTTCCTCGGTGGTAGCGTCCAGCCCCCCAGTAGCCGTGGGTGGCCTAGGTCCAGGATGTGTCAATTAAGATCCTTCCTTAAAGGGCTCAGGGTTCAGACAAAGTACATGGGGAGCGTTAGGATTAGGACAATTAATAGTTTGGGTACACCGTCTGATCCTGGGCAAACACCTGCAAATATCAGCTTCAAGGCCGAGGATGAAAAGAACTATACCGTGGAAAGCTGGTTTCGTAAAGGTGAGGAATAAATTTTGAAGTTGAAGGTTTATGGTTGCTCACATAAGTTAGAATACGGCTGTTCCCTTGACACCAATAACAGGCATTTGCCTGCGGTGGATTTAGGGAGCCCAAACCATCCGGCCTATACCCCTCCAGAGTTGTGTGTCGTTATCGGGGGACAACCATACAAGGGAAGACTCACCGAGAAACAGACGACCAGTATGATAAACTTCGCCTGCAAACGCCCAGCTGTCAATGCTAGGCTTATTACGGGCGACGGCTGCGAAGTGGTTGGAATCTCTAATTCTACTCAAGCTGAGTGGCTGGTAGGGCCTTTCTTATACGTTATTTACCTAGCAATCTATTATCGTGGCTAACGAGTATAATAACAGTCAAAGTTCGGGTTCTCTGTAGATCCGAATATGCTGACAGTTCAAGGGAGAATACTGAATGCACCAAATATTGAGTACAAGGGGCAAGCTGGTAAAGGAAAAGGGCCGTCGTCTTTGTCTCCCCGCGACGGATCTTGGAATCTATTCAAAAAGGAATTCATCAAAGGAGCTAGTCTAGGCCCATGGGGCATTTTACGCATCAGAGACTCTACCCAAGACGTTGAGCTTGAGCCTTATCTCACGAGGTTCATCGGGGTATTAGCTAATTCCGGTGTCTCTGTCGGGAAGAAACTAGAGGGGAAACCTGATATCTTCCTTCGAAGTAAGAAGGAAGCAGATATTACAAAAGATATAACGGCCGGCATGGAGGCGTGGACCAAGGAAAAGGGCGACTTCAGGCCAGGAATTCTTCTTGTTCTGCTTCCAGACACCAACAAGACCGTCTATGCAACTGTGAAATACGTCGGCGATATACTGGAGGGAATCCACACAGTCTGTGTAGTTGTCCCAAAATTTGCAAATCCCAAAAGTAAAACTCTCGATACCTTTTTTGGCAATGTGGCGATGAAGTTCAATCTCAAGTGCGGCGGTGTAAACCACACAATACCTGCAAATTCGCTCGGCAAACATCTCAGGAGCGGGGCGATGGTTGTTGGCATTGGTCAGTAACTACAATCTACACCTCAGAGCGATATGAACATGGCTTTGGGCTGACACTCTTTTTCAGATGTTACACACCCATCACCGGGGAGCGTGAAGGGGGCCCCAAGTATTGCTGGCGTTGTAGCCAGTATCAATAATCAATACGCCCAATGGCCTGCGAGCATGATACTGCAGGATGGCAAGAAGGAAATGGTTACTCATCTGGAAGAGATGATGATTGAAAGACTAGAACTTTGGGCCCGTCACAATCCTGGAGCTCTCCCGGTGAGGATAATAATTTATCGTGATGGTGTAGGCGAAAGTCAGTACCAGACGGTCCTGTTGGAAGAGCTTCCACCAGTCAGACGGGCTATAGAGACGGTTTACAAGAGACATAAATACAACACAAGACCAAAGTTATCTATCCTCGTCGTTGGGAAGCGCCATCACACCAGATTCTATCCGGTCAAAGCGGAGGATGCTGACGCTAACGGAAATCCCAAAAACGGGACAGTTGTCGATCGCGGTATCACAGGTGCTCGCTATTGGGATTTCTATCTTCAGGCTCATACGGGTCTCAAGGGGACGGCAAGATCAGCACACTATGTTATCATACTAGACGAGATTGGGCTGGGAGCGGACGGGGCAGAAGCGATGGTAGGCTATTTTTTCCACGTTCCTTGAGAGGAATTTTCATATCATTAACAAGGACTAGACTCATAATCTGTGCTACTTATTTGGACGGGCCACAAAAGCAGTATCGGTTTGCCCTCCTGCATACTATGCGGACCTTCTATGTGAACGTGGAAGATTCTATATCCACAGTTTGTTGAACGACGGGGACGACACAGCTGGATCCGGAGGAGACACTTTCGGGAAGGCGACTGAGCGCTGGGGCAACGGGATTCACCCCAATTTGAAGGACAGCATGTTCTACATTTAAGTGGGATTATACTTTCTCGAGCTTAAATGTTTTATTTTTAGTATGTGAAATCATTGAGGGATGAAGCTTTGGCGGGAAATTTGGTGTCGGCATTTCCTTTTTGCTTTCGCTTGGGCCTGTTGGACAGCTACGTGCTTATTTGCGAGGGCTTCTCCTTGTTGGGCTATAACATTTTAGGTTCCTTATCATTTCTTTTGCTTCTTCCTTTGTCTTTCATTCCTTATTTCCATCTCTTTCTTAGGTTTCTGCATCAACCAGCTGCTTGCAAGCAGACTATAGGTTTTAACTTGAAGGAATAAAGGCGCTCTACTCATTGCACATTTCATTTTTTTTAATGAGATATCCGAATTTTTTGCTGCTTAAAATAGATGTATGAGTGATTGGGCCTTAAAAATCAATTTATCGAGTTAAGCACAGTACTCGGGGATATATATCCCCAGATACTCTCCACCTCAAAAACCAGACCAGTCCCTACTCAGTCTCAGCCTTAAGCCTATAAACCCTCGCGGTATTCCCCCCCCATACCATATCCCTCTGAGCCTCCTCAACACTTACTCTGTCCATGAGCACTCCTGCTAATCTTCTCCATGTTTCCCACGCGCCCTCCGGACCGCTCTCATCCACACCTTTAAATACCTCTGCAAACCCCAGTTTACACACCGGCCAATCGCTCCCCCATATTACACGGTGGGTCCCAAAGATCTTGAATGTCTCTGCAACCCATGGGTAGACGAGATCGAGGATGACGGACTCTCTCTTGAGTAGAGGTGGGTAGAACTCAGGGTCCCTGGGGAGTTCGGAGAAGACGCCGGAGAGCTTCATGATTATTGAGGGGTGGGATGAGGCGAGACGGGTGAGGAGGGTGGAGTATTGGGGGGTTGCGGCTGGGGGACTGGAGAGGGGGGGTTTACAGAGGTGGTCTGGGAGCTGTTAGTAGGATTTGGAGAGGGAGGAGCAGACGGTCACAGAAGGTGTAGGTACGGTCATAGGTCTTTGACACTTGATCGGTTTCAATCTATGGACTCGAAGTTATCGATTCCAATCCATGAATTGAAGCCAATTCAGTGTCAAGATAAACATGGCTTCGAAGCCTTTTGTGATTGTCCGCTCCCGTAGATAAACGTAATGAAGATGTTGAATAAACACATACTTATCACAAAGGACCCAACGTCCTCCGGCACATCCTTCCTGACAATACTCTCAATTGCTGCAACAGCCTCTTCAAGCTGCCATATACCGCCGCTCCTAACATCAACGCCAATCTCTACCACTAGTCCCTTTCTCCAGACCCACTCCATGGAGTCCACAAACTCCTTCTTTAAAATTGTGCCTTTAGGTTTGTCCTGTACTAGATAGCGAAACCCCTTTAGCATTCCTTTCCGCCGTTTGCTCCCCTCCCCCTCCAGCCTCAGTAGGCCCCAGAAGCGCTCCATTGCCTGCACCCCAAGGTTCATAGGCGCCCAAGGCACAATTCCCAGTACGAGCTCATTCTGCAGTGACAACTCATACACAAAGTTGAATTCCTCCAGCGTCCATTCCCATGAGGCTCTTAGCGCCGCTTCATCGTTGCCTGAGATTGCAGAGGCCGCCGGCTCGGCGTGCACGCGGTCAGTCTCAATGAAGACGAAGCCTTTGAAATTGGGACGCTGAGACGCCGGAACGGCGGCTAAGTACTGGGGGATCGAATGTTCGGAATTGAGAGGGTTAGTAGGGCTTGTCCAGGCCAGGTATGGGAGGTGGGCACTAGTGTAGAGATGGATGTGGGAGTCGATGATTGAGGGATCAGGACGTGACATAGTGATGGTCGATTGGTCAAATTGTTTCCTTGGGGCTTGCGGACTATATTTTGATGGGTGAGATGTGAGGAAGTTTTGATATAGGACGGTTTGGCGTGGGGAGTGGGGTAGGTACTGCAGTTGAACGTGGGGGGTGGTGGGGCCTTAGTGGTGGGATTGTGGCAGGGGATATGACGGCAGATTGCGGGGTTGAGGCTAATCGGAGAGTTCCGCTGGGGTGATCCTTGCGTGACGGCGTCTTGCACTACACAAGTGTTACAATACATGCAGGTTCTCGAGTAGTGAAGATCGCCAACGGCTGTCCTATCATTCAGATAGAAATCTTCTTGGGCGTACCAGTAGCGAAATTGTCACCGCAGCGGGGAAGCCAGGTTGATCAGGGCCTCTGCTGGAATATAATATGCCGGACCTACATGGCATGATGCAAGCAGAGGGAATATCTTTGATGCAAGATGGGCAATTGATCAAAGAATGGCCCGTTTTTATGCTATATTAGGGGGGTCTATTGGCCGCGGAGGACTTCATCGCACTTTCAGGGCTCCCTGTGGACTGCGGTGCCGTTGGTGGGTGAAGTAAGGGGTGTGTTAGGTGCGGCAGCCGAGTGATCCACCATGAATAACTCGACTGTGGGTGGCCTTGGCATGGCGGAATGTTTGATACCCTCGAATGTTTCATTTATTTAAGTTCTGCATAGACTCACTAGTGCTCCTGGTCTCACAATGTAACCTACACTAGGTTATATTGGTTCTGTCCGGATTTAGCTATGCGGCTGCTTTAAGCTTGAAGGTGAAATAGCAGGTTTTATTCCAAGTGAGCTGCCATGGCTTTTGAACTTGAGAGTACGTTAAAGCTTACGGTACGAAAAAGATGGAGCGTAATAATTACAATCTATAGGGCTTTAGTATCTAACTACATGAAATTATAAATTCATCACCATTGTTAGTACATATAGGGGCTGTACTAATCCTATCCTTACACGAATGATAATGTCAAATTCGTAGCCTGTACCCGTGGACACAACCTTAGTATGGGAATTTTCAGGTGACGGTTGCCGAATATCCAATTAAAAGTCAAACTTCGTTGCAACATAGAGCTAAAATATACTCAAAAAAGACAGACCGCGAATTTGACAGATTCACCCGTTTGAGGGATATTTGGTAGTGGATCTACGTTCCTTGATATATCGTATTGTATTTCGTATTATACTAAATATGGACTTGACTTTTGGGTTTACAACACATAACCACCCACTCCTTATAGGCACTGACTGTAATATGCGTTAACGACAGTGCATGTGCTGCTAATGCAAGTTGTGGATCCAGTGTATCCAATCCCGCCGCATTGTCCCCACTGCTTAATATTAGCAAATTCCAAACTAACTAAGCTGATGGTATTAATTTATTCCCTACCTTTGCGACCCCTGTTGTGGTAGCTGTTGCTGCCACTGTTGTTGTTGTTGTTGTTGTTGATGATGATGAAGCAACGGTGGTGGTTGTAGGGGTGGTAGTCGTCGTGCTATCTAGGCCGAAATAAGAAACAACTGTAGCCAAGTCGTCTCATTAACACATTTTCTCCCCCACAAACACCATAATCAACATCATCACGAGGTCCACAAACCTTGGTTCGCCATAATCAGTAGATTGTGCGGCTGGCCCTGCTCCTTAATTGCCTCGACCTGTGTACCATACTTTGTGCGAACCCACCCGGTATAGCCCAAATAGTCGTTCTCAGTGCTTGTAGGGGTTTGACTAACACCTAGAACATTGGTCCACTGCTTGATCTCCTCCTCAAAGTTATGATAGTACAAGGTATCATCTTCGGTTCCGTGCCACAGCTGCATCTTCGGTCTCGCTCCAGTGTATCCTGGGTAAGCAGCCCTCACCAGGGCGCCCCACTCCTCTGGAGTCTTTGTGATCTGCCCCGTCGCACAAGCACTGCTCCATGATGAAGTATCACTGGCAAAGCATCCGAACGGAACTCCAGCAAAGGCAGCACCGGCCTTGAAGATATCGGGATAGGCGCCCAGCATGACATTGGTCATCATGCCCCCAGAACTGTGCCCAGTGACGTACACCCTTGATGCGTCTGCTCCGTAGGTACTAATGGCGTACAACACCATGTTCTTGATAGCAAGAGAGTCTCCGCCACCGTCGTGGGTCAAAGAGGCTGTGGAAGCAACGTCCCAGCATCCGCCTACCGTTACCGCAGAAGGGTAGCTGTGAAAGTCAGTTTCTGAAAATTATCGAATATAGGTATTGGATCTAATTAGGCATACATAACGATAAAGCCATAGGTGTCTGCCAGACTTTTGTAACCTGTTCCGCTGTAAAAAGCTTGGGCGCTCCCGGTACACCAATGGACACCAACCAGAATGGCGGGGTTCGGCTTGACAGTATCTGGAACCTAAATTTCATGAGAAAAAGGGTCAATTCTAAAATAAACAATAAAGATGGGAATAGCTTTTGACATACATAGATGAACATCTGGGCGCCACTTGGACTATCTCCAAAGTTTGTAACCTGCTGGAGCGACGCCGCTGCAGCCGTCGAGACTAAGCTCGCAGCTGCAAGAAGAATACCAGAGACAGAGAAGAACATTTTTTTTTTTTTCAGTGAATATTTTGATTGCTGCGGAACGTTGCAATTGCAGGCTTTACGATGTATCTACAGGCCTACTTATATTTCAACCCAGCTCGATCAACCCCTTATGTTTAATAATCCTCCTCAATATACGGATAATAAAAGATCAAAAGCTTGTGAGCATAAATTGGGTTTCCGGTGCGGCACTCCGCAAGCGAATGACGGAGAAATGGGCCTTTTCCGGAGCTCGGAGTGTGATATTCCGTTAGAAACCCACTCTAGGCCAAATTACCCCAGACCCAGACTCCAGTGGGCCCGTTTAAATCTCCGTTCCGCCGAAGATTGAGAAAGAATATCTTCAGGTACGATTCAGCCTGTGATTTTGGCTGGCTAATGACAATGCAAGGGTTGGTAGTCTTTGGTTCGGGCAGAGATCCCTCTCATTAGCTTCCTAACTGGTTATACCCAAGTGCCCGTTCTGGACTTTAGTAAGCCTAATTTCCTCCAATTACCCCTCATTTGTTAATATCATGAGTTAATATCCTGGGATATGGTTTGAACCCCAGCCTAATGAACCCTAACCCCTGCTATAAACCCCTAACTAAGACTACATATAGACAGTCGCAGCACTGCTAGTACTAGCTCCTTGTATAACCGCCCGGGTTGATTGGACAGAAGGTGATACAAAATCGAATCGGGTTAACCAATGGATGGGGCTAGCCGTTTGTGAAATATCTACTATTTGAAATGCAGGAATACTTGCAGGAGGGGAGAATGGTGACCTTTTTCTTTTTTTTTTCTTTTTTTTTTTTTTTTTTTTTTTCTTTTATTCATTACGTGAGAATAGGGACCTGAACCTACTCCTGAATATGAAAAGTCCAACTACGTGCCAACACATAGTAGAAAGGATTATTCCCGATCTCCAGCGCACCTGAAGACACGCATACAGCTATCTCAGGTATCTTGAGGTGGGAAGGATAATCATTGACGCTAAGGTTATGAAAACGTCATACATCCCTCGAAAGCCTCATTTTGCTTCATATTACCTATCACTATCAATTGAAACTGAAACTAATGCCCCAGGTGCGCTCAAATGTCTCTCTGATTCTTAGTGTTTCTTCTCCCCTTCCTTTTTTTTTTTCTCTCTCTCTCTCTCTCTCTCTCTCTCTCTCTCTCTCTCAGAAGCATCGACGATCACTCGTCGAATTGACGCGTACCTGTATGGTGGGTGGACACTCCGCCTCGAAGCACTGTTTTATAACAGTTTCATGAACAATTAATCGGTGTTGCTGTACCTATTCACATGTGTAAAAAAAGGAAAATGAAAAAGAAAAGAAAAGAAAAAATACAAGTCCAGCTCGAGGTTGACTCAATTAGACTTTCCTAAATCAGGAAAAAGATACCGACCGATGCTCAAACCTGATGCAAAATAGTAGCGCAGTCTTTATTGCGCACAGTTCCGACTTCATCATGCAGATATTAATTCTGAGCTAATTGGAAGCTAACCGGGCATGTTAATCAACTGGAGGTAGGTCTTCAACCAGTGCTCGCGAGCACAGGCCGGATAACGATCTTTTACTCAACACTTTCCCTAAAAGGGTATATCTATAATGTACTGACTGAATGTATGAGGCCTTAGGCTGCCACATGCTTAATCAAGGCTTACCAGGTCCAAGTCACAAGTTTCTTAGTAGAGTACATGTAATAATAAATCAGTTCATGGTCCAAGAGAATGCGAACCCTATAACAAATACATATATATATAGAAGAACAGTCTACTCGAGTGGCCGGAATCTTTTTCAGGTCACGTGGGGCCTCAATGTCCTCATAGAGCACAGGCCCGACGTCATGTGACCTGGAAAGATTCTGGCCGCTTGAGCTTGTCATCAGAGCAACGCCCGATATCTATCGCCAATCGCGACCGCAATAATCTTGACCTGCCGGTCATCTCTACAAGGAAACTCTGCCTCTTTAGGTCCTAGATATCTCTAAGCCTAACTAAAGGTTACGCATTATTGAATTCCCTGAAAAAAAAAATTTTTTTCTCTCAGAGGTATTATTTTCAGGGTGTTATCAATTTGTATTGTTCAGGCAGAAAACCCTCGATATCAGTTATCTTGAATCAGTGATGGTGCAATCAGGTTGACCTGCATCAAAACCGGCACTTTGTCGACTGACTATTGAAATTTATTGTTGTAAAGGGGATATAGATGTATACATATATCGGGCTATCTCGTATCGAGTTTGACGTGTAAATACGTTATCAAGCGTGTGTGGGTGTGCGTTTCGCCTGCAGAGAACCGGCGGCCTAGAGACACAGACCTACCAAACTGAGAAAGTGTCATCATAAAGCGGTTTATTGATAGAATCAGGGACATGCGATTTAATCATCGGACGAGATGGAGATCGATTTCCAACAGATATGTATCTTACATGTTCAGCTCTCAGCCTTGTTTGTGGGCTCAGATTTGCTTTCATAATGACATGTAATTGAAATTTCCACTAAATTTCAAATCCATATGTATGTATCTGGAAGCAACGTTCTGCGCTGAAAAGGCTTGCTTTCAGGGTTTGTGATTGGTTGCTGGTCTTCAAGGAGCTGAAGAAATGCAAATTCAATACACATTGGCCAGCCATATCATCGAGTTCAGTAGTGCAAAAACGTCCTTCGACTACATGTAGAGTAGTTACATTGACGTGGTGAGCCTTGTAAGATCGATCTTCCCCGCTCAGGGGGGGTTGCAATGGACCCTAAGCCTGTAGAATCATATTTTCGGTTGTATGTAATTCGTGAATTTGTTCTTTTGTCTACTCGGGCCATCGTCCGCGAAGCTGGGGAAAAAATTTGAGAACTCACAAGAAACATAATCTGATACAAGCTAAAAAAAATCGGTTTCTGTGCACTCACGATCGGCGCTGGGCGGAACGAGGCTGAGGCTCAAGTAAGGTACATGTATACCTTTGTACGTACAATCTTTTCTGTTCACTCGGTTTCAGCACAGTTTCCTGCAGGGCCCCGACACGGTGATTCCATTACGTGCGTACTCGTCGCCGACGTAATCCCGAAACAATATGCGAACAGGTACTATGAACATCGGTGTGTTGTTCGTTTTCTCCGTGTTCTTGATGCGCACCGCAAGAGAAAAGGAAAGGAGGGCCGGAGATGTTAGTGGTTTGCCCATGCCCATTGCATTGTGGGGTTAGTTTTTTGGGTTTGGGGGGGGGGGGGGGGCGGGGGATGGAAAAGCGTTTTTCCCCTTCGTGAAGCTTCAGGCACCACCTCAATGTCAGTATGTTTCGTATGTTCTGAGCGTTACTTTGCGCAGGAAGCCGATGCATCATTACATATATGCATCCATCGCTCGAGCTGCCGTAGAGTATTGTAGTGCATATTTGGGGAGTAGTGACCAGTAATAAGAAGTCTACAGCAGGCTGCGCCACCTCCAGCGTTTGATTGACGGAACACACCCACCACCACCACCTTCAAGAATAACTGCGGCTCAACTCGAGACATGCATCACTGTGAGTTGGCCCACAGGATGGTTCACATTCGACAGGATGAACAGCCGCAGATCGGGCATTGGGCATTCCGCACAACATGGGGGATGGGTGACATTGACATGAACTCTAAAGGAAGAAAGCAAAAGAGTTACCCGAGCTATCGCTGTGTTTAAACACTATCTAGATACATACATGTATGTCATTTACTGTACATACGGTATAGCGCACATTAAGGCTATGCTAACCCTGCCTACAATTTTGTTTGGGACTAGGAAATGTTTTGTGGTTAATTCATTGATGGGAGAGCCGAGTCCGCCTTAGATAGATGATTATATATAGGGTTAGGGTTTCACGACGATCCATAGTTTATGGCGTCCACACTTAGATAGTGCCTAGTGCCCGTAGGCAGGGGTCTATGGAAGGAGAGACTGCGGCTTCTAGAATGCGTCCTGTCCTATTCCTACAGAAAATTTTAAATTTTACGGGATGAGGGGTCTCAGGTACCGAAAGATGCGGCTCTTCGCGCCAAAACTATGCACCCATTCTGCCAATTTTGACACAAGCTCTTCTCGAATTCATCGTCTTGATCCTTTCATGCTTAGTATCAACTTCGCAGTACCCCCCCCCACCCCCCCCCCCCCCTTTGCAGAGCTTCACTTAGCTGCGATAGGTTCCTTGCGCGCCGGTGCGAAGATCGGCGCGCAGTTTTTTTTTTTTTGTGTGCAGTAAACAAAATGTGCGCCTAGTTAGGATGCATACATGTCAGCATTAACACCAGCTAGGGACAGACGTAAGTGAGTATATCTTGCGAGTTCAGTTCCCGCCACAAATCTCGATACTCAGACAAACCAGCAGACAAACCAAGGCAAGCACACTACCCCACAAAGAGAATAATATAATATCCCCACCCCCTCTTACCTTCTACATTTTATTTTAAAGTTACCCCAGCAGGCGGATAGATACCTCCTCCTCGATCAATTAATATCAACTCAACTTTGATAGTTGAGCCCCCACCCCACCCCACCCCCACACACCTGGTATTAAATTCGCAGACAGGCACTGCGATTTCTCAAATTTGATATCTGAGACCTTAATTCGATACGTGAGTGTGACCTCTGATTGGTTTATCGGCTGCCGCACTTATTATCATTTGACGATGGTGCATTGTGTGAATGGCTCGCTAACAGTACTAGTCTCATTTCCAACTACTTTCTGTGCTTTGCAACCGCACAACAATATGCAGGCCAATAACGAGGCTGCCTACTCATTCATTGACGGGTTCGAGTGTGCTGTGCGGGGAGTTCTCATGAGCTTGGGCAATACTACCCAAATGTACTCGGAATCCATCCACTCAAGGTCTAGAGAGGATTTGAATAAAGCGGTTGCGCTTCTTCAGGGTGTTATCGACTACGAATCTGCTCTTCATCCTTGCACCGAAGCGTACAATACCCTCGGCCAAGCCGGCGGTCGCGCTGAGCACAACCTAAAACTAGAGACATTCATAGAACTCTTTGATAGTGGGTTACATATACCAGACGAAAGCCAGGAGCTCAGTGATGAATCACTATGTGGAGGCCAACCATCAATTGAACAATTCAACGAGCAATCAAGCAGAGGCCAGTCCTCGGTCGATGGTTATTTAGCACTGGTAGCTGAGCCAGCTTGCTCCCAGCTTGCTCCCTTATCCCCGGGAGGAAGCCAAGTTTCGAATAAGCCGATCAAGAAGGGTAAGCCTAAGACGGGTAGTGTCGGGTCACCACCGAAGATTGGGGACGACCCACGTTCGCGTCAGAGTTGCCCCTTCTTCTGCCAGTTCCGGGAGTGCTCAACCGCGGAGAAACCGTACAAGTTCCTTTCCAAGCTCCAGTAAGTAGATATGATCATTTATTTTATTACTAGCCGGAAACTTACATCTATCCAGGGATCATGAACGCAGTCATTTACCAGCAGCATTTACATGCCTTGAGTGCGGCCAAAAGTTTAAACAAAGCCGCATCTTGAAAAAGCATCTCCTCAGGATGCACAAGGCCCCACAAGTTCCGTACAATGCCAAAGATGCCTCTAGATTGAACGATTCCGGAATGATTGATGGCGGTCTGGGTTTAGTGCCAGCACAGAACTTTTTCCAGATCCCCCCGTATGCCGATCAACCTCCAGCCCCTTATGATCATACTCAGCATATGGAAGGAGTATATCTTTCGAATTACCATGCCCACTCAGATATGAGTGACAGTGGAGATGGCAGTGTTGATTTTGACGATATCAGATATCATATGGTGTAACCTAAATTAATCACTTGACCACTCCTTTTCAAATTCGGTTCTGTGCCTTCTGCTGGCCAGAGAGCACCTTCTTGAGTGTGAGGCCGGGTCATACCGGCAGATTCAAACGAAATTTCACCATCTTGATTACTGACGATCATTAATTATTTTCTTCTTTCAAGATTTCTTTTTTCTTTTTCTTTTTTTTTTTTTTTTTTTTTTTTTTTTTTTTGCATATAGACTGTTTTTGATGCCTCTACCTTCCATATCACACGAACTTTCCTAGATTCACTGACAAAAGTTATCATCTTATTGCTTTTTCTTAATACTTGCTTTTTTACCCGCTGAATGCACAGTAACACTCGCTATATAATTTCTTTTGTACAATATCCTCCGTGGTGGAGGAACATATATTGGCTGATGATTTGTTCCTGCATATCCCTTGGGCATTATTATTACTTTTTTTATTACTTTTTATTTTTTATTTTTCTATTTTTATAAAACTTTCGCTTATGGTGGGTGGGGTTAAAAGTTTTGCTTGTTTTGGTTGGGAAAAAGTTTGTTTCGGTCTGGGAAAAGTTTTCTTCTTTGCATGTAGAATGGATTTTTTTTTTTTTTGATATGTTACCCCTTTGCGATTACGTGCATTAGAGATATGATGGGTTCTACGGTGTTTTTTCCAGTAATGTTTCATGTTATAGACGGGGAGGGTGTGTAAGAGTCGTTGGTTATTGGGCTTATATTTTTTGTTTGTGCATGGCGGGGCCGAAGGAACGGCCGCCAGTCAGATCTTGTATTTCCCGGATGTTCAAGACATTGGCGAAATCTCAGTGGCATCTCTCATGCATAAATATCATGTGGTCTCAAGGTTTACTGTAGAAATCGTCCGGGTAAACATGCTGCTACATTATTAGGGCCCGTTTTGCAACAAAAAGGTCGTTGAAATGCCCTTTAGTCTTTAGACTCCGTTCGGTTGACGTTGAATTGGCTGCAATCCGTGGATTGAATAAAAAAAACACCTCTGGAGGGGATTATTTTATTAGGCCCAATCCATAGATTGCAACCAATCTATGAATTTTTGTGTCAACCGAGCAGACACTTAGAATCTATGGATTGGTTAAAAAAAACACTTTTCTGGGAGGTAATTAGGGCCTGTTCGGTTGACCGGGAATCTACTCTATGAAAGCAACCAAACCAGTGCCAACCGAACGGGCCCTTAGAGGGTCCATCCCTTCGTCTGTATTCAAACGCCTAGTGTTAGCGAAAACCAGTCAGGCAGGTTTTCTTGAAAATCCTCCCAGCTAGACCTAACCCTCGTTTAAAGTCACGCTTGTCACCCTTCATTCAGCAGATCGTTTTCTCTTTTGGAAGTATTACAGCCCCAACAAGAGCCAGTCTGTCGAACATCTCCACGCTAAAAAGGGCTGAAAACTCACCCGCCGCGCGAAGGATGCTGTCTTCAGGTTTCAGGACCTTCCGTCACGCTTGCCACCCCCCCTCCTTCAGCAGGTTTTTTATTGCTTGTGGCAGATTTATTCTCCTTTGGCGGTGTTACAGCCTCAATAACTGCCAGCCTGTAGAACATCTCCACGCTAAAAAGTTGTGAAAACCGGCAACAGACGATCGAAGACATGGAGAGGCTTGGCGGTTTTTACTACAGTACAGTCTAGAGGTTTCGCATCCTTCTAGAAACAATTAAAGTTTTTCCCGAGAACAGGCTCAAACGACACTAAATAAAAAACTTCCCACTCACTTATGATGTAGGTGTATCAGGTCTAATGCGCTTTACAAAAGACGTGTTGCCTTTGGTCGATCTCGGACACCGCAAATTTTCAAAATGCGCACCGGTTGAGAACAAAATCTCCCCAAACGTTATGCGCGTGGAATTTTTTAATCGCCAGAACTAGGCCATGAAGACATAAGTAAGAAAAGCCCAATGGAATCCAGGGAACTTATGCCACCCTGAGGTTTCCAGAGCACCGACGTTGTTGCGAATAATTGCGGACTCCGGAAATATTCTGTGTAACAAGTCGTCATAATAACCCTAACCCACCATCCAGCCAGATCGTTCTCCAACTTCCCCACGATGCGCTGTTTGGGAATTGCGCGCACAGGGGGAAAACCCTGTTGATCTAGTGATGATCAAATCGCAATGGCTCCGTCACTCCCCCGGTTTCTTTTGAACATCAGGAAACGTACCGAATTAAGGCAGGTAGAAAACTTGTTCCTTGGATGACGTCAGTGAAGGCTACCAGGCTGAGAGTGATGCTTACATACTATCAACAAAGGTGGACCAGGCTATAAAAACATTCGCTGTTCCCCACGATTTAGCGTCCCCATCTTATCCCATCGATATTCGAAAGACAGCTATCCACTTTTTTTTTTTTTTTAAATTCACTTTAAAACAGCACATTTTTGACCCCTTTCTAAAACCTTTTCAGAATGGACACACTCAAGAGCATGATCGGCGGCGGTGAGAAGAAGCCCGCTACCCAGGAAACCGCAGACTCCTCTGGGGGGTGGTCCGACAAGCTCAACTCCATGGCAGGTGGTGGGCGCGCTTCCGAGAAGAATGAAGATGCCCTTGACAAGGGTATGTCATTCATCCATCTAGCTTTGAAGGCATTGCCATTCATTCGACTAGGATACATACTGATAGGACTCAAATAGGCGTCGATTACGTGCAGGAGCACGTCTTTGGGCAGGGACCACAGGACAACGAGAGTGCTTTCGAACAAGCTAAGGATGAACAAATTAGTGATTGTATGATATATCCCCCCCCCCCCCTTTCCAACCCTCCCTGACAGCCTCGCTGGTACTAACACATTGTGCTTTTGTAGTTATTCGCGGACAATACAAGTCGAAGACCGGAAAGGATGTCCCAATTAAGGACAAATAGCCCCGGCGATTGTGACGTTGTTTTCAGTTAGTTTACGGGACAGGGCTACCTTGGCGTTAAATTAATCAATGAATCTTATGGCTCAGTGATCAATCTGGAATTTTTATCATCTCGGTATTAAAAGCCTGAGTGGAATGATGTGGTATGGTGCGTGTCATTCTGTAATCTTATGAGACTAGAGTACATGCAACTCTCCCAAGTTCAGTCAGTAAACAATTTAAATGGTTATGACCCAGACTATGTGCCAAGAGTGTGGCTCGTCCATAATCCCGTTAATTATTCCCGCCAATTATTTTATCCCACATCAGAATGCTTTTTGAGCGGCTGGGGTAGCCGTCAAAGTGCATTGATGGCAGGAGAAGCGAAGAAGGGTGCGGGAGGCTGATTCACCTCATATCTATTGGCCGCTAAGGCCATATCCGCATTTGCAGCAATGAGAATAGATGAAGCCCTTAAGCGAAATAAAAACCAAGAACCAGGTATCGTTAATTCGCCGACCTAGCATTTAAATGCGATGGCAACCATCTCAAATAACACACATTACGATTTATTTTTCGTATTGCAGCTACTATAGTCTATTTTGGAATAAGCGTAGCTATTCGTTGATCATTATCGCATTCCTATGTGGGTGCGGGAACCGTGTAGTACGAACAGAGAGCATGGGTTCTATGGTCCTTCCGTCATGTTATATCACTCGGCATCATACTCTACTGCCAACCTGGTCTTTTTCTATTTCTATTTCTTTCTTTTTTTTTTTTTTTTTTTTAATGTGCATGCAACCTCACTGTCAACCTGCTCTTGTATTCCCCCCACTTGCCCTGTGTATCCTTTACAAAGCTCAAGCTCTAGTTCTCAAAGAGCTACATGTATTACTTATTCGACATTACGTCTCGGTTGCGAAAGAAATCTCAATTTCATCATATATTAGGAGCAAATATATAAGGGCTTTAGCTTGCAAGAACTTCATTATTGTTGACACATTCAGTTCATGTATCTATGCAGGACTGCCTCTGTCAATTTGGCTGCCAAAAACTTTGACACTAGCGTTACATAGAACTGCGTACCACCGAAATTCTTCCAAAATGTAAAGTTCCAATCTTTGCCCCGTTCCTCTAATCACATCACAACACATCAATCATCTCTCCGAGCTTTCTCATCTCTGGGCTTGTTCGTATAACTCCTCCCGTTACCTCTTGAATCTCCTATTCCTACCCAAAAATATACCCCGCAATCACTATAATGCGCACCTACCTTCCTCTCATACTTGCTACCTTCTCTATCTTCGTCGTCTCAATCATCGGCTCCACTCTCGATGAAATTGAGGCCGAAATCGCCAAACTGGAGCTCGCTGGTGCCATTCGTATCTTCAACCTCCCTCATGACTCCAGCTATTCCTTCCAGCAAGATTTTATCGACCCTTTCACAGGAAAAGTCGAGACCCTGACTTACAACACAACCGTCCGCGAGATCCTTAACGGCTTCACCTCTCCCCTCACCGAGCCTATCTTCGACTCCCCATTCCCCACCGATCCTCTCCAGAAGCGCGCGGACCCCAACTTCGGCGTTGTTTGCGAGACCAGTCTTGCAAGTCCCTTGGTAACTGACGTGGTCAAAGTCCTGGTCGACATGAACTTCAGCATGTTGGGAAACTGCTGCCGCCTGATCACCGGTGGATCGGGCTGCCAGACTTTGGAGACTCATGGAGAGGGTGCTGTGGGACTCTGCGGGCCGTGGATGAGATGTGTTCCGTGCAAGAGGGTTATCGACTTTGTCTTGACCCTCATCGATGCATGCAAGTACAAAGATGCTAAGCACAACAGGATCGTCGTTGGTGGGAGGTTCATGTTGGGAGATTTTGGTCGGCACCCCTGGGGAGGATACTTGACGGTTTATCACACATAGGAGTGAAAAGCCTGTGGAGTGGTTCTTTGGGAGGAAAAAGTTAAGGCTTACGAATTCTGCGGGTGAGGTAGTCACCCATCTTCAATAAGATTTCGTACCTGACAAATATCTTACCTCGTGTTTTACCTTTCATCCATTGTTTTGTGACCTATGAGTAACTCGATTAGTTAGTTCATATCTCACTGAATTATTCCCAGGCATCCGCCAGGATAAATGATATGTGTGTCTTTGACATCTAGATCTAGGATACTATGTATCGAGCTTTTCTGGCTCACTCAATCACATGAAGCTACTAGTAGCCCCTTTCATCATGATCACAGCACAGACCCATTGGTACCTTGATGTCTTGTGGTGTGTGCATTCAAAGGGAAATACGCATATAATATCGACATAGAAATGGCCTTCGAATTAACCGCATCTCAGTACCATTGAATGCCTTCAAACCAGGTTGGTCATGGAGTACATCAAAATTTTGCGATTTGGTCTGTTATGGGTTTTTTTGTTTGATAGCAATGTAATTTCTTTCGAATATCAATGGGAATAGCAATAGTAATAATCATTGAATGCACTCTTCTCTGAAACATCAAAAATAGTACTAGATTTTCTTGCTTTCTATTCCAATATATCATGTTTAATAAAGGCCCCCTGCCGGCCGGTACCTATCAAGAAGCTGCTAACTCAAAGAATTTTTTTCCAAAGTTTTACCCCCCTACACTGACAATGTTTAACTACGCTTTTATTTGCCTCGCCCTCTTTACGATCCTCCTTGGACCGGCTATCAACAATTCCTTTGTCACCGCCCAAGCAGCTAACAGGACTATCTCCCCCCCAGAAGACAACGCTGCCCTTGAAGCCGAAATCGCCAAGCTCGTCGGCAATGTCACTCGTATCTCCCAACTCCCCCCAGACACCATCTACACCTTCAAACAACAATATTTCAACGAGACCAACGGCCAACTCGAGACCGTCACCATATCCGCCACTGCACGCGAGCTCCTCACCGGCTTCGACACCCCATCCGGCAAGAACAACAAGCGTGGCGAGCCCGAGTTTGGCCCCGTCTGCGAAACGAGCACCGGCAGCCCCTTTGCCGTCGATGTTATCAAGGCAATGGTTACGATGAGCGAGGGCGAGCGCCAGTTCTGCTGTCAATGGTCAATCCTTGGATCGAGGTGCCACACTATGGAAACGCATTTGACGGGCGCAGTGGGCATATGCGGCCCTTTTATGCGCTGCTGTCCGTGCCTCAATACAATTGACTTCTTGCTCATCTTGGTGGACAAGTGCAGGTTTAGGTTCCCGGATGGTAGGTTACTTGTGGGTGGGAAGTTCAATTTGGGGCCATATGGAATGTCACCTCCTTATGGGGGGTATCTATTGGCTTACCATACTTGACATGGGATTTTTGTGTTACAGAGTGTGATTTCAGAGTGCTTTTGTTTTTGTTTATCTTTTTTATCCTAATTACCAGCGCCTGTTTTATCAAATTCTGAATAATTAGTAACTACTTGGTAACCAACAATCATGGTTTTCGATGAATTCACTATTTGAGCCTATATGCCACCTAAGTTCTTTTATTTGGATATCGTAGAATATACGAACATTTCCCGCTCAATATTTTGTCTAAACTGTGATTTCTCGTACCTGTTACCAGGCCTGAACGTGGGTAACGAGCACTATTGCTCGGCGATAAATTTCGATTTGTTTTAGTAGAGAAGGGAGAGAGTCGGGGGAAGAAAGTGTGTTGGTAGATGCTTTAGTGCTATGCTAGTGAGGTTGTATGCACATAATGAATTAAAAAAAAAAAAAAAAAAAAAAATGACAGTGGCTGGATCACCGATCATCACTCGTTCGTGTAATATTGCGAGTTGTCTAAGGAACATCACAACATTCATCCCAACCACACCGCTAACAAACCTCAACTTCAAGCACTGATATGTTTTATTTCTCCAGCATCTTATTATTATCATTTACTTTACTTGTGGCCTCTTCGTGGTTGGTGATGGTGGGAGAGTTCGTTGCGTCGAATTCTGTTGCGTCCCGTTATTTTTGACTACTCGCAATACCTCGCTCGGCATGCTGGACAATCGAGACCTAAATTTTCTTTTGTGAGATTCAACTTGACCTCAAGCTTTCTGAAAATGTTCTTGAGTCCCATAATAATATCTTATATGCTTGGTGGCTGTTTTGGTATGGTCCCTAGGCTAATCAAAGAATCCACGATGTGGCGCAAGGTGCTTCTAGATCTCTTTCAAGTTACCTAAATAAGGTTATATTTTAGGGGCAGTAAACCACAGAAAGCCCACCTCACCTACCAAAAACTTTATGTATGATGTAGAGCACCTACCATCCCAACCTCGACCGTGAGAATCCGAATCCAACTATTTGACTCTTACAGCCTGAACGGACCCCCCAAAAAACTCACACCTCTTAACCAGAGATACATTCCTTTGTTCAGTGCAAAATATGTACACTTCCACTCCTTTCCTCTTTCTTTTCTCCTGTCTCTTCGGTCTCGTCGTCGGTACTCCCTTGGCCGCCGCACCCACCGACTCTGAAGTCCTACTCAAAGCCGAGATCTCCAAACTCATTTCCACGGGCATCATGCGTCTCTCCGAGCTCCCTATCGACACCATCTACCCCTTCTCCCAAAATATCTTCAACCACACTACAGGCCTAAACGAATCCCTGACCACCTACGCCAGCATCCGCGAGATCCTCGGCGACACACTCACACCCAACATCACCAAGCGCGGCGGCTTCAACGATCCCTTCGGTATCGTCTGCGAGACGAGCAGAGATAGCCCCTCGACCTACGACGTAGTCAAGACATTGGCCGATATCAACTGGCAACAGAGGGAGCTCTGCTGTCAGTATTGGTTGCTTGGGTCTAACTGCCATGAGATGCAGAGACATGGCGGGGCAGCGGTTGGGATCTGCGGACCATTCATGAGATGCGTTCCATGCGAGCACTATATCAACCTCATGTTGATCCTCGTGGATAAATGCAAGTTCAGGTTTCCAGATGGGAGGATCTTGGTTGGTGGGAAATTCAACTTGGCAACAGCGTTTGTGGGGCCGCCGTATGGAGGGTATATGCTAGCTTACCACACCTAGTGTAGCGGGCTGGCTATAGTTTGAGTAGCTCTTATATCGGTGTAAAAATGAAAATACAATTGATAACAAGCATTAAATGATATGTTTTATCATGATAAATGTGACCTTCGTTATGTATATCCCAGAACCCGATCTTGGATCACTGAAGCCCACTCATTACCACCATTTTGGTGCTCTGGAGGGACCAAGTCGAGCCCAATCGCACATTAGTCAGGCGAATTCCAATTCCGGGACTGCCTTTGGAGCTGTAGTCAAAGTGAAAGATTCGATCGTATTGGTCTCCTAAAAGCGGTACGCCTGTTTCGGCCTGCTAGCTGTTCCAGCAACGTAATCCGTAATGTGATTCGCAGTTTTACAATTTTTATTTTATTTCATTAATTTAATCGGCAGTTCCAGGACATTTTTGTGTTTGTGCTGTAGAGTGATGATTCCTCAGATGGCAAGATCTTGTCAGTGATGGAGATTTAACGGGGTAGCAATTTATGGGGCCGCACAATGGTGGATATCTGGCGCCTTACCAAACATCCCCCCTCGTTCTCTGCAAGCATTTCCCTGCTCCTTCCAATAACACTCTCGAAGCCGAACTCGCCAAGCTAGTCTCCATGCACTCTTCGGAGACCGTCTCTCCTGCCTGTCCTCCAACGTCTCACCAACACCACTATTAACGAGACCCAAGCCCCCACTCACTTCCCACCATCCGAAGGCTCTCTATCAATACCTCTATCGAACTCAGCAGGAGCCACAATCCCAAGCCCTGATGTCAGTACCGAATGCTTGGGCCAAAATTCTACGGGGTTGAGTGATACAATCCGGCAGCAGTGAAACTTTTCTGGCCGCTCAATAGTTGTGTGCCATGTTCGCAGTTTATTGATATGTTGTATGTGACCCTAGCTGGCCAGGTTCAATTTGAGGTTCCGCCAGGCGAGAAGTATTTGGTTGGAGAGAAGTCTGGTTTGGAATATGGGAGAGCGTTGACCATCTAGGCTGTATATTCTGATCTACCATACCTAAGAGAATAAGCAAGGCGTCAAGGTTTTCGTGATAATTTCACTCTTGCTAGTTCCTTTGGGCTTGCTTGTCATGCTCTACTTGCTTTTTTTGAGAAATTAAGAGTAATTGAGCCATTGTCTCCATGTCCGTTATACTATCTGCCGTAATTAGCCGCTGGTCATCGTTTTCACAGCAATAGATACACAGACTCAATGCGCGCTTTCTTTGCCAATTGAATTTCCTCATCGCAGGACCTATTGAAATAATCTCAGACTATTTCCCAATTAAGAAACGTGACATGATTAAACCCGAATTAAGGAATATCTCTGAGATCGAGAGCATCCAAGTAAACTATCCCCTCCGTCTGTCTTGAGCCTTTAAATTGAGGTAAACCTCTCCAACTGCCTAGTTCAGGCACAATCACAATATCTAACTCGACAAATTTTTCCTTGGCGACCGGTCAACCTCCATCATATTATATATTCATGCCCCACCAGTTCCTGTTCCCACTTCGATCCACCACTTCAACTACACGCCAACCCCCCCCCCCCCACTACATACCAACACCCCAAATCTACATAGAGACCGCAGACCGCAGACCGCACCTGCCTGCACCTACACCACTCACCCACTTGCACCGTACCGCTCTTGGCCTTACACCATATGCACACGTCCCGAAATCCACCACTACGAATATACATACGTAAGATCTCGTTCGTGAACCCTTCTGGCAGATCGCTTGCTAGGATGCTATGTATCTGAGATTAGATAGCAGGGGTGTGCCGGCGTACCCACCCGCGTCTCCGACGATCCCCTACCCGTCCTGTTGCTGCCGCTGGGGCGTCCGATTTGGTTTCTAGGATAGGAATTTGTACATATGGTAATCAAATTATCAAAAGGTTAGGTGCGGTAAAATGATTTCTTTTAGTTTTAATATAATTCATGCAATGCACACGTACTATACACCCAGCCTCCTCATGCTCATGCTAAATAATTACATAGAATACATATTCACAATAAGTCCCGGTCTGGGCTAGAGTTCGTATCGATGGACCCCACCTCTGCACACTCAGCCTCATATCATATCTGAAACCATTGAATCTAATGCCGCATGCCAAAAGCTATTAAGTATTACCTCATTATACCGTTACTTGGTCGATCCCATATACTTATTTACGCGTAATCATAGCACAATTCTCCGCCCTTGATGTTCATCATCTGCTCCAGCGTGACGTTCCCCCTGAGCTCGTTGAGGTGGATCTTGAAATCGAGAGTGACGTTCCCGCCAGTGGTACGGTTGCTAAATGGGTAGTCGAACTGGTTGATGGGGCCTGCAATGTCCTTTAACCTTGCGGTCAAGTTCTTGCTCTGCCACATCCACCAGATACGGTCCATATTTGCGTGGTGGAGGTAGAAGAGTGGGTCTGGATTACATGTCAGTCACAGGTATATCAATTTGATTGAAGGAGGACTAAGAGTGAACTCACCACCAGGGCTGGCATAAATATCTGCAATTGTTCCATATGCACCCCCGATCCCAAGATGCCCGCCAGCATGGTAGGTGAAGGTCTCAAAGGTGGTTCCACCCTCTGTGTGAATGTCAAATTCCTGGTAGTTCTCTGCAGCAAGTGCTCCATTCACCTGGTCTGCTGTTAGAACCTTTAGGATCACCGGGAAGGCGATATCACGGGTGAGGCATTGGTTGTTGCGCTGCATGCTATAACCAGGGCCGAGATGTAGTTCCAAGTCTTTGAACACTCCATTGGGTACGCAGCCGCCACCGGTACGTCCCGGAACACCCTCAAGTCCGACGATAGTACCGTTTTCAATGTATGGTCCATTACCACCAAAGGCGTTAGAGGCAAAGACAGGGGAGGCGAGGAAAGTAGCGTTACTGGCGGTATCGAGGGTCCAGTCCCAGTATCTGCTATAGTCAGTATCATGACCATCAATAATGGTAGATAGTGCGGGGTTATTACGGTTGGGCGCCATTGTAACCGCATTCTTCACGGAGTGCCTTCTCATATGTGGCAACGAAGTATCTGTGCCATGCTTGGAAGTGGCCCTGTGAGAAGAGATTTGAGCATTTAGCAAGTGGGGAGGATTCCAATAGAACTAAGGTTTCTTACGACGAAGTGAATATAGTCGGTCTGGCGAATGTGCACACCCTGGAAGTCATCGAATCGATTGATCGCTCCGGGGACGGCGGCACATGTCTTTGCAGGTAAACTTTGAAGACATTTGACGGCTGAGAGATACTTCTCCTGCTGTCTTGATGTGAGGGCACGCCTATATGACCCTAATGTATCAGTATATTGTACAATGAAGGATCAAAGAAAGAAATTGCAATACCATTCTTTACGAACAATTGGAGATGAGCATTTTTTTATTACTGCTGCTTCCGAGAGCTGCAGGAGGGCAAAAACGAAAAGGGACCCCCATACGAGGGCGGTGAATCTGATATTTGCCATCTTTACCAGTAATGTGAAGTATTATATTAAGCCTTTATGAAGGAAGGAGTTGATTGGCTTCCGTACTACAGTGAAGAGGAACAGAGATGAGGGTGGTGAAAGAAAGTATCCCATGAGATGTAAAGTAGCTGTCTTTATATCTCACAGTAATTAAACATTAGAACACGCGCGTACATTCATGTACCCATAATCACAAGTGAAATTAGCCTGACATGAAAAAAAAAATCCACATCTAAATTCATCTCTTCTCATTCGTATATTCCATACTAATAGTGTTCATGCAAGCGTGTGGTACCTATCCTTTCATCTCAACCATAATCCATGGGGGTATAACCCTGTCGACCAGTATTGATCAACACCGCCACTAATGTGCCTAGGGAATGTTTTTACCCGGCCACAGGGAACCAAATCGACTACCAAATATCTTTTACTCCCCTAGTTCTTACCGACCGAATAGATAGCTGAACTCATGGATTCGGTACTGATCGTGAGGCGTGCATTGCGCGTACTATATGCTAGTACGTACTTGTCGGTACGTACCTACATTTCCCATGCAGGTACCGCAGTATCTAGTAGATAACATGGGCTTTATAAATGATTACTTGCTGACATAACTGTATTTATACCCTGGGCCTCGCTGCAGAAGAAAATCTAAGAGGTTTGGGGGGGGGGGGTGGGTTCAACTATTAATAATTTAGGATATTCCTATCAGTAGTGGAGAATAGGTATATAAGGATACATGTAGTTCGGAAGGCCCCCTTCCGACCTAATAGTTTCCATATAAAAGGTACAGTAAATAGGAATGAGACCCGGTTTCCAACAGGAACAATCGGAAAAGGCTCGATCTTATATTGATAATACTTATATAAATGTTGCATATATTGCGGTCTTCTCCCTTTCAGGCAGGGATCCTTACTCCCTTCGGCCGGTTATTCCAAAAAGAGGACTTTGTACATGCCACTCTAGAATCAGATATTAGTCCTAAATGCACGGCGACGGCGACGGCATCGTTTTAGTAGCGGTACTAGTTCTCCCGTTGATATCTAGGCGAGACTTGATTGATATGAAAGGACCTTGATAGGAGGTAACGCGCTTGTATCCCGCTGCCGGTGAGATATTTGCTATCCCTTATTATTTATTATTTATAGATTATTTATGGCTTTCAATAGTTCATTTTGTAGGTTTAAGCGGTAATTAACCGACACCTGTCCTCTGGTTACTCCCATGTAGTTGCAAGTATAATCTTTAATACCGGTACCTGCTGAAGCTTCTATTAATTACTATATGCTTAAATCGGGAAGGAGATCTTATTGTTGCATGATGGCTGGTAGAGGATCACCTTCCTTTCCGAGAACAAATAGTAGTACAGAAGACCACCTACCCGGGATTTCTAGAGGTGACTTTGTTAACCGGCATTTTCCATATTGGCGCTGTGGCGTTCGGCAAACTCCGTGAATTACCACCAAGGCAAGTTAAAAGACCGGCACAAGGTAGCAGTTAATATATGTACTGGATTATCTGTTGACTGAGCCTTCCATTCGCGGCTGAAAGTCCGCCCGCGTTTGCCGCGACTAACCGGTACAAGCGAAGCGGCGCCTGATTATTATGAGAAGGAATGGCGCCAGAACAATCTCTGTCGATAGTCTGCCGGTATATATATATATGAAATCAAGAGATAAAGGCTCATACATGCTTTAGTGTTGGATTTTAGGCAAGTATATTATGATCAATTTCGGGCTATGATAGCTCAGATACCTCTCTGATTATGTCTAGTTTGTATACTATATATAAACGGAGATTTCTATGCCCCCGTATTGGTCAAAGAGCCTCGTTGAATGAGCTCTCGCTCGAGATCGATTGTTGCAGAACCGTTGGCTCCCGTCCCCCCATGTTTCACTGATACAAACAGACAGCTGCTGGTCACCAAATGTCTTAGGCCTCAAACGTCACGGCAGCTAGTGAAAATGAGAAGTACCGTCTTATTCCACTGGAAGAGACCGGTCTCTTCTGATGGGTCCAGAGGGAATTACGGCGTGAGCCACTCAAATGAACGCTAGATTCTGTGGCTTACGCCGTGAAGCGAGTGGTCTCTTCCAGTGGAATAAGACGGTAACATGGCTTTCTGAAACATCGTAGGAACCAAAAAAACATAGAACGCCACCCACCGTCTTATTCCACTGGAAGAGACTGGTCTATTCTGGTGGATGCAGAGAAAATTACGGCGTGAGCCACTCAAATGAACGCTAGCTTGTGTGGCTTACGCTGTGAAGCGAGTGGCCTCTTCTAGTGGAATAAGACGGTATCCACTCTTTTTCTCTCCACTCATTACCTTATGATTAACTAGCGCACCTTCATCTCACGTCTCATCCTTTGGTCACTGCTTTTCCGAAAACCGTCCATAGTCTCATTCGCGCTCAAAATCTCAAGCTCGCAAAGATGATATTCGCAGTACTCATCTTGGTACGTCTATCCTGTCCAAAGTCAGCGTAATATACTCTGTTCAGCACAGCAAGAACTAGAGAGATAGATGACCCCCTCCCCCCCGCTGTTGGCCTCTTTACCCCAGAGTACGGCGGCTGATTTGGATGCCTCCATTCATTTTCGGCCGCAACCTATCTAAAGTGTCACAAACTACATGTATTTGGGCAGAGCCAATGCTTAAGCATACATATTTGCATGCACTTACATTGTGGCCCTGGATCCCAAACCTGGTCAACCACCCACTCACCCAGAAAACATGCTCCAGAGTTAACGAACCGCGGTGGGTTCATTTTCCAGGAATGCTCGGTCACCATCCACAAAATAAGGTATCTAGCACGCTAGGCACTCAATCGTCTCGGCGGTTTATGGCTCGAGAAGCTATGGAGGGTAGGTGTGTAAACTTCGGCGTTTGCAGCCAATCAGTCTACAGAATTTGGGAGATCTACTCCTATAATGGTACTAGTGCCTAGCCTAACGGTGGTATTTTCTCTAATTCCCCATACAAAAAAGGTTCCTCTGAAGTTGACACACCCACCCTCTATGCCTTCTCGCGCCATACTAGGAACGCAGCGAAGAATATTGGTCACGTGGGGCCCCATATGGTAATACGATACTCACATTTCCCACGTGACCAATATTCTTCGCCGCATTACTAGTATGTAGTGTGACCTGGAATTTTCTGCGCCAGTGCGCCAGTGCGCCAAGCAGCCATGCCAAGCGGACGCTCCCTGTTATTTTCTAGGGGTGCTCCTATATCACCTTTGTGGAGATATCTATCAGTAACCGCTTCTGAGACATATCTTGACTTCATGCCCCGCCAAATACGGACTAACATACAATGGTCCGGAAGGTCCGCCGGTAGCATCGATTATGCCGGCCTCGCTATTGGGTATGAACAACATTGCTCCTCTGCCTATCCGAAGCCAAAGAGACAACTCAAGTCAGCTCAAGACGCTGGGCGGGAACACTCTCCGGAATCGTGTTCGGGAGCAATTCCGACAAGGAAGACCACGATCTCCAGGAAAACGTGCCTATGTAGATCAACCAGGCCTTTTATGGTTTGGTGATGAGCGCTAGCCCCTGGTTGTCATACGAATTTGACTTGGAAATTCGATGGAGGTGATGCAGGGACTAATTAGTTAACACAGGTATAGAAGACGCACGGAATGAACAAACAAAAGGGCCTTCTGGATTCGGGATTCGGGAACGACGCTAAAGATTTTTGAAATGTCTCCTTCGACTCAAGACACGGGCAAAACCGCAAAACCCCTCATATGTGCTTCCTAAGGGGGGGAGTGGTTTCCAATCCAAGTTCTCATGTATGCTGGCTGTTCCCTGTATCCTACTGCAGTCGGTAATGTGATAGCAATCGGCTAGAGAAGTATTCGACAAAGCCAATTCAGGCTGGGCTGCATGATGCCCTGGGATCCCACAGACCAGTGCCTGAACCGAAGTACATACACTTTAATTATGTACTTGGGGAAACCTTCGATCTTTGAACTCCCTTGTATTCAGGATATAGTATTTGCTGCCCAATATATACATTACCGTTGATCCAGCTTTTCAAAGCTTAAACTTTTCTTCGCCAATAAAACAGTGGAGTATACTCATGACTAGATCACCGGGGCGGATGAGATTTACATTACATTGGGGGATTTTTGTTGCTAGCCGTCCAATAGCTCACGGTCCAGAATCCTTACTAAACAGACTCGGACCTCATACAACCTGAGGAATAAAGTTGCATGTCTGACAAGAGCACCTAGATACCTGCGCTAAGGTGATGCGTTCTTGGGCCAGTAGTTACCGAGCATTCGTAATTCGGGGTGTTCCTTGGCTTTACTTACTATTACGCTCTTAAATGTAAATCCCCAAGAACTTCCTAAGGGACTAACCTGATGATATTGCGGTGACATCTCCTATCGCGCCTTGATCGCAAAAATATTTCTTGCTATTATCGTACGGTTCTGTATCGTCTTGGCCTCGTGGCAGCTAATCTCTATCTCCTGTGCTTGGGAGATGGTGTTCTGTTTTATCAATCGAAACTCCATTCTGCGTTTCGGGTATTTGTGACTCTTTAAAGAACTTTTGTCTTTTCTATCCTCGGCGTAAAAAAAACATAGAAAATAAAATAAAATAAAAATAAAGCTGTTGGTTGAAGAGCTAGAGCTCGAGGTGTGGGAGTTACGCAGCAATATTTCTGGCTGGATGCCTACCAATTTACCGAGATGAGCCTTGCATATTCGATATTCTTACCTGCAGCCCACCACGCAGGCGTCCCTTGCTCACACACTCTGGGGCGGGCAACAAGCAAAAAAAAAAAAAAAAAACGCTGTATGCATGTTCTGTCTGTGTTTTTCATTAGATCGCTGGCATTTGCCATGAGAGTACCTCTGGATGGTCGCCCAGACTTCATGATACGCCAGCATCCCCTACATCCCAGCGTCGGTGGGCTTATAGATAAGTCCAGTTGACCCCCGGAAAGAAATGAGCTAAGCAGCAAAACTCGAGAATACGCAGCAAGAAGTTTGTGTGGTTTCTTTGGAGACGTAAAGCACTCCAACAATGGTGGCAATCTCTCCAGTACCAGTAACTTACCCTCAGCAATTAGTACTGATCCCGCGCTATCATGACTCCGCCGACAGAAGCTATGTAACGAGAGATTGCAACATCGCATTGATAACGGTCTCGTCCGTGATAGTGCTGGCGAGAATTTATACGAGGAAATATATCTCGAATAGTTTGGGCGTTGATGATTTGGCGGCTTGTATTGCGCTGGTGAGTTTGAACTGTGGAGACTAAAGCCAGCAGCGCTGATTGAACTTGGTGCTAGATATTTGCAGTAACAACGGCTGCTTTGGAGGTTGATGGTATATTCACTTTCTGGGTCCTGTCGGCAGAAAAAGAATAAGATCGCTAGCTAAAACATAATCGTGATAGCTACAAACTTTGGGATGGGCCGACAAATAGAGACAGTGGACCAGGCGGATTTAGAAAGGTTCTACATGGTACGTCCATAATCATTTATTGAACAAAACAATCAAAGCCTTTACTAATTAACGGGACACCGCAGACCCTTCCGATATTTCAACTAGTCACTTTCCACGCTGTATTCTTCGTCCGATTATCTGGTGTTTTGTTCATTCGTCGCCTGATCTCCGGTGGTATGTTATATCTAAAGACTCGATCTAGGGTCGAATCAAACTAAGAAAGTCATTGGAAACCAGTCAAGGCCAGTGTGTGGGTTTGGGTGGCAACAGCAGCAATGACAGCCCAACACTACATTTTCTTCTTCGTTTTCCTGCTGCAGTGCCGGCCGGTTCGGTATGTACCGTGTTCATAATGAGCTATGCCACATGCTCACATCGAACAAATAGGGCTCTTTGGCTACATAATATTCCCAAGACATGCATGAGCAGAGAAGCGGAAGCACATTTGATGTATGCGCACAGTGGGGTCGGGATTGCAATCGATTTAGCGCTGTTTTCAGTGCCAATGGTATTTGTGTGGAATCATATCTGGAATCATAATATGAGGTTTCGAATCGCGTTGCTACTGAGTGTTGGTGAGTGCTAGCCCCGAGTACCGTCGCTCATTAAGTGACTGACGAGGTACTCTAGGTTCGTTCGTTGTTATAGCAGGAATTATCAGATTATCTATCATTACCACAGTGGACATGGCAACAAATACGTGAGTAACATGTATTCACATCTATCTCTATGAGATATCTCTAATAAATTAAAAAAAAAATACTAACTGCTTATTCACTACGTGTAGTACCTGTACGTCTCCCATCCAACCCAGGGCCTATTTCCTGTATATAATTAAATCTAACACTTCATTTAGGGAACATAACATTCGCTGCCCTATGGACACAGCTAGAAATTCATGTTGGATTGATTATCCTCTGTTTCCCACCACTTAACCCCGTCTTCCGGCGTGTCAAACAGCGCATCACTGGCGCAGCTATGACGACCAGTTTCAGCAACGGCGCACAAAAAGGGGCGTACCCAAAACCGGATCCAAGCGTGGAGCTGTATACAATGGGCCAGGGGGGCGAAAGGAGAAATAAGGTTGGGCGAGATACCGCATTAGATAATGAGAGCCAAGAGATGATTGTGCAGCCAAATATTATAAATAAATCAACGAACGTCGAAGTCTCTGTAGAGAATGTGCCGGAGGAGTCTATTAGGAACGGTGAGAGAGGAGACCAGGATGGAGCTTCTGCGGTTTCTTACGAGAGGAGTGACAAGATATGAGATGAGATCTCTTGGGTTTGGTTGGGTCTTGGATTTGGTATGGGAACTTACATGTAATTACAAATATATCCTTTGCTTATTTCCTTATAAATGAAGGAATAGGACGGTAATGAATTACGCCAAAAAGTTTCAAATGAAACATTCACGTATACAATCAGGATACATCATCATAAACGCATGAACCAGAATCCGCTGCACCTGTCGGAGCTCTGTGCTGGAATCTTGTTTCAAGTTCGTACGTACCTTCATTGAACATGCATGCCCACTCCTCTATACTACCAGAAAGCATATTCTATCCCCACATGAATTGAAACATACATCCATGTTACCTACATCTGTGCCAGACCCAATAGAGCAAGTAGATAATTAAGCAGTGATATGGGGGCCTGCCGTCCCCGCGATATCTCGCCTCTCCTCCAGGAGCAGACCTGACAGGTTTGGGTGCCTAGCCACATGTGGACGTACTTGATTTATATACGACCACACCTCTCTCGGTTTAGCCGAAGCTTGTTTTTTTTTTTATTATTATAATTTTTTGGTTTCGGATATAGGTATGTGGGCGCCGGGTTATCTAGGTAGGGCCGGCAGACCGGTTATTATAGCGATTTAGCGCAAGATTTGCGGGTTCTGGATGACGGAAGATTTCTGAACCTCCTTTGTTTGCCCGTAAGTAGGTATATCTCCACATAAAATAATGTGATGATTGGTGTGGCCTTGGATCTAATCACGGTATGGGGATCATTATTCGCTTGGAGGTTTGATATCTTTCTTGGTCGATAGGAGGATGGTTAGCCAGATTGCTCTCGGCAGCCAGAAGTGATGATGAAACCCCGGAGGATTTCCAAGTTATCGCCCCATGGCCTTAATGCTTGTCCTACCGTAAGTGTAATTACCCGGAACATCCCACGTGTCGGCGCCTGAACTGCAGCTTCTCCCGATGAAATAAACGAGTGATGATACATGAACCCGTTATATGTATGTAGTACCCCGAGGTCCTTATAATCATGCAACGCCCACCGCGAGCCACCATTACAAAGTTGCCAACCGCCACAGCAACAAACAAACATTGGGGGCCAAATATATAGACAAAGTGAGGCCAGGTGTGGCTGGATTTAATTATATGAATAAAAATAAACATTCAGCCTTGAATTCCGAGTTGTGGGAGGAGTTGTGACGCAAGAGTATTAAGGTCGTTGCATCACTTTAAGGACCCCCTAGGGTACGTACATGTTGTATTATGGATTGGGGGTGTATGTCCTGGATGGATGAGATAGAGGACGAAATCTCTCTCATGCATATAAACCTGCGAACTTTGTAGCATATCTAAGTATTCTAGAGATTAGCGTTACTTACCCGGGCGTCCTTACAGCAAGTTTTAGGCACTTATGCATGAGAGATTTCGTCCTCTGTCTCATCCACCCAGGGCATACCGCACCAGAGCATCAATAAGGGGGATATATCTCCACACCCTCAAACTTAAAATATAGGAACTCATGCCATGTTAAATATGACGTACTTAAGCAAGGTAATGTAGTTGATTGATGCGGAGGAATACAGGTAGAAGAAATCAGGAGAGAGGTGGGGCATCGCCAGTTCTAATTATACCTCGAATATCTACAAAGATCGTTTTTTTTTTTTTTTTTTGGTCCAGCAGGATACCTGGTAGTTATTTTTGTCGGAGGACAGAACGCAACGGGAATAATAGATAAGAATCGATGATGCTGCCGAAGTAGCTATAGGGTAGAGGAGGAGGATCGGATGCTGTTGGTGTCTGAGATGGTGATATTGGATTAGTGATATAAAAGAGCATCTCGTGCATGATGTGACAACAACCTGCACGAAGAATTAAAAGGAATTATACTACATAATTGGATTTCGCAGCATCTACCGTCAATTCTGAAAAGAACAGCCCGGGTTCAAAGATCAAATCTAAATCATCCAATTGGTTTCTTTACGTTTGCCACCACCACCAGTTGCTCTGTTCCTTTGCATTAAACCCGGGCTCTTATTTCAAAACTTAACGGTATTCCAGGATTACTAGAAGTCTATGTACTGCATATGTATAGATAGATACACTATTCCAGGCTAGATCACTACATGTACTCGCATATCTATTAAGTATTGGCGCAACTAGCAAAACACACCAAAGGGCACAGAGTACTGATTTCCGCCCATATCATGTGTGTGGTATCTAGACATCAAAATTAGTCAACATGCCAACCATAGGCCTTGTTTCGTAAGTAGGATCCTTCAGGTAAATAAATGGTGTCCAATAATGTCCTTTTACTGCATGCTCTTCTCTAGACTTTGCTGCCACCCCGGCGGTTTAGTATATGAATATCTTGCATCAAAATTATATTATATTTTGCTCGTCAAGCTTTAGAATACCTATGAAAATTTCTATGTCCTGTTCGAAAAGTTCATATTAGATCTGCGGGTATAGTTGGTGGAAGCCTTGCGAGGGTTAGGGTTAAGGCTTCCTTGCGCCTATCCAAGCATTGTAATACATTTACTAGCATACCTACAACTTCTCCAAGTCTGCAGTAAGCCAAGTCCTCTCTCTTCTAGCTAAGCGCAGTCTATCACAGTTAGAAAAGTACATAATTGTTCAAAAAGGTACCCAGATGCCGTTCACAAGTGCAGTGAGTTGGCTCTACGATGCTCGTGAAGGGGCAGTGCCTATCAGAATCGTGCGATGTCACATTTGCACAAAACCGAGACCTGCCGCAGCTGACCTTCAAATGTTGAGATTACTAATAGGTAATGCGAATTTAGGTTATGTACGACTACACCCGCTTCGGCACCCCCCGTATCCGATAAGCGAGCAAGTTTTTGTGTTTATTAGCAGACCCAACGCCAGAATTCTTGAGAAACCCTCATACAATAATCAATCAATAAAGCTTAGCATTACCTTGTATTAACGATGCCAAGTAACTCTTCGAAGTCTCCGTTCTTTGTTGGACCTAAGACAGGCCCATTGCCGACAACAGACTTGCTCTCGTGGATGTTCGATAATCAAACTTATGACTGTGACAAAAAAGTGAGAATTTTTTTTTTTCTTTTTGCCAATTGATATCATGAACTGATCATGTTGACTAGATATATATTGATGCGAGTGACACGACGAGATTCATAACTTCTGCAATTGCGAAGAGTACCGTACGAAAGATTGGGAAGGGTTTACGCGATGCCGGGCTAAACAAGGGTGACTGTGTCTTGATACATTCTTTCAATGATGTGAGTTCCTCGATGTTCTCATAAACTGATATAAGCTCGAGATAAAATAATAACTCCTCAAAGATCTATTACTCAATGCTAGTTCTCGGGATAGTGGCGGCCGGCGGCATATTCTCTGCAACCAATCCCGCATATACAGCCCGGGAAATGGAGCATCATATCAAAGCCTCGGATACACGTTTTGTCATTACTGAACCGGAGATGCTTCCAAATATCCTTGAGGCCGCAAATAAAAGCGATGTAAATATCAAGGATATCTGGATATTCCATCCTTTGAAGGAGCAACAAGTCCCTGCCGGACAAAAATCATGGGAAGAGCTATTGACCAAGGGAGAGAGCGATTGGGTACGATTCGATGATGAGAGGTTAGTTCGTGAGACAACCGCATTTAGACTCTTTAGTAGTGGGACCACGGGCCTGCCGAAGGCGGTGGACATCTCGCACCTGAATCTTATAGCGCAGCATGTTGCAGTAAACGAGTATAAGCCGAAGCCATACGAGGTAATAACAACGACAATTTTTTAAATTGATAATATACTCTGCTGACATTAGTAGCCGATTTCTATCATCCCACTTCCCATGTTCCATGTGGCATGTGTCCCACATGCACATGTTATCCTCCTACGAGCTGGTCGAACATCTTACATTCTCCGCCGTTTTGAATTGGAACTTTACCTCTCCACTATTGAGAAATATGGTATCAACGAGCTCGGGATTGTGCCACCGTTGGCTGTACTATTGGTTATGTCTCCACTCACGAAAAAGTATTCCTTGCGCAACATTAAGGCCGTTCTTATCGGTGCGGCGCCTTTGAGTAAGGATATCCAAGCAAGACTGAAAACTACAGTCAATCCAGATAGAAACCCGATAGTTAACCAAGTATGGGGGATGACCGAGAGTACCTGTATCGCGACAATGTTTCATCAAATGGAAGATGATGATACAGGGAGTGTGGGGAGACTGCTGCCAAATCTTGAGGCCAAGTAGGATTCTCCTTTCGGCAGCTAACTATTTAACATCTATATGTGTCTAACTCATCCTTAGGTTAGTTGATGATGTAGGAAACGATATTAGCGCTTATGATACTCCAGGTGAAATTTGCTTGAGGTATTTTTCCAGTGGCTGTTCTTGGCGGAAGTTGTGGCTTATTTTTTTTTATCGAACCAGGGGCCCCACAATGATTAAAGGCTATCATAATAACGACAGAGCGAACCAAGAATCTTGGGACTCAGAGGGCTTTTACCATACAGGTGACGTTGGCATTTGCGACGGAAAGACCAAGAAATGGTACATTGTTGACAGAAAGAAGGTAAATCTTTGTAAACCCCTTTTACCTCGTGAGGACTGGCACTAACTACCGCTCTAACTTTGGTAGGAGCTCATTAAGGTTCGAGGCTTCCAAGTTGCCCCACCTGAGCTCGAAGGAATTCTGCTAGAACACCCTCATATCATTGATGCTGCGGTTATCGGCGTTATTACCGAGACACATGGGTCCGAGCTTCCTAGGGCGTATGTTGTCAGGAGACCCGGGTCAAAGCTTGAAGAGGCAGAGGTTAAGGACTACATTAAGGCAAAAGTGGCGTCTTATAAACGACTTGATGGGGGTGTTGTATTCTTGGATGCAATCCCGAAAAACGCAAGTGGCAAGATATTGAAGAGTGTGTTGAGGGGCCTCGCGAGGAAGGAGATCGAAGGCTCGATGAAGGCAAAATTGTAAATATTTATCACACCTGCGTTGATTTTAGCTACTGCGATGTATGTGTCTATTGCTGGAAAACCCGTCCACGAAACCTTGTGTATGTACCATAACCCCGGTCCCTCGGGTAACTAGAGTACCTAATCACCTACCTAGCTCCTACTCTATATGCCTGCCCTGGTATTAATACTCTTATTCTCACACCAGTAGATCTCATGGTGCAGATAACCAATATATGTCGGTCACTTAAGTAACCGCTGCTTGGGGTTCCATTTTATAAATGGTAGGATATTGTGGATGAGATGGCATTGAAACACTTCGGAGCGTCGAACCTGGGTAAAAGTCGATAAGTATGCCCGTGCATGTCTTATCACAGGGGTTTGAGAAGATAATCAAGCAACAATAGTCTACGCAACAAGCGTCAGCACAGTGTAGAAAGCTATCGGTGACCTATTCTACTGTGATACTCCAAGGATAAACATTACCTCCCTAGGCCTAGTATTGGATACATGAGTATATAGCCGAGGCCAAACTCAGATCCAGCGCCTCCTACACCAATATCTTTCTGGCGCACTGCATTATCAAATGTGCTAACATTTTCCAAAGGAGGTAGTATGTGAGCGGCATAGCAATTATTCAAGATCAGTTTGACCTTTTTACCTGATAGCTTGTCAGCCGAGACACTCAAACCCTTCCTGGTAATCATGATATGATATACAGTTGCACCTCGATATAGCGGAACTCAATTGCTGGATCTCTTGCTGTCCCGCATGATGTCCCCTGGGGGTTCTATTTTTCCCACTGCACAATCAATTGCTATCCCGGATTCCTTGATATCCCATATCAGATTTAGCAAATTTTGGCCATCCGGCATAGCTAAATTGAAAACTGTCACATGTGCCAAAAACTACCACCTGGTCGTTCTGGGCGTTACATTCATCACGTTACCGTAAAGGGTTCAAATGCCTCGGATTGAAACTCGGCCTGACAAGCCATTAGATACGCTAGCTATCCCTTAAGCTGTGGATGCTGACCACCCTATAATAGAGACTGGAAATTTGTATGAGAGATCAATTATTTGATAAGGGAGATAATAAGATCTGTTAGCAAAAGCCACCAACTTTTGCTTTTTTTCTGGGGGTCAGCATTTTACTGACAGCTCAAGGGATAGGGGAACTTACTCTCAGTGTCATTTCCCAGAATCTAAGTCCTAACTAGTTTCTCGGAACCCAAGCGTCTATCTAAAGTTCACCTCTGGGCTTCGTTATTTGGCATAGCCAGGTATTATTTATCTCCTCTCCAATTGGCCAACGCCACAAATGGGTCGACTTCAACAATGGGGGAGCCATGAATAACCCTAAATTCTTAAATCCACTTTAGTGGGCATACTCTGCCCAATCCAAACCCCGGTATTGAAAGGGGCAACAGTAGTCGATATTGTTTGTATCTTCAGGGGCTAAACTCGTTAGGTTGTACTCGCCTAGAGGATATATGTAGAACCACAAAATCACCCTTTGCATTTTCTAGTTTTAACGGAAATGTGGGGTTGGCCCCACTCCCTCTTCCACTGGCACAACTTATAGGCGCTAGTGCGTAGGGTTTCGCGGGAACTACCGAGACTCGGTTATCTACCTACTTGGGATGAAAACGTAAAAAAAAAAAAAAGGCACGGTGGTTATGCAACGCCAACTCTAGGACAGTCGAAGGATACCAGCTTAGGTAGATCAATACGTATTGTACCTACAGTCATTGAATAGCGACATGCTATGCGCTTTACGCACCTACCTGATATGGTTCGAATGTCATACCTCAGACCCCTAGATTCAGGTACTTTTACCCAATTTGGGGTCAGAAAATTCTATTGGTGGCTTCTAAATACGCCAAGCTGCTGAAGGGAGGAATCTTGAACTAAGTCTCGCACTTCCTTCAGTGCCTTCTGGAACGCAGCGGTATCATGCAGTCCCAAACCCGCGGTGCCGGGATCCTCCTTAGGTGGCAAATCCAAAGTAAAATGATATTGTCATCCTACCGCTTATTGGACGGACAGACGTGCAGCATCTGATTTTACTGTAGGCTGGCACTTTGCATATTGTTAGTCTAGGAAACTACGTTTAGTAGAGGCGTTTTTAACAATCTGTACCAGTCTTAACCTGGAAAGAAAGGATCCTAACTTCCAAGTTGTGGTCTTAGACTTACCCCCTGAGGATGCATAGAGTTTATGCCTACTTGAGAAAGTGGGCGGAAGCAAGTGGACGAAGTTTTGGGCAGCACTATATGTACTGATTCTATAACATCCATTAGTCCCCTCTTGCTCCCTTCACTCCCAAGAAATCTTTACATCGAGTAATGCCTAGTAGGCATCCAGCGCAGTCGAGCTGCTTTTGCACTCATACCTGCGGAAAGATCTAAGTATTACCAGCACCCCCACCCCACTCCTAGTATTCTATTTGTAAATTTGCCAAATGTACTAACCCTCTATTTACTTAGACAGCGACCAGTTTTCTATAACAACAGTAATCTAAAAAAATCTTGGTTCGGAGTTGAAGCCTAAGATGATGATGATCCATTCATTACTAGAAAGGGCCAGTGTGGGAGAGGATCATGAAAATCGTGGACCCACGCTACTAATTACGGGCATAACCTTGATGACTATTGCAGTTCTGGTTGTGAGTGGGAGAATATACTGCAGGGCTGTGTTACTTAGGAGGATGGGTAGTGATGATTGGTGTATGATGTTAGCAACGGTATGTGTAGATGTCGATCGGGCTATAAGAGACTTTGGAACTGATTTTTTATTTTTGGTTGGGTAGATTTTTTCGTTCCCTATTCTAATCACTAATTGCATATGTGAGGATATATGTTCAATAAATTTCTCATAAGCGGGGATCAACTAACAGATATACAGCCGTCGTGGATGGAGTTGGGCATCATACTTGGATGACGTCGGTGAAAGCACAAAAGACGGCTATGGTGGTAAGTAATATCATTTCCTTTAGGATCCCTAGCTTTTAATGACTCTAACAGTATTGCAGATGCGTTATGTTGCAATGATGCACTACTTTCTTGCGCTCGGCCTAACAAAGTGTTCCCTTCTCCTGTTTCTAATTCGTCTTGGCCCCAGTACCCGCATGGCCAAAATATCGTGGGCGGTCTTTTACTTTGTTGTGGTATTCACGATCGCCGCATTCATTCTCTCGGCCGTACAGTGCGTTCCTGTATCGTATTTATGGGAGGTGATATCAGAGGGAAATAAAATTCACGCCTTCTGCTTGCCGCCAAGACCACTCAACTTCTCCCTTTTTCCGATAAATATATTCACTGATCTGGTAATCTGGTTACTCCCCCTGCGCACAATTTGGAGTATCCAAATGCCGTTGAGGCAAAAGATTGTGTTGGTGGGAATATTCTCATTGGGGAGCATGTGAGTATTTTTGATATAAGATGAATGGAGTAGCTAGTTGAAAGGATTCTAATAAATGTGATACACAGGAGTGTTTTGGCGGGTATCCTGCGTCTCCGCAGCGTTGAGACATCATTGATCACGACAGACCCCATGTGGGATAATATCAATCTCGGGATATGGTCATTGTAAATGCCGCCCTCCTTCCCCTAAGTATCTGTTCCAACTTGCTAATATATCCTAAAGGGTCGAAGTTCTAATCGGGATCATCTGTGGCTCTGCCCCTGCCACCAAGCCCCTCTTTTCCAAATTCCTACCTGGACTTCTTGGTAGCTCAGGTGCCGTATCCGATAATAGTAACAACCATGACTACAATAGCGGCCGCAAAAGTAGGAACAATCGAATTTCATGTCCCTTTCCAGGCTCACTATCAAGGCAGCAGACGGCATATGCGCTTGGATCTATGAGCACTAGACGCGGTAGCGCTGGTATGGTCGGGGGGGGAAACTCATCGACCGAGAGATTTGGGCCGAGGACAAAAATTGAGGGACCTCGGATAACAACAAAGCTGGAGAGAACTAGTGAGACAGCTAGTGAGGAATACCTGCGGGAGGGGGATCTGGAGCAGGAGGTGATCATGAAGAGTACCCAGGTACATGTGAATTTTGAGCAAATATGACAACAAGAGAAAAAGGAAATATTGGGCTATTTTGGTAACTTCTGGGTAAATATTCCAGTTCTGGCATGTCTGTGTGATCTGCCGTATGCATTTCTTTTGTTAGATACGTTTTTAATAATTATTTTTTCAGCTAGTTCTCAGCTACTTTTGAAAATTGCATTACTGTACTACTGATAGAAGGGTTTTAGGGTCTTTACGCATGCTATTTTGAATGATATCTATGTCCTCCTCATATTAGGCGTTCCCCGCCCCTAGTCAACAGTAAATTGACGCACGAGATGGTCACTGATTAAAAGAGATATGGTGCGCCCGATCTTAAAGGTGGCAGCTAGTAGCAACTCTAAAAGCTTTTCAGTCAAGCAAGATAACAAAAATCTATCTATACAAAGTTTCCTCCTATATATTATCTAGAAGTTGTATAGACAGATTTTTATCTATTTTTTTGGTGGAGTTTTCAGACCTTGAAAATACGCATTATTGTATGTAAATAGCGCCAAGACTTTGTGAAGTGGACAGTATTATACCCATTCATACCCTCACCTGAGCAAAAAAGCCACATTAGGGCTGAGAGTCAATAATTTCAATTTATTTCACTGGTGCAAAAGCGTCCTGAGTCGCTAAACTTGTTCTGTGAGATAGCGACATTTCACCTAAGAAAGGGCGTATCTTACTAAAATGAGCATAGATTTAATCCCAATCTAGAGAAAGTAAAATTTTGGGTATCGTATATGCATCATGAATCACTCGATCTTGTCGGTCGCACTAAACGGAAATGATCAAGATGATAGTTTCGGAGGTGGTGGCGGTGGGGCGCTGAGAGGGAAGGTAAATAGCAATGCTAGCTCGACACTTTCAGTTTTCACCTGCCTAGGTAGGATATACCTCCACAAACACTGAGGAATAAGTATAATCTTATTGTAGGCGATCCAGTACGATAGAACGCGGACCAAAACAACAAAATGACGACCCAGACAGGATATTGGCACGAGAACACATAAAACCCATGGTTGTCGTCAACCGTCAGGCACACCTTTTAATTTTCGACCTATCAAATAGTAGAAAAACACCTTGAACCTACTTAGTGCCATTGTTTGTAGCATACTCCCCAGTGGCATCCTGTGGTTTTCGCTTGAAAATGAAATTAGATATACTATGTGTGGGAGGGGTTGACAACCATGGGGATATGAGTTCTCGGACCATACATAGATCATCGATATCGTTCTACGACTCTGGGTGCTAATCGCACGGCACGACACTAATGCCAACAATATCAACGATTTATAGCGTCCCTGCTGGGATTTAAACCCAGCACTTTCGACACCTCAACTTTTGAGATAAACTACAAAATACAATTAATTACATCACCGTATAAACAAAGGAGCGCTTAGACATAATTATAACAGAGTATACCATCATTAATCTTCATTATATCTTTGATAATGATCTTGTTTGCCAGCCTCTCCATGTTGAGTTCATAACTCAGTGTCACTCGTTTGGCTTCACTACCTTGCGCATCAGGCGATGAAATGTCCATATAACGCTTTTCTGGGTCCTTTTGCTGCCATTGCCACCATAATCGGTCGAGATTTGCGTGGTGGAGATAAAATAATGGATCTGTCGATAAAAGAATCTTGATTAGCAGATAACTTCTAGGAGGATTGTTCTTTGCCGCTTACCTCCAGGTGAAGAATAAACATCTGCCAGTGTTCCTATATTTGCCCAAGAACATTAGTGATCCATACATTGTAAAACTGTACGAATACCACTCACCACCAACACCGAGATGCCCTGCCCCATGTATCCCTAGTGATCTGACCTCAAACATCCCCTCAATGCGTCTCCACAAACCCTCAAAACTTTTCTCACTCAACGTACTATTGACCTCTTGCTCGCTAAGCCAGTCCTGTACATAGGGATGGAAGTCCCTGGTGATACAGTGGTCATTGCGTGTAAATTTCCGGCCGGGACCCATGTGAAGGGTTAAATTTGAGAATGGACCATTAGTGATGCAGCCGCCGCCGGTACCGTTCATGACACAGGGTGATTCGTAAGGTTGGTCGGCGCATGCCACGTAAGGCCCTATATCATCTTATCAATAGCCTTTCACACATACAACACCTTGCATGAAATAAGTATAAAAGAGGCCTACCATTTCCACCAAATCCAGTGGTGGGAGAGAAAACTGGTGATTTAGCCCAAACGCTACCTTCTTTCGAATCGAGAGTCCAGTCCCAATACCTTAATCTATTAACATAAGGTCCAGTCTTTATCTGATGAGAAGATACTCACGGTTGCGACCCATTATACCTGCATGATTCTCGCAATGCGCCTTCCCATACAGCCGTGAAATATCGATGCCAAGGCAGAAACCGACCGTTCAAGTGCACGTTTTCCATCTGGAGGATGTGCACGCCCTGGAAATCATCAAAGTGTGACTGAGATCCTGGAAGAAGTTTTTTCAGGCTGCTAGGTTGATTTATCATGCAATGAACTGCATTTATATAAGCTGTTTGTTCTGGAGCATTGAGAGTGCGCCTGTAATGCTTAGTATTAGTAGTTTTCTGCAAAACGTGTAGAGAGGAGCCTAAACTACCATTCTTTACGTAGAAGTGGTGTGCTGCACATCTTAGACTTAGACTTGCTATCTGTGTACGGTGCGTCCAGAGGTTGCGAATATGGTGAGAGTGCGAGGAGAATAAGGAGAGTTGCGAGCAGGGTGAGCACCATAGTGAGGTGTAAAAGAGTGTGTTTGAGAGCGTGCGAGGCAGAGAGAAATTTGGAGGTATTGTGGGATGTTGGGTGTTGACAGCCCGAAGCAAGGGGTATGCTGTGCGTGAACTGCATTCTCGAGTATCGGACGTGGTAAGGCATGCTGTGATCAATATAGTTATGCAAATAGAATTCATAAATAAGAGTGCTAGGGGCCTCTGCTTACTTTAAAAGATATATGTTTTATATATACCGAAGTAAGGTAAATCACTGATGCATTAGAAAGATCACCATGATGTTAAGGTCGTGTTCTTATAGGGGATTTGCCAGTGAAGAAGGTGGGGTGATGGGGAAAAGGCAAGAGTGATTCGGCAAAGAATCAAAGAGGGGAATGAAAACACCGAACTTGAAACTCCAGAGTTCTCATCGTCGACTTGATTGTGGGGTAGACATGTAGTGGCCGTGCATAGATAGCTAGTCGGAGTTCAAGAAAGTCGTCGAAGTGCAGAGAAACTTTGACCATTAGGTGTTCCCAAAGAAAAAAAAACATGGTGCACAGTATGAAATTGTGTCGACTTGTGGACACAAATGCTGTTGCATATCCTGACGCTAAACACTGGCCAGGTATTAACAAATAAACTATAAGAGTGAGGTTTCTATTGGGTCCCAGGATCATCTGTCACGTCGTCTAGTTTGAGAACTATCTCAACTTTGGATAGATCATTGTCCTATCACCAGTCGGATATCCTCTTTATACACCGAGTAGATTAATCATAGAGGATCACTCCTCCTCGTAAGTACTCACTCGCCCTGAGTGTTTGCACCTCTATTAGCCTTCTACAATTCTCACCCTAGTTTAAAACATTTGAAAACAAGAAACTAATAGAATTGAAAGACGTCTACATCTCCAGCTCTAGCAGCACTTGAAATCCCACGGCTTCAAGACTCCCATTATGAAGACCGCTTGAAAACCACCGCCGCCCGTATTAAAGAGCCTCACCAGCTCCATCTTAATCTCACCATCTTATACTCAACTTTCTCTCTTGCACTCAATTCTTCCTCTTACACAGTCCACAATGTCATACACCAGTAACCCCAACCTCATCCAAGCACATCTCAATCTGGTTGCCCCAGGGGTCCAAGAAATCACCAGAGTAAAAGCTCGATACGACGCCTTAGCAGTGCCACTCAAAGCGCTTGATAATCTGGTTTACAGGCCTAACAGCATCAGAGGTGCGTTGAAAAGTCTGATCAAGGACAATATTGTGCTCGATGAAAACGAGTGGGCTGTCATTGTGGCGAAGAAGAAGGCGCTGGAGGATGAGAGGGCGGGGCTGAAGGTACAGCTGGTTGAACTGCAAAAGAAGATGGATTACGTATTAGTCAATTTGCCAGCCGAATAAGTTAGAAGCTATGAGATTTGCGCTGCGTGGAATATAGTCCTAGTTGTCAAGATTGGGGCGAATAGTTGGCGTTCTAACCTTTAGTGATGGTTATTACATGTAGTTAGGGTGGAGGGGCGCAGCGATTAAGATAGGATAAAATTTTAATATTCATTCAAGTGATGGGGAAATTTTTTGAAACGTTATTGCTTTTAAATTCATTCCACCATTCAGAGTACTTGTTTTTTTTTATCTCCTATCATGCCATTGAATTAACTAAAGAAATCGAAACTAAGAAATGATAATGGATCCACTTAGGTCAACACCTTGCTATGATATATAAAGGGAATAGCGATTGATCACGCACAAAATGGAACAAGACAAGAAAGAAAAAGAAGACACGAGAAAGAAAAAGAATAAAACCTGTACATGAAAGAAAATGAATTAAAACCAATTTTAATTCACACCCCAATTTTCGCCTCCACCTCTTCTACGTCTTTTTACCTCGTCTCCCTTCCTGCCGTCACCGCCACGCACACCACTATCTTCCCTGCGGTGTTTGCGGTCGCGGTTTTCACGGTCTCTGTCCCGTTCTCTGATGTCCCTTTCCCTGTCTCTTTCTCTTTCGCGGTCTCCATCACCGCCTCTTCCGCGTTCAACACGGTCAATACGGTCAACGCCCCTGTCACGGTCTTTTCTGTCGGTAGAAGATCCACCACGATCAGAACCGCGACGAGAATCGACCCGTTCAACCCTTTCAACAACGCGGTCCCGTTCACGGTCCCGCTCCAAACCACGATCTCTCTCCATGCCTCCTCGTTCGCGCTCTCTTTCTCCTCTTTCACGGTCAGACCGCTCAAGATGGCGCTCACCTTCTCCCCTGTCCCTTCTCTCCATGCCGCGTTCTCGTTCACCGCGCTCGCGATCTCTCTCGCCTCCTCTTTCTCTTCCGCCGTCTCTATCACGGCCATGACGGCCACTGCGGCTTCCATGGTCACTGGTGGGCCTTTCCTCAGCACTGCCGCTGTGGGAAACTGCATCGGCCGCAGATGTGCTAGCTCTCCGGCTGCCACCCTCTGTGGGCATGCCCCCTCGCCTTCCAGAACCTGGCATCGGAGGTTCAGGGAGAGCGACTTGGGGTTGGGGTTGAGGGCCGCGTCCTGAGTCCCTACCTGAGTCCCGTCCTGACTCACGGCCAGAAGTAGAACCCCCGCCGGGAGCGTTGCCGTTAGGGCGGCGTGCACGCCCACGAATAACCTGACCTGCTGGGGCTGGATCCATGGCTTGACCGAGAACATTCTGCATGGCTTGCATACGTCTGCGCTGGTGGTGCGTTTCAGTATCATTTCTCTCCGGCCTGGACGTCGAAGGTCCTGTGGGCGGCGATCCAGGTTTCGTGGGTGGACCACCAGTGATCGGCGATGTTGAAGTAGAGTCGCCTGCAGTATCCCCTCGAGGACCGGAGGGTACAGTAACCTGAATGCTCTGCATGCGGCTTGGGTGAACTAGAGGAGGTTGTTGCTGCTGCCTTATTTGACCCTGTTGCCTCTGGTCTCTATCTCCTCTTGACCTCCCGTCATCATTTCGAGATTCGGGACGGGCATTCAGAGGAATAGCGTTTGCACCAGCCATTTGTGGAGCCTCAAGCTGACCCATAACTCTCAACCTATCAGGGTGAATACCAGAAATATCTACTCCCGGAGTGGAAGGGGCAGAGCGACTCTGTTGAGATCCTTCAAACTTATCGATCGGCAAATTCAAAGACATAGGCTTATCGCTCGGGGAAGACAATGACTGATTCCCACCACCACCGCCGCCGAGAGAGGTAGTTAGTATCCTGCCAGGTCCTCCTGGGCCTGAGATTGATTGTGTTTGTGCCCCAGGAGCCCAAACCGGTCCACGTCTCGGCCCATGAGGTGGGTTGGACTCTCGTGGTCCTTTGGGAATGATCAAATCTGGCGGATTCAACCTGCCGTGGTTTGGATCTTGATGATGCTGCTGAATCGGTGCATGTCGTTGATCGCGGTGATCTTGAATACTTGGCCCAGAAGGTGCACGGATTGGGGCGTTAAATAAGTCACGTTCTTTGGGTGTTGGAGGTCCTCCCTCAACCTGTTGGCGATTGCGTCTATCTCTCTCGACATCAGCTCTCGGGCCAGCAGGTGGCCGTTGCAAATGTGGTGGTTCCTCCTGTCTAGGTGTTGTCTGCTCAGGCCTTCTCTCAGAGTTGACCCGGCGCTGCTGTTCTGGAGAATCCAAGAGCATGGGATCTGAGTGTCTAGGCTGATCATGTCTTCTCCCACGTTCCTCTACTCTCTCGCCCCTCCTTGCGCGATCCTGGTCAGGTGTCGGGACTCTTGTATCCATCCTTGTGGGCGGTGTTTGTTGGGGTGGTTGGTTTTGTCGCACTGGGGTTTCATTTCCACGAAGATCAGGCTCTTTTCTTCCGTTCCGATCGTCACGACTCGGAAGTGCTGGTCGCTGGAATGATTCGTCTCTTCCTCCCCTCGGGGCTCGCTCAATCTCTCTTCTGTGCATGTCCGCCCCACGAACATCTCTTCCATCTCTCCTTGGACTCACAGGCCTCCTCTCCGGCCCGGGCCTCTCCGGTAATCTCTCATTGGGACCTAGTCTTCCCCTGATCTCAACTTGAGGGGCGGGCCTAGAATCTCTTCCCAGGTCTCTTAAATCAGATCTCCGCTCCAGATCGGATACTCTCCTTCCGTCTTGTGGATGCTGGGCCTGTGGCCGGTCAGGAAGTTGGTGTTGGGGCTGGGGTCTTTGAACCATATTTCTGTTGTTTGGTACAACATTCTGGGACCTCATCACTAAGTCTGGCTGAGCAGCACCCCGAATTGGCATGGGATCATCCCTTCTCGGTGCTCCAACTCTTGAAGCCTCGTTAGAAATCTGCGGCGGCGGCTGCTGCTGCGGTGGCCTCGGTGGTTCTCTCGAATGTCCGCGTCTGATTGGCGGCGGAATAGGGCCTGGCCTGGCAGGCAGATTTGGGTTTGGTGCCCGTCTAGCATCTTTTGAAGCATCCGCTGCGCTCTGTGGTGAAAGCACTGTTCTTCTTCCTTCACCTTTCCCGCCCTTGGTGCTATCATCAATTTCTCCGTCTTCCTTTTCAGCCTCAGGTTTTGACGGTAAAGTCGATGAGGCACTAATATCGGAATCAGTTTTTGTGTCCTTCGTGATGGTGGCAAGTGGTGAGGATTCATACTTAATACCCGTAGTCGATGTGACTGGTTGTGCAGGCGCTGGTGATGGGCTTGGTTTTGTCGACACGGCAGGAGTGAGGACCTCGCTCTTTGCACCCTGTATATTACACACATTAGCCCTCGTGCACTTATGATAGCAATAAACTGATAATGAAAATACAGCCACCGTTTCTCGATAACAAATCGCAAAGCGGATAAGTAGGTACGAAGACCAAATCAGACAAGAAGTCGTCGCTCAGCCGAGTTTGCCACCGAGCTAAAAAGCCATCGCATCTTAAATACCAACCCCCACAGACACAAGATACACATACCTTTTGGAAGCCTGCAACAAGGACCCACTCACTCTCCCTCTTTTTGAGAAGTCCAAGGAGCGTTGTCGCTGCAATCTTCAAATCCTCCCTCTTCTCCAGTCTTCCGATCTCCTCGACCTTCTCCACAACCGTCCTTCCAATCCAGTCAACAGCAGGGAAAAACATGTGGACATGTTTTAGTACAACCACGGTGTTTCGGATATGCATGTACTCCTTACTACTCAGACAGTTCTTCACTGCATTATGAAGTGTCTTGTGCCACTTATACAATATTTTTCTAAAGTCTTCCCAATCGAATGGATGGCCCTTAACATTAAATCCACAAAGATTTTTTCCAAGAGCGTTTGATTCGTAGAGAGCGCGGTCAGCATGCCAGGCATGAAGATCAGTCATAATTTCTTTCAAGAAGCGACCATAATTTTCTGCTTCGCGTTGAGTACAGATGAAGATTGTAGCGCCAAGACACTTCCCGAAGATGGCGTCGTAGATACCGATCGTATGGAACTTTGGCGTCCCCATCTTATGAAGGTCTTTGATAAACCTTGAGCAGAAAGAAGCGTCGTTGGGTGAAAGCATTATGCGAGGGAGGAGACAGTACTGAATGAAGTGGTTTGTAACCTCACGTTGATCATAGTGGTCGCTGGCAAACCAATGATCCTTCTCCGACACCAGTCTTCGTCTTGCGAGATTATGATCGCGAATATGGAGCTTAAGCTCAGCAGATAATCGCCCACTGGCTGCCATCAGCTCTTCACGTCGTTCTCTTGTCTTCTGTCTTCCGGAAATAGATAAGTCCGAGCGATCACTATCAAGGGCCCTCACAGCGGCGTTAATCCTATTGGTCTCCGTCTGATATGCCTCCATTGGAACATGGATATCATATATCGAAAGCTGCCAGAAGGTGACATAGAAGCTCAAGCTGAACTTCGACCAAACATCCTCTGGCAAGATCGGTTTAACCTCCGCCATGATCTTCTCCAACACCGGGTTCCAGGGCGTCTTCTTCTCCGCTACAGGCGTTGCCTCCTCAGCATCCTTCATTTCTACATCATCGACCTCCGGTGATTCCACTTTTCTCATCTTACTCTTAACTGCGTTCCTCACAATCCACCATGCTACCGCGGGCTCCAATCCCAGATCCAGGCATAGTTTACTGACACTGGGGATGATCTCCTCGTATTTTTCAGCCGGCAATCCCGTGTTGAGTAAATCCAGATATTGGCTGAGTACTACGTGGATCTCGTCAAACAAATTTCCAAGAACCTTTAGTGGCGCACCCTCCTCATCTAGCCTAAACACGCATGTTTGCCGTTCCTGGGCGATAAGAACCAATAGCTGTGTGGCGAGCCCGGATTTGGTAAGAGTGTATGTAAGAGTCTTCATTGTGTCGGGTGTGTCCTCGGCCTTAGAGTCACGGAATGCCTTGAGAATCTGCTTCCTAAGATTTTCACCACCGGCCAATCCCTGGAGTTGCGCATCATTGAGATTGATCTCAGGGTTGATGCCGGCCATTGATTGAATCAACTGCTGAAGAACGATGAGATCAACGGAGATGTTGCGCTTGAGCTGGCGAGCAACGTATTCGAGAATGGGTGTCGGATCCATCTGTTTATTGTAGCGGGTGTAGATTTTGCCACAAAAGTGTGCGAGGGCTTTATCAAACGTCAGTTGTGTTCAAGGAATTTTGGGGAATCCGATCATAATTCCCTTCGGTCGGTGCCCAGGTATGGCAGGAGACATGACGAAGACGGAACTTGGAGATGGATGAAAGTATGAGTATACTGTTGAAATCCAGGAGAGTGACTTACATTGTAGCCATCTACTTGTTAACATTCCGTCCGCTTGTACTCGTTTCTTTCCCTCAGTACTCATACTGCGAAACATTTAGCCCTGATACTGGATGCAAAAGCTGTATCCGGAAAACAAACCTATTAAGAACACAAAATCCAACAGCATCAAACCCAAGCGGCGTAAAGTATCTAGCCGCATCGACCACACACTCGATCAGGTTATCATATCCTTCTACTTGACCAAGTACCACCTGCATAACCACTACCGGCATACTTGTCGCTATCTTTGCCAATTGCCTCGCCATCTGCTTGACATTGGTCTTTGATATTCTCTTCAACAAATCCCTTGTTTCCCTCTCTGTCTCCGCAACTTTCAGCTTCAACTCCGGGATCCGCTTAGAAGAGACAGTACTCCACTCGCCATACAAACTGTATCGCGTCGTTGTCGGAAAGCATTCAAGAAGTCGCCAGACCTCGTTAACAAGCCCTGCATTGCCGTCCGTAAGTGAGACAGCTGGTACCAGAATTGCACGCGAAAGATCGATCCATCTAGTCTTATCCTCGTCGGTGCAGTCAGGAGCTTTGAGAACCATGCGTCCAATGCGGCATATCCTGGAAAGAACTCCAGGGTCTCTTCCAATACGCGGGCCAAGAATTCGCCCGAGAGTTTCCATGAGACGGACTACATCTTTAGGATCCCGACAAATGGGGACACCATCCTTCCATTCATCCCAAAAGAAGCGATATTCGATGTCACCGGTTTTTAGCTTAAGGTTGCTAATAGTAAAGGAAACCATCGCCTTCCGTCGGGGCTGATCAACAAGCTCAAGGCCACCAGGAGCAGTGACCCCTATTTTCCGCATACCCATTTCGGTTCGATTGGGTCGTAGAGGTAAATAGACAGCCTCAATTGATTGAATGAGAATGCGGCCGATATGGTCGGCAATGTCTTCAGCGGGTCCTGGAAGGAACGGATATTTCCCCAGGATGAACATCGCGGCGGGTATAGCGCCAACCGCAAGTAAATACTTGAGAAGAACAACTTTCTGGTTATCCTGGATCTTGGGCTTAGGATCCTCCGTTTTCTGCTCCTCCGGTTTTTTGTCTTCGGCGGCGGGCGTCGAATTCGACGAGGCCTTGGTCCGGGGTGGGGGCGGCACAGTATCATCGGCAAGAGCGCCGGCCATCATGAGGGCATTACGTTTGCCTCCACGCTGCTTCTCTTCCATTTTTTTCTTCCAGGCGGTGTTCAGCGATTCCATACCTTCCTCGTCCCTTGGGCTAAGATGGGGATACAGGTCCGCCAAATCGACGAAACCAATCTTGATCAACAGGGCGCTCAGGACAAGTAGATTCTCCGGTGTAGATTCCTTAACGTCCTCCTGCTGGTAATATCGAAATTTAAATCCCAGGAGCTGGGCGGCTACCTTGTTCCCTCCCTTTTCGTATCCTTCCGGCGACCCAAAAAATGCAGAAATGCCTCCCTGGTGTAGTTTATCAAAGAAAGCTCCATCGGCAATTGCTTTCAATCTTTCTTTTTCGGCTTTCTGCTCCTCTCTTCCTTGTTGGGTGGTAGGCTCGTCATCATTCAGAGTAGGGAGGTGCTTGGGCCACCACGCGCTTCCTCTTAATAACTTGACGAAGAATCTGGCATTAGAAACAACTGTACAAGCAGCAGTATCTAATAACACGTCCAAGACCCTTCCGGGATCTAGTTCAAACGCGCCAACCAAGCCTTTTACCCGCTCCCCGGTTCTTGCAACAACTTCATACGGCTGAGAAGAGTAGGATGCTGTAAAAAACTCTGTGATTAATTTAGCGAACCCTTCTGTTTCCTCCCGGAGAAGATTGTGTCTCCGTTGTTTATAGACTAAACCAGTTGTCACCTTAATCGCCCGCCTCGAGAACATCGGCGTCACAAGGCCTATAGCGATCAGGGTATTCGACTCAAGTGTCGACGATATAACATCTTGTGGTATCGGATGAGGAATAAGAGATTTGAGAAGATAGGCCAGATTTGGAGGTGTCGTCTTGTCGGCAGAATCGCCCACCTCGAACTGATGCAATGATGAAAGAAACAAACTTCGCAGATCAAGCCCGGCCGCGTTGTCCCTAAAATCTAAACTTGTTAAGACATCGGTTAAAAATCTCGCAGCATTATCTGGAGAAAGGCGGTTATCTATTGCGGCCTTCACAATCTCCTGGAAGATGATGCAGGCTGTGTTGATGTCATTGTCCTTTGTAGCCTTCTCTAGCGACTCCTTGACACGCGAGAAGCCCGAAATCTGCCACTCTTTGATGACGATATCCGTCAGATGTTCCCAATAGTAATAATCGCGCGGTGTGGCAGGAGAAGCAGGGTGATTAACGAGGTTCATTAGGTCGTCGGGGGCGTTAGGTTCATCCATAATACGTCGCTGAGGTGTTCGTTGGATTTGAGGTTGTTGCGCTTGTTGCTGCGATGAGGAGCTCTGTTGGCGACCGCGTCTAGAGCGACCGTTTCCTCCTCCACCACCTCCGCCATGACCACCTTGTCCACCGCCTCCTCCACCTCCACCGCCACCACCGCCGCCGGAATTATTCCGGGGTGGGTATTGATCGCCCGAGCGGCCAGGATTATAGGGTGACATGCGGGAGGTTTGATTATTATCGGAATGCTTTCGTTTGCGATTGCGTTCGCCTGAATGACGATCGCCAGGCATGACGAGGGGGGGGGGAGTGTGAGAGAGCTATAAAGATTGGTGGGGGGGTGATAAGGGAGAGGGAGAGAGAAGTTCTGGGAAGGGAGTAGAACTCCCGATAAACCAAAGTGAATTATGAGGCAATCGTAGTTGTTAAATGAGAGCTGTAGGTAGAATGTAGTGAAATAGGTTGTATGGGTGTACAAGAGGGGAGATGAGCACAAGAAATCTCTGGACGCGTTCTTGTTTGATGGGGCAGCAAGAAAGCCACAAAAGTCAACAAGTAGATGAGAATGTAGCTGATAAGCAGGAGATTCTCAGTGTGGGATAGAGTACTTCGTTGAAGAAGCTGTGAACCTTTGGACACCGTCTGCGGTATCTCCTTCAATTTCTTCTTGTTGGCGAGAGATGTTTTTTCCTGGAAAGTTCAAAAACCAGCCGATGCAGGGAGGAAAGTCTTGGCGGGGTAGATATGATATGTGGCTTATGTCAGCCATATACACATGCAAAACATGTACAGTCACCCTCCAGAAGTGTTCGTGATTCACTCGTAACCTGGTCAGTGCGTTATGTGGCTTTGAGGCCAACCCCAGGCACTGAAATGCATCTAAATAATTTTATAAGATTTGCGGGCAAAAACATTAATATCATAAAAGTCTAATATCAATTTTGGGCACCATTGGCTGATTCGTGGTTGATATTTTGAACATCTCAGTGCACACCTTCATTCTTAGTTTGAGCCGGATATGCCATACTAAATCCGAATCACGAACACTTTTGCAGAGTGGCTGTATGTAAGTACAATCACGTGCTGGACGAGTTCTAGAAAAGGTCGTGGGAACGGTACAAGTTTGCCTATACACATAAACCGTATCTTCATGTACCCTCCCTCTTCATATTCAGATCGATAGACAAACCATTATCCTTGAGGTTGAGAACACGTGTTACCGGGATCTTCCGGAGAAATATGACGCCTCTTGACTCTGAAAGACTGTTGCCAAGAATCTGATGTATTAAAAGGAACATCAATACGCTAGTCCTCTTAGGCACAATATATATGGATCGTGGGGGTGGATGAAGGTTAAAAGTACTTCCTCTCTTCCATTGGTGTTGGGTTGTAGCAGATATCATTTTGATATAGTAGAAAAATATGTGTGAATGAGGAGCTGCGCATGTCTGGTATCAGCGTATCTTAGATGGGGTTATAATTGGAAGAGAAGTGGCACCGCTTCGCTGGTGCGTCGCCACTGCATGTTTCACGTCTAATAATCGTGTGGTAAGAACTAGGTTCCGAAATTGGTGTATCACATATTGTTCCTCCGGATTAGCCGTCAAATTCCCATGTTAAATTCATCTGCTAGTAACCACCGACGCAACACGATTTGGATTCGAGTTTAGTTTGTCCAGCTACGAAAGTATACCAATGATATTTACATGTACAGTAGCATTTCCTAATTATAGTAACCTCTCTGTATGTAGTATTGAAGCTCATCCTCCTGAAAGTCTTCAGGACCAACAACCCTACTATCTATCGCCAGAGTATATATCAGTTGATAACAATTAATTACTTAGGGCCCGTTTGGTAACAGGCCAAAACGGAGTTTTCACCCCTGTAAACTCCGTTTCAACCATCTTTTTGTTAGGCCTTGATCCTTGGAAACTCCGTTTTGTCTTGTTGCCAAACGGGCCCTTAACTACTGTCGCATTATATCGTGTAGAGCAAACAACCCTTTTCCTCGATTCTGGGTGATTTTCAAGTAATAGCACGTACGAACCTTTCCTCTAGTTCGTTTATATAATAAAGCTGCAGCTATTAGGCTTTAATTGACATATAGCCACGTAGTGTCCTGCACTCATGCTCACCCAAGAGGACAGCGGGTACCGCCAGCCCCCTAGGAGGTATATCACACTATTTAACTAAAAAAAATCATGTGCTTCCATAGTTTCTAACGCATGGGCAGGAAACTTCCCCTGAGAGAGCTGTCGAGCCGAAGCCCAGCTGCCTGATGAACTGGAGTACGTTGCCCATGACATATAATATGATATTTATTACACTCCTACATACATGTAACTTCTCAACGGTAATTTCTCAACCATCAGAGCAATACTAATAAATTATAACGCCATGTACCAGTTTTTTTTATTTATCCATTAAAGTATCATGCAATTTTTTTCATCTATCCATCACAAATATATACATCACAGTAGCATAACCATATATAAGCCAACATATCACTACAAAAGAAATAAGTAATAAAAAAGAACATAGACAAGATAAATGCCATAAACAGTCCGTCTCGTCGCGCAACAATATTTTTTTCCCGCCGCCACAACAAGGGCAGTCACAAGAACGCCAAAACAAAAGGAAAATACGCCATTTTGATCTTTAGTTTTAGTATTTCGGGTCTCGGAATGGAGGAACAGGCTCCTTCAATACGGGAGCTGGAGAGTATACATGCTCATTGTCATCGGAGTAGACGTCTAATTTCTCGTTCCAGCTCTGAGCGTACGGGGTGCCGTAGACGCTGCCGCCAAAGATCTGGGACTCAGAGATGCGCATGACGACCTCAACAGACTTCTCGTCCTCAATGACTTTGGGGTGTGGCTTAGCAAAATACTGTGCGTACTTGAAGATTGCCCAGTAGCAAGAGGTGACATTAATAAATGTCAAGATCAACTTGTAGGGCACACAATATAGCACAGCGAGCCATGGAACCATCTCCTTCTTTCTCCTCAAATGGATAGCGTTGAAGATAGCCGCATGCACCGAGTACAACAGAACAACACCGAGAAATGTCCACAGCGCAAACCACGGCCGCACCATGAAAGATATCGGCAGGATGAATGGCGTCAGCAGGTACAGAAGCGTCTCATATACCTCCTGCCACACAAAGATCTTTGCGCCAAATTCCCACCATCCCAACTTCCAGCTACATAAAATGTACTTCATGTCATACCAAATCCCGCTAACGAAGAAAAAGTTCCATCTGTGAAACCTCTGCTTCCAGACTGTCATCTCACCGAAACCTCCGCGGGACCCTGTGGCAACAAAGACGTTTGTTGGCGTCTCCGTTTCGATAAACACCTGCGAGCACATCAAGATACGTGACCCACGCAGCCTCGCCACATGTCCCAGGAACCAATCCTCAGACACAGAGAAACCAGGGTGGTACTTGAATGCCTCTACTAAGAACTCACGATCCCAAATGCTGATAGCACCGTGTGGGAAGGTTGCGCTGCCCATCTTTCCGGCGAACTCGCGCTGGATTCCGCTCAATTTGTACTCCAAATCCTGAGCCTGTTGGACGATTGTGCCACGGGAGGAGTCTGGGCCGACAGACTTGATGGTGTAACCAATACATTTGACGGATTCGGACATACGATGGGTGACAATGGGGAAGTCGGGCGGGAGAGCGCAGTCATCGTCAATGAGGAGAACATATTTGAATGATTTTGCCACATAGCATCCGGCGAATTGGGCGACAATCTGTGGGTTTATTTGTCAATATAAGATCCCAACTACCAGGTTTCAATGATCTCATCCATTCAGGGATTCGTTTATTTGTGGAAAATTGTGCATATGCATCTGCAGCATGGAGGGGAGAGGTCTAGACCCACCTTTGAGCCTACTGGAACCCAGATATGGTTGACACCATGCATCTTACAAATATCCTCCGTCTCGTCCAACGGTGTAGGGCTGTTCCCATTCGCAATTACAAAAATTTGTCGAGCAGGAAACACCTTCTTGGCCGCCACGAGCGTGGCTTCGATTATGGTAGCGGCCTTGTAGCATGGGATAATTAGGGCAGTCTCAGACACATCGCGTGACTCGACATCGTCGACTTTATCTTCGAAGAAGATTAGCAGCGGGGCAAAGGCGTAGAAAACGGCGATTCCCACAAAGATCGCGACACCAGCCGTGAGGGCAAACTTTTGCGACACCACGTACCTACAGGGTTTATTAGTAAGCTATCTTGTATTTGGTTGCGTTTGGCCCTGACAAGGCTGTGGCGCCGTCAGCCACAGGGGAATGACCGACTTACCACATGTACCAGGTCAGGCCCTGCCACAACGGCCGTCCGATGAGGATGAAGTAGATGCAAAGCGCAAAGAAAAAATAGCAACCGTATTCGAAAGCGATCATGCTCCATTTGCTACGCTCGAGTTTGGCCTTTTTCGATTTCGCTTTTTCCCACATGCCGTGAACACTGGATCTCCGGAATCGGGATGCCGAGCTAGGTGAGTGCTTGAGAGCACCCCCTACAGGAATAGCATTATATGGATGTGGGTGCGGGCCTCGATGTACGGCGGGCTCAACTGGACTGATCTCATCGCCGTCGGCAAATGAATCGCTTGAAGGTGAGCCAACTGAGCTGGCGAGAGAGTAATTCCGAAGGTGGTCGTATATTGCGTCCCGTTCACTCGGCGAGGGTGCTTGAGGCTGCTTCTCAGAGATGAAAGCTTTGACTGGAAATGTGGGTAGACTGGTTCTCCTTTTCCGGTGTTTTGCGAATCTTTCTTTGCTGGATTCACCTGTAGTGTCAAAATAATGTCAGTTCAACAACTAATTACTCAAAGCAAGGGACTAAAAAAAGGTAGGGTTCCGTACCATTGAAGGGTGACAAAAATGGGTGCTTAATTCTCAGCGCCGCAGCCCCGGTAGGGTTTGTTTTACTCCTCTGTAGTGAGGGTAGTGCTACTTCACCACTAGAAGCTCCCAGATCAACCTGATCCAGCAGAGCCACCGGGATATCAATCAATAAATCAGGGCCATCTGCTCTCTCGGGATGTATTGATGGTGCCGGAGTATTTAATGCTGATGACTCTGTTGAAGAACCCTCTAGAGATTCACTGGTTGAAGTGGAATTTCTCTTCTCGGAGAACTCTTCAGAGCTTTTGCTAGTCATTTCTGGTATATGGGCCAAAAACAAATCTCTAATGCAGGAGCAACTGTAAGTTGTCTGCAATTGGCAGGTCTAGATTTGCTTGGGTAGGTGGCCTGGGGGTCGATATAGCGAGTTCAAATTTTGGGGCACTCTAGGTCCTCGGTGGAGGAGGTTTATATATAATTACTGCGCAGGGCTTTTTGGAGGGCCTGTTTTAAGATACAAGATTTTGGGATTATAGCGAAGGAGGGTTAAATTAGTCTCCGGGCCAGTCTTTGACTGTATTTATGCAGCTCCGTGACGGGGAAACGGAGACTAAGCTCTCAATGACCCGCTTGGAGTAAAGTGCTAGAAAGATGCGAAATTAGGTATGAAACGCCGAGGAAAAAAGGTACACCCGTGCAAGGAATCACCAATTGAAATGCCTACTTACAGTCAGTCCGTCATTGACTTGTAGTCTGAGTTACGAGACATCGGGCTCCACTTACTTACTGCATTGAAGTCTCCAAACATAACTTGGAGGGGCCGTGTCTGTAGCGTTTCCGGGGAGGACGGGTCAAGCCTGTAACTGACCATTCATGAAGGTGTTGGGGTACATGATATAATTCTTTTCTTGGGAATATCACTGTACTCGATCGAGATGTCTTGATTGACCTATAGATACTTTCCTCTGTACCTCCGTGCGAGCCATCTGATTTCTTGGAAAATAAGAAACCAAGTGACTAGACTTCAGATATTGGGCACATTTCCACATTAATTTTTCATGCAGTCTGCGCAAAGCTTGGCCCATACTCACAAGAAATCCAAAGGTACCTTCTTCTATCTCGAGCAGGTACTGGGGCCATATGTGCGAATTTCGTTTTACCCAAGTGGTGAAGAATCCCGTCCCGCCGCCATCAAAGAGCAAAGAAAGACCCCAGTCGGTATACCAAATTACAGTTCGTAAAATTCGTAACACTTCCTGTAACTACCTGGAGGGAGATCGGGGAGGCTCATTACCCACCCCGGCTTCCCCGTCCCTTAGTTCTGGGGATAGCTTGCAGGGTTAGATTTTCCGAGACGGAGGGATGGGAGTCGGCCACTCTAGTTAGCCTGGCCATATACCGAACAACATGGGCACCAGACGAATAGGAAATCTTCTCCATTATCTGTAGTAGACATCCCAAAACGGAGGGGGTGAGAAGCAACTTGACTGTCCAGGGTTAGGATGCTGAAAACTTCACGTAATAAATGGATAGAAAAGACTTAGTAGCACCCTCGGATTCTCGGCACTCCGGGGTAGGGAGTAAGAGCCCACTAGTGATCCCATTTACGACAACACATCGTTAGCTACCGAAGGTAATGGACCGTTATGGGATGGGTTGGGATGGGGAAGGGGTGTTAGAGCCCCAAGGTGGGTCTTTTATACACCCTCAGCTGAAAGACTTACTTTAAGCACACGGGTATTCCTCTAGAAGGGAGTTAAGGCTGGAGCTCATACTTGAGCACGTTACTTTGTGGTTGGATCATGGGCTTTCCGTGCGAAACTTCCGCCGCAGCTGCGAAGCGCGAACAGTTTGTAAGCTGTCAAGGTTGTCAATCGCACTGACAGTGCGTTATTTTTTGTTATTCTTCTTTTTTTTTGTTTTCTTTTGCTTGTCTTAGACATAAATGCGTAGAAACTCATCGTGGAAACTGGTCTGAGCTTTGGCATCGCGACTGACCACGATGATTCATTATGACCTCACACCAGCGGCCCGGCACCGGCATCTGTACCTACTTAACTGGTGATTATTAGATCCAGAGTCTGGTTATCTGATTTGTAAGTGGAAAATGGAGCTGGCTCAAAATCTCCATTATCAGGCGTTCTTCGATTCGATTCAAGAGGCTTCAAGTAAGGCAATCAATGCGAAACCAGGACAAAAGTACATACGCATGTAATAATGAATAAATAGTAGCGGCGCGCTGTACTACTTATTCGAAACCTGGCCATTTTTCTATAGCTGATGTATTCGTGGAACATTTCTCTTCAAACAAATTAATAATGAGAGCACTTCAGTAAAACCATCTGCTTTAAATCTCACGACACGCTAACGGAGATTCAAGGAATTACATGTATTCCAGGATGAGGCTTCTTCAATGGGCACAGTGTGACACATCCTCATCTCTCGCGGCGTTCTTCCGCTGTCACGTCAAAATGTCCGTCAGAGACATCACACAACAGCTAAACGCTCAACCCCCAAGGTACCACTTTGCTTGAACTCTAGCATCTAATACGTCGTATCCCCTTAGCTTCAATACTCAGAGTGCTTTTTGAAGCTTTCCGAGGAGATGTTATTTTCTTCGAGATGCTCGGGCAATGCTAACCTGAGTGAGACTGTCTCGAATTCGTGATATGTGAGACATCTGCCAAGCCTCGCATGGTCCGAGAGCTAGTATCTTGCACTTGCACTTGCACTTGCACTTGCACCTGCACTTGCACGATCGATATATTGACCATGTAGAGTACGTGCAATTATAACCTATGTACTTTGTTTGTACTTACTTATTCCTAGAGTAGATACACACCTACTTATGCCTTGTCTAAAGCCTATTGTCGGCATGCTTCAATCATGGCTCAATTAGATGTCAATGTCTGCTATATTAGATGGGAGCGAGACATTCGTCACCAATTCTAGTTATAGACCCTCGCTTTCTCAAGACGGAGGCTAAACACAGCTTATTTTTGAGAACGTACGTGGATGAGGGGCAGGCGCAATTATACTCCTCTCCGTCTCAGGAGTGGTGCTTCTCTCCTAACCTGGCCGCTGGGATGATGCCAACCGATAGAGCAAGCGAATTGGGGATAGTACGGCGCTGGGATCACATAGAGGCATCGATTCCAGAGTTACAGACCCATTAGGAAAGACGTCCGAACTAGGGATAAAGATGACCATAATAGTAGTCTTGGGGACGGAGGTTGATGGTGAAGTCTAGTTTTTTGCTCTTTAGTTGGGACTGCTGCTGGACTGATTGGGAGACATGTGTGTTAATCTATCTCTACTAACTCCATAATAGTAACTAGATGACGCCTTTAGTGATCGCATCCTCTTGTCCCCCTTCCCCAAGATCTCGGTGCGCATGGTTTGAACGCCGATGGCCCCCTGCTATGATCTACAGTCGGCTAATTCGCCGCACACGTCTAGGGTCAAGGGTAAGGAAGGCAGAGCCTCTTTCTCACCCACCACAACCACTCCCAATACACGCCCCGTGCTCTCATCTTCTGCTTTTCGGTCATTTCACTCTATTGCAGACAGAGACAAAAGGATTACTGAACTACAAATTGAGCCGTAACTTTTCGTTCAACGATCCCCCTTGCCCTGCGTAGCGCCATTAATTGGATTGAGGGGAATGACAGATAGATTCGATACTTACTTAAACCCAACAGCTAGGCGTCGCTTTGTATGTAAGAAGGTTTTCGGGTCTAACTACAGACGTACATATAAAGCACTTAAAACAGGGCTCTTCTACTGACAATTCAGGGTTTGTCAGAACTCTTTCACAAATAATTTCGTCTCGAACAATGAACAGAGCGATTGGTAGTGGCTACATCGCCTGCGCACGAAATCGAAAAAAAAAAATCGCTAGTAAAAATATATTCGGCGACTCTCCATATGCCGTAACTTTGGCTGGAAATTGTCTTTTCGCTTCCACTTTACCTATCAGTTCAAGGTCTTTGATGCCCAGCCCGGCTCGGTTATCTTCGTGGCGCCTGTTCATCAGAAGAAAAACTTTGCCTATGTTGAAATGACCTTTCACGAGTGGGGACCCCAGGGAGGGAAGTGAGGGGACTAGGTTAGTCTGATAAGTCAGGGCCCGGAATGCCGTAGTCCATGGACCCTGGATCAAATATTACGTCACCGCCCGGATGCAGAGCTAGCTGAAAGGGAGTCCTTTTTCCCCCGTTCTTCCGCGCGGCCGTCCCACTTCAACAGCATAGACTAACGCCGTGACCGAGATTGTTTGAATTGAAGGTTTGGCTTCAATACATTCCAAACCATTCAAATAAGATAGCAACAAAAAAAAAAACATAAATAGGACGGACCAAAGCTCACTGACTACTTATGAACACCAACATACTCTAATATATATACCTAAACTACTAGATGCATCTCTTCATGACCACACCGCGCTGCTCAAAGCGTGTATGCAATTGAGAAATAAACATTGATGGAGCAAAAAAGCCTCGCGAGAGTCATTATACCAAATATCCCACATGGATAAAATATGTGACTATAAAGGTATCTACGTGTAAGTACAGATGCCTCTTCTGTTCTACATCATGGCTAGCCCTTAGTTTTTCACAAGCTTTTCGGAACATTCCCCCCTGCTGGGTGGATATTCGGCAGAAATTACTATTTCTCCAATAACTAATTGAACCCATATAGTTGCGGAAACCACTATTGATGGGCTAAAAATATCGCCTCTCTCTGAGTTCCATGTAGAGTGCGATACATCATCCCTCTTTCCCCATGGGCCTGACCTGTTGGTGAGATGAGTAGGCCAGGCCAGAATAAGTATATGGTATGGTAACAATTGCCTTTCTTCCAGTAGTGCTCTCTATTGACTTCACTACTGAATTGGACCGACCCTGTTGCACTCGCTAACAATCGGATGGACATTCGAATCTCACAATTACCCCGCAACCAGAACTTGCGCTGACTCCTAAAAATACACAATTGGGATATGAGAAGGACCGTAAGGCAAGCAGTGAAAGTACTACACATAATTCTCAGGATTAATGTCGGTTGCGTTTATGGGTGATCTAGACCTGCCATCTGGATCGTTGGTAAATTGCGTTTACGTAGAGCGCATGAGGCTCAGGAGATAGAGTACCTATCCCCGTGCCATAGGTGAAGAATTAATCTAGAGCAGTGGTAGTTATCGATCTTCCTCGACCTAAGCTCGAGTAACTACATCCTAGACCCTTGTGTAGCCAGGCCAGGCGGGGATGGAAAGACGCACATCAATCCGGAATAATGCAGGAACGAATATTCCATGGCAAATCCCTTCTGGTTCAGTAGTATTAATAGGGAAAGGGGGGCAAAATGCGCGCCATATTTGTACTTCTCTTATATTTTCCTCTAATCTGCATTGTCGCTCTAGAGTCTACCGCTGCGTAAACTGGGATACTTCACATGCCTTGAAGAAGTAGTCTAAAGTACATTTCTCCAATGTATATGTGATTCCTACTATCTGTATAAGACCCCTCGGATCTCATCTTCCGTTTTCTCCATTCTGTTACCTATTTCTCCGCCCCATTCCGCAAATCACGACAGTGGCGGAAAACTGGTATATGGGATCGTTTCCTCCGGTCCCGGCCGTCGGTAGTCTCGGAAATCGGTGCCATCGCGGTTCAGAAGATCTACCGGGAAGTAATTAATCCCTCTCTCCATACCGAGCCTTCGTAGATCTTCCCCGAATAGAATAAAATCAACCCCTAGCCTTTCATCATCCCATATAATATGTATAACTATATAACTCTAGATAGATCTTACTCATGTCTTGCTCCTTGTACCAATTATCTGCGCGCACTTTGTCGCTTCAGACTTATTTGTACTACCAGTGGATTAGCGAATGCAAATACAAAAGGGAGGGATCGCCAGCTACACCTAGGTTAACTCCCAGAGTAAATACGAGATCGGTAGAAACTTATTGACTCGGGAAACCTTAGCCCGGTATACACCACTCGATGGGAGCACTATCTTCATAGTGTACATCATACGCAGGGGCGTTGTTCGACTCGAAGGTGGTGGGTAGCTCATTGAAGTTTATGGACTTGCATGCATACTGTATGCCCTCGGTTAATGATCGTTACATAAAGTAATCGGAATCTTGGAATCAACTCACTACAGCATGTGCAGAAAAGAGAGGATGCGATGGGTTGAAGTAAAGGAGAGATTTCCACAGGAATGGGGTGATGGTGGGGGTTGCTCATAGATGCTGAGTAGGTAGTTTGAGATGAGATGTCAGTAATCGAGTGATTGTCCATGTTGCAGACCTAGCAAGGAAGCAGAGCCGGAGGAAGGGAGAACATACTCTAATCAATTTTATCTCATCATTCGGATGGATCTCTACAATGTAATTCTAGCCTACAACATTCCCATGCGCCCGCCTCAAGCTCACACTAACTATGTGCTCAACTTTACTCACTCAGATCTCCACCAGACATTGAAATCCATTTTTTCGACCAGACACATAAGTCCAATCACAACGCCACCCCAAGCACATGCTCCATCCGACAACCACATAGCAGTCGAGATCCGTAATCACAGTCGTAACCGCAAGTATTTTATCACACACAAATTTCCCCTATTCAACTTTGCCCTTTAACGCGATGCAGCGTACGCCACTCTCCCGTTGCTCGGAAAAAGAGCGAATCAAGGACAAGTCGAGATAAAAAGAACGGAGGCCTCTGAATCAAGGATAGCTCTCGAAGATCTTGTTGACATCCAGTCTTAAAGCCCTATTCGCCCACCATTTGCGCATTTCTATCCACGAGGCCCAAGTGACGCGTTGGGTGTGTAAAATATGAAAACAAAACCAATACTACAGAAGGTATATATTGGCCGGTAGTCATACTGATGAGAGGGGGAAAGCCATCGAAATACCCAATATCAATCACCCTGAATGGCTGTACGGGATGCCAAATTTGCTCGTTTGGGCTCTGACTTAGACGCGATATACATTGCAGGGTGACAGAGAGTTACGGCGCGCAATGGTCCATCTGAGTTATTGTTGCAGGAAAGGATGCCTGGCTTTATAGTCCTGTGTAAAAGCCTGGTTTCAGAAGCTCCTTTGCAGTTAGATTTCACCAATCGCCGAGGTAGTGTTTGAAACAAAGAGGAAGAAATGGCTGATATTGAGGCAGCTGAAATATTGGTTTCTCAGCGGAGTAAGGTTTGAGAGAAACAATAGTAGACAACCGCACACCAAAAGAAGCATGAACTGGACTAATTAGATACAGTCAAAAATTGGTCTTAGGTGTTGTATACAGAGCGAGTGATGTTTTGTGTCTTCAATATTAGTTTGCACTTCCTGATAGAGGTGATGACACTTTTTCATAAATTCGAAATAGAGAATGTACACACATTAACAGAAGCAGGTACAGAATCACTATTGCCATTTTCGGAAATAGCGTAGTGAATATTCACTACATGTATTACGAAGATAACAAGATATAATTGCCTTATTGTCCATTTTACTCTTGTTTATATAATGTATGTACAGAATTTGCCAAGAAAATTAATGAATGCCATAAACCGAACACTGCACCGGTCTCCATTTAGTTGCGTTCAGTGGCACTTCCAGAAAGACATCACAACCCCACTACTGCACTACTGCTCTTGCTCATTACTTTTACTCAAGTCAAACCCCTATTTTCCACAAGCAAATTATTCCACCAAACCGTAGACTGACTCCTTCTCTTATATCCTACCACGATGCAATCTGATAATTCGGCTTTATCTGACAAGCTTACAGAATTAACTCTGATGGATGCTTCAGAAGCCTCTATATCAGAATCTATATCGGGATCCACATCGTACTGTAAACAGAAAACTCCCTCGAAAGAGGCACCCTCTTCAGACTCTAATAAGAATGTCTCCTCATCGAGCCGCAACAAGAAGTATCCTTCTAAGGGTAGACCCTCTTCAATCCTGAGAAAACCTTGCCTAGTGTTTCAGGTATGCCCTTTGCACCCCCATTAGGAGACCGGCCCAGCTAACTATTATCCAGGGCCCTCAAAGTCCTGCGAGGCTTCTTCTTCTTTTTCTGCTTCTTCGGTTCACAATGTGCCAACTGCTGCGGCAAATGGGGCCGACCCTCATCCTCCTTTGGCTACAGGCCATCAGAGTGCCCCTGTGGAAGACCCTCGGCCATCTCGAAAGCGCTGCATTGTCCACAGAGGACCTTGCTATTGCTATCTGATGGCCAAGGGTCAGCCTCTGGAGTATATGATGTCTGTAGCCAAAGAGATGAACAGGCATGGCCCCATCAACTTCGCAAGATGGGGTTTCGTCATTTTGATGAGCCCCGGTGCGAATTTCCAATGGCCGGAGGAAACAGCCGAAGGGGAGCATAGAGACATGATGTGGGGGGTTTTTGATGTTTTTCTGGAAATTCAGGCCGAGGTCATGGGGTTTTCAAAGAGTAGGTATGCGTAATGGTCACAAATATAAGTAGGTCCCATTCTTCACTCTGCTCTATCCATTGATCTTATATCATTATTCAAGCGTCTCATTCTTTGTCTCTTGTTAGAAAAGTAAATTGCTAATTCACTCATAATCATTAGTCAATTCTCCCGCTGTTAGCCATAATTGTGATTCTGTTCTTTACTTCTTTCGTACTTTATTGCCAAAAGTCCTCGACGCTTTATGATACCTTGCCCATGCTTTACTTTTCTGCCAATCAAAATAGCTGCACATCCTCATTAGTCTATCTATATTGGAAACTGAATTGAGCGCTTTACAGGATTTTCCGTATTACGGAATTCTTGGTATGTTTCCCAACACTTTTCAACCCGATGTGATATATACACATAACTTACGAGATAAAAGTATAGAATAAAACAGGAACCAGAAATTTACAAGGAGGACTCGAAGTGAGGTCACATAAGCAAGAATAGTTATCGAAAAGTCAGATACAGTGGATTCATCACGCCTCATTTTTGTTTTTAGAATCACTCTTAGAACAAGGCCTTTTTTCCCAATAAAACCCAGACGTCCTTAAACAGATAATTTATAGCTATATCCCACCTATGTACCTGGCGAGTTTCCGGGAGAAGGTACCCGTGAGTTTTCAAGAGACGTATGATAGGCATACGTATATAAGATAAATAAGAGGGATTCAGGATGGATTAGAGTTCTTGAGCGTAGATAAACCTACCGAGACAGTCGAGTACAGTATTGACCCAATGAACAATCTCTAAGCTCCACAAGCCACCAGACCGGGGTAATATATTTCCTTCCCTGTGGTGGTGTAGCAACTTAAGATGATCATCACTACTCAAATTTTGACTCCTATTGCCCTCTTAAAACAGTCTTTAAGAGTTTCCGAATCGGCCGGCAAATCTTCCCCGAGGGCATTCAGAATAAATATTATCGACTTATCTATTATTCTCATGAGTGTGAAACCGCCTGAGAGTAAATTTGCTTTTTGGAGATGATCACCACTCATCCATTCAATATATTCCACCTTCCCGGGAAACATATCGATCTTCTTCCCACTATTATGGTCGTAGAGGACGTGGATAACGCCATTGATATGTGAGAGGAATCCATTTTGTAGTTTACTGGCGCGATTATTCCTACTCTCGTTGGCATATTACACATCATTATCTTTTTATGAAGGCACATACGCATCTATCAGTCTCCTCCGGTTCTCTGTCCATTTCATATATTCGGTCTCCTGCAAATTATCTAGCTGGATTTTGATCTCCTCATGTCCGTCGACGAGACTAGACAGATCATCACTGATGACGTCAAGATCGTCCCTAATATCTGAAAGAGTATTCTTGAGGATTGTAGCATGCTGGACAAGGACGTTTTGTGGCGATGAAAGTTTCAGTGGAGTGACCTTGTGAAGAGGATAGCGGCATGTCTTGGAATTGGGTGTGGGTGTTGAGGTTGGTGCAAAGTTAGCCATTTTGATGGGCTGGATACATGTTTCTCAACGTGGGGTACAAACGAAGAAGTTAATAAACATAGCCTAAACTATACGTTGGCATTTCCAAAGTTTTAAAACACATTACGTTGCAATCATCAGATATCACTCGCTGATACAGCCAAAATCTAAAGTAGAGATGATTCGGATGAGTGATAACTTATGATCCCAAGAAAAGAATTTCTGTGTTCCATGCCACTTATTATATTATCTAGCTAAAGTCAAGAGACCCTGGAAAGTAAATAGTAGGGTTCCTCTAAAAGGATAACTAGTTTAATCCGGTTGATTGAATAAAGCGGGTCTTAAACGTCCCATTTGGTTATAGATAGTAATATCTTGAAATCATCTAAATCACTCATTGTTTGGTGGGGATTAATAGGATTCTAATAATGCTTTAAATTGTTTTAAGTGTGCGTATATATTAAATGGTGTACTATAAACTCTTGAGTAATGAAAACACTATTTCTCGCATATCGTATCCTGTACAACCCCCGGGTAAGATGTACCACCCCACTCAAATCCCGCAATCATCTTTCCCAACTCTGTCTCCCTTCCTGCGTTAAGCAGATATCCTAGAATTTGATGGTTTCAGCATCACTCCCTAACGCTCTCCAATATTACTTCAACTTACCTTCTTCGGCAACATAATAGTAGTCGTCTCTTCTCTGTGCCCATGGCAGATTTTCCGAAAGAATATCCCCCAGAGCACAGCAACAGTACCCATGCGACCCGCCGCATTTTTCACGGAAGGTGGCATGCTTGCCCCAGCTAACGAAAACCTTTGGCATCTTCAAATTGACGCCGTCTTCCGGAGTTTGATTACGATCATCCGTGCTGGCGATGGTCGGCGTTAGCCTCTTAACTGTGAGTGAGAGGGACCGAAAAATAGACCGTACTTAGTCGTCCAGACCCCATCCCATTTGTATTTATTATAGCGTCCATGATAACTGTACGCAACCTGCACTGGTGCCCAGGCTTCGCCCTCTTTCATCCAAGTTACGTATATTCTCTCCCAGTCATACTCGTGACCTGTCCCACGTCTCCAACCATCTTTTGGGAAAAAAATATTATATACGACCTAATCTATGTTAATTTGTACATCTCCTAAGTTATTGCGGCTAGAATTACCCGAACTTCGTTCTCCTTACACCGGCTAACAGTATAATAAGTGGGGAATGCATTACTCCACTTGCCTCCCCCAGTAGGACTATCACATCCACTATTTGTATTTGGCCAGACGCTCAACTTTACCCCTGGAGCTTGGCCACCTATTGGAGTAATGGCACTCTGGGGATAACAGGTATCATGTCCATGATACCGCGCAAAGTTCCAGAGACTACAGATCATCAGACTTTGTAATAGTGACAGAAGGGGTTACTCACGGGCGAGCCTGCCAAGCAATTTCATAACCACCATTCACGCGCAAATCAATCTCAAAAGCTTCATCTGGGATCTTTAGACCATCCGCAGACTGAGGCGTTACGTTGATGAAGTCAGAATTTGTGATACCGATATTAGGGGCATAAAGGGAATCGTTGGAGGCAGGGGCTGTTTGGGAGACGACCGCGAGGGGAAGGAGCTGCAGTGCTACCGACAAGACACGTATGGATTTACGGATCATTGTTGCTTTAAGGTAAATAAAGAGTGAGTATCTCTAGAGAGTCTTCCGGAACCTGGATAGTGCTGATCCCCTGAATTTATTCAAGAGAACTTCGGCAGCTTTCGAAACCCTTTCTCAACTCAAGTTTATAAACACATCACCTGTGGTTTGTTAACCAAAGCATCGCCGTATAGTCATTCCCACACTACCAAAATATCCGCACGAGTAGCTCACTCGAGATCATTTTCACGAAGCCAAGATGTTACAGTTGAGCACATGCAGGCACTTCGAGCCACTATCCTGGCATAGGATTGGATATAGGGGTTATTACGATCTTCCACCAACGCATGAATTGCCATAATATCTGCCCTCTGCAAACGAATAATATCTGCTCTCTGCAAAAAAAAAAAAAAAAAAAAAAAAAACTTGTGACCTATGATCGCATGTGAACTTTGAATAAAAGTTGATCTTGATTCACACATGCTTCGGCGGACACGACGTTGTGAGAATAACCTCCGAGATCTTTGTCTCCAATGTGGGGTAGTGGATTATTAATAGTACAGGGGCTCCTATTGCTAGCAATGGAGACCGGCAATTAATGCGGTGACTGTATATAGGAAAAAATTAAGACGATCCCTCTACCCGTCTCTAGCATTGGTTACTTATCAAGTGTGATTTTATGGACGATTCAACACTTTACTGTAGGGGCTGTACATCCACTTGATCGTGATCGCTACACCAACCAGATGATTTATAATTACTAACCAAATGAACACACCATCAAACACACTAGGCCTAAATTATCATTGGTGCAGAAATAATTGCGACATATTCAGGCGAACGAATCCGTCGTTTATTTGAGGAAGCGGCCATGCGGTCCTTAATGTGTTTACTACCCGGAGGTTTATAATTCATGCCTCACACGTTCTGTCGGGGCGGCGGAGGTAACCTCCGACAAGACTTGTAGGTGGAAGCACGACTCACTTTGACTTTGACCGTTTATCATCAAATGTGTCGTGCGCCCAAGGCCCGTGTCAACATCCCGTAAACACTTGCGCAAAACGACGACGGTGTACTGAGAACATGGATTGTAAGTAACGGTAGAGTACCTCGTGCTAAATACTCACGTCAGACATCAACGTTTAAACAACCGGAGGTTCGAATTATTCTAGAATTACCAAAGCGAGACGGATATGAGGAGATTACTTTCACAGTCTATCACTCGAGTATTGATCGCACATCTGCAGATGAAATAAGGGGAAAGGGCTTACCATTTCAAACCCCGGTCCGAATCTCCGAGGACGATCAACCCGCCAAAGATAAAACATAAACTTCCGATCGCAGAAACGAAACTCAATGACGGATATTGGTATCCAACAATACTTACTACTACTTGCTCATACAACAAAGTTCTAGCATTGTATAAAGTGAGATTTTGTTGAAATAGAGTTTGAGACAACATGCTCGTTGCCAAAAATATATTTCAAGACAGGCTTGGTTAGGCATAACATCGATGTTGCAACGCCAACAGCACTAAGAACCCCCTTTCTTGAGGCGCACAAAAACAACCCTAACCATTGCGGCTTCATCTCCTGCGCTCATGTTGCATTGCATAGACGTATGTATGAACAAAGATTTCCCACGGGAGTGAGGGAGTACCATCGGTTTACCGTCCAGGGGGGGTTAATGTTATTAGATATTCCTTTTCTTTCTTTTTTTTTTTTTCACAGATTCTTTGCTAGTTTTGCTTCACATGTTATAAACCCTAACCCCAGAGACCGTCATGATTGTGATGTTCCTCTTTTCTAACGGCTATCGACGACTTCCCCCGAGTCCAAAGGCTTATCACTCAGTTTTACGTTTCGAAGGGGAAACCCTTTGCTATCACGAATGACGTTCTTGGCAGGGTCTTGCTCGGGCCCTCGAAATACTTAATTTGACCGCCATATCCGCATCATCACATCACGGTTCGGGATATCCCGGTACACGACCCTCCCTCTGGCATGTATCATAATTATTATGACGGTTCCATTTTTCTGTGTGTAGACTACTGTCGAGTCCGATTACGGCGTGAAAAGTGAATATAAATAAATTGTTCCCATGAAGTCATCGACTTCGGTTCGGAAAGAAACCTCCTGGCCGCTCGGTTAGGTTTGGAGCCGGACGGAACGCGCTCGACGCGCGGTATGTAGCTGCGGCTTAAGTTGCCTGTATTTTATTTTATTTTATGTTTTTGTTCATGCCGAGATGGTGATAGGATGGATGTTAACGCGTTGAGGAGATTTAATAAATCGGTTGATATTAGAGGGCCCTTGATTGAGGTGGTTCGACCTTTGCTCGCGCGATCGGATGGTGGACAGAGCAAATTTGGATGAACATCCTCCATCTGGACCTACACAATTACCTGCATAGGAAAATGGTTCCCATAACGGCTTCTTTGACCGGAATTACTGGGAGGTTAACAATGCAGGCATGTTGTCCAGTAAGATCGAAGGTTTCCTAGAAACGCTTATAGGTGCACAAGTTGGGATGAAATCGGTTCCTGGAGGATCGTCATCACAGGAAGCAAGATCTCAAAATTTCCCCGGGCATCGCCTAGGAAACTCTCCTTGAGGCCTGTTGTAGGCAGGTGTGTTTGTTCGTCCCAAATTGGGGTGGGCGGTGGAATCTCCACTTCCACTTACCATTTCCATGTTAATGCTTTCGGAAGAACGGGCAGTTAGGGGACGCTCAGGAACTGGAGGAAGTAGGGGGATTTGGGGGGGGGGGGGGTGGAGAGTGGAGTTGAAGGAGGAGAGGAGGAAGAGGGGGAAATTGGGTAGGTAAACGGTTCATTGATGAAACGAGTGCCTTGCAGGGTTCACAGCCAACAAAAGGCTCGCTTGTGGAGGTGCACTAAACCGCGTTCACCCCACGATGAACCAGGATGGGACGCCATGTAGTCTCAAGGAGCCTTAACCTACCTGACCTTGGGCACCTCTTTGCGGTGAACAATGGTCAGATTCGTTTGTTCAAGTGCTGATCTCTTGAGGGGACGGAAGGGTGTGATGGATCAGATCACCAACAGGCTCCATCCCCTATTCGTGCAAACACCTGGAGCACGAGGGGTGTGTGTGTGTGTGTGTGTGTGTGTGCGTGTGGTATGTGTTTCGATGGGTTATAGAAACCCATGGTTCCGCCCCAGCTTGAGGGGCTTTCCTTTCTTATTTTCCTGGCCTTTTTGCAAAGATCATTCGTTTTTTGGTGGTGTGTTGTTTTTTTGGTGTGTGTGTGTTTTTTTTTTTTTGTTAGTTGTCGACTCGGAAGTGCTCCACTATTACTATTATTACTATTATTACTATTATTACTACTTTTACTACGCTGAGCGTACACCCCTCTAATACATATACTATCCTTAACCCGAGGGATATCGAACATCCACGATTCGATTCCTTTGAGACTCGAGATCTTCTCATACACACACACAGCATACTTAGCAATCAGTCAATTGTTACGATAATATCACAGCAATCATGAGGCAAAGAGCTTTTTCCAGACCTATGCCAATTGTAAGTCAACAGCCCTGAAACAGAGACCGTCTCAGCCTTGCTAACCTGCATAGAAAACGAACCTTCCAGTGAAAGAACCAGCATTCCACGAGGACGACGATGATAGCGTCCTTCCTCTCCCGCTGACACCTCTCACACCCCGGACCGAGTTCGACCTCCGCCGGGCCTGCAAGGCACTCGTCAACAATCCCACCCCGATATCGACCGCCTCGGTACCTCCAACAACATCATACAACAAGCAAGCACCACCACGCAATGTTCCAGCATCTGCATCATTTACAACAAAGACCTTCACCTCCCCCGTCTGCTCAGACGAAGAGGCTAAGAAGGCAACTCTCCTTGCACTCACATCAAAACCACACCCAGCACCACCACCATTGGAGCCCCTCTCACCAATCCAGTATGAGTTTGCTACTACTGCCACCGCACGAAAGTTCAGTGTCATCAACCTCCGCGCCTCAGATGCAACATTGAAGACCACCAGAATCAGTTCCTCTGGCGCAATGGCTAGTCCCGTTCTGTGCCAAAAACCAACAGTCATTGCTGTCTCAAACAGACCAAAGACGGCCGATATGAGGTCAAGTAAATTGTCAAAATTGGAAACATTCGACGAGGACAGAGAGACACTCGCATTGTTTCCAAGGCCCGGGACTTCACATCAGCCAAGTCAAAGGCCCAGCACTTCCCATCATAGACCGAGCACATCTCACCACAGGCCTAGTACATCCGGCGGATCAAAGGCATCAACCATTGAGCTCAACGACCGCCCACTACCGCCATTACCCGCTCATTTCATCAAGCCAGTGCAGAGGAGCAAGAGTGATAGCGAGGTGGTATTGAAGAAGGCGTCGCTAGGAAGCTTTGGAAGGAAGATCGCGACGTTCTTTGGCAGGGGGAAGAAGCAGGAGGCTGCACCAGCAGCATAAGCTTGATAATGGGCGGTCGTGGTGGAACGTGCTGGTGGCGGCTTACTGTGCTGTGTTGATTGTTAGATAGTGTCTAGTACATGTAGTGTAATATTTTCTTTTCTTTTTCCTTTACCTTCATCTCAATTTCTTTTAGGGCGTTCATTTTTTTTCTTTTCTTTTTCAGGTGTTTGGATTGCGACTAGATGCTGTATCTCCTATATTCCTTACTACTCTACTTTGGGGGGTTTCTTTACTTTCCTTAACTATTATTTTCCTTACGTTTCCTTTTTCCTTGAATCCTCTATCTCTCTCTTACTATCCGGGTTTCTCAAGACTCCAGCATCTATTCTCTATTTCTCTTCTCGCTATCTCTATCTCTCTACTGTTCGAGTGGAACAACCAAAAATAACAAGGAAAACATTCCGGGCCCTCCCTAGCAAAACGCGGGGAAGGGGGCCCACCAAACAAAGCAAACAAAGATTATCTACTACTGCAACTACTACTTCCAAGTCCTAAAATATCCCACTAGTATTGTCAGTGCTACTCTTCACGGCAGACTATGGATTGATAAACACATTAAAACCCCAATCCATTCACGAAAAGGCCGCGCCATCTCCATACGGCAGGTTGCACAGCATTCTTCTGCTCGTTTCGGTCTCGTAATCCTCCTTTTGTGTGGTCTGCACAAGTCTAGACTTGCATGCAGGGACTCAACACTTTGCATTGGCCGGATACGAAAAAACGAAACATGAAAATCAAAAAGAAATAAGAAAATCATTCGGGGCCTCGAGTTTCTCACGCCCGAGAGAGGTTAGGGTACCGGAGGGCTGGTGCGGGGGGGTGCGTTCTATTGGTGGATTTGACTAGATTTGACTGAGGGGACTAAAACTAGTGATGCAGATGAGCCCTCACCGCTGCTGCTGAGGTTGGGATTGGGACTGATGTGATGATGTGCTGAATCTAAACCTGACTGCCCCTCATCTCGTCTCCCGACTTGAGTTGCGCTGTTTGTACTGCTTGTAGAGGAACACCTCTTCGTGCTCCTGAACGGCACCCTGGCCTGGACTGGTCCGTCTGTAGTTATGTAAGGTACGGCGGCTTGATACACATGCTCGCTTTTTTTTTTTTTTTTTTTTTCGTTTGAATAGATAGTACGCTGCCTAAACGAGAGCAGAGTATGGGAAAAAAAACCTGTTTCCAGTTTCAGAGACACTGCATTGACCAATTAGTGGAGGACAGTACCCTCACGTACTACACATCATTACTACACCACTCCCGTTAGGGGTTGGACTTACATAACCACTGATATGCACCTCCCAACCCCCCTGCCAACCTCTTTCAGATGTAGACTTTCGCTTTCACCGCAACAAAGGAGTCTATCTTTCTGTCAAGCGGTGAGAGTTGAGCCAAGATGCGGGGAGGGAGGAACGTGGTGCGCGCATGCCGTGTCGTCGGTCGGGGGACAGTCGAGTGATTGTGCATGAACACACTCTCATAACACGGGGTGCGCGTGTAGGTTGTGACATGTGCTGCCTATCCCCTCCCCCTGCTGAAGATTTTCTAGTACTAATCCTAATATGCTACATGAGGACAAGAGGCGGGCGAGTGCCAGGAGGAAAGGAGGTGGACTCTATTTTTGCCACCAAATTATTGTCACGAACTGTAAGGAGTGCGCGTGCAAAGATTCTCGCTAAGGGTCGCTGATCTGAGACCGTGTCGCCACAATGCGCACAACCCTAACCCTGGGGATAATGAGCACTTATATCAGGGAACCCTTATCAACGAATCGCTCGCCGTCGGCCTGAAGTGTGGCTGGAGGTAATAATTCAAGGCAACTATGTGGGGGCGAAGGAATTAGGATCTGGGTCCGAAAGGGGAAGGAAGGGTGAGACACCGAATTGGGTTTGCATTTTTGTTAAATGGAGAATCAGCTTACTTCCATTGATAGTGGCGTTTCACTTCAACAAGAGCTGAGTAGGAACTGTAGAAACACACATTATTCATCGAGGGTAGATAGGTAGGCCGCGCATGTTATTTTGGCCGGCTTCCTGAAGAAATCAAGAAGGTTGCCTTCCAGCAGGAATCGGTTTAATTTGAAGTGTGCTTACATTAACAACTACTCACCAGGTCATCATCAGCTATCCCAAGCTAAGCCTCGATTAATTGACCATATATATCCCAGCCGATATGTAATATCGCTACTGTTTGGGTCTCCGAGGCCTGGAGATCTAGACCGACCTCCAATCCCGTGTTTAGATTCAGAATGTGGAAGGTTGATCTCCTGGATTTCGGCTTTCAAATTCTATCCGAATGCCTGCTCTGCTGGCTCCAACCATGACCGACCCATGTTAATTCGCAACTGAAAGAGAAACGAGGCATGCGCAGCTGATACAAGCTGAATCCACGTAAGGCCTGTTCTTCACCCTTCTCTGGATAACGTGGATTTGTATCTTAGCCGCCAAATTAGAGGGCTATTGCTAAAATAAGCAATATTTCGAGTGATATTTCATGAAGTCGCTTTAGATCACGTGTCTAGACTTGCGATAGTCCTTCGGGCCTTTAGTGATATTGTTCTCAATAATGGATAGATAGTGTTACCGGTGGTGGCTGTGTTGATAGATCAGATGTGGAGCGGGAAGACTCGGGTGAGTTGCACAAAGAGCTTGGACCACCGGCCCCTAGGCCCAAACTTTAGATTGCAGGTATCCACTATTTAAAGGTCAGGTACAAAGAGTATGAAACTCGGGGGTAATATATGGCAAAGATGAGCCCGCGTATAACGTACGTAACAAGGTCTCAAATCATGAACTTCACCGTCTGCGTATCTATCTGGTGCATCTGAATAAGCCACTACATACGCATAGCAGCATCAAGGAACGTAGCGGCATCAGGGCGGTGGAGGTATTGAGATATGGTTTGACCTATAACCAGATGCTGAAGAGTTGGTTTGTAGGATGATCTCATATAAGACATGTGGAGGTTTTCTGAATATCAGATAGATGAGTGGGTGTTGAGCGGAATTTATCAGGCCAGGGGTGCAATCAGCGGTTTACCATCGGTATATCGGGCAATAGAGCATACAGAGAAGGCGTAATCGTGTTGTTGTTCCTTATACAGAAGGGATAAAATCCGGGACAGTGTCATCTGGGTTGATGGAAGTTCGGGCGCTATGTGTGTGGCTCACCGGGAAACAATGTTCGCATCCGTAATGTCGGTATTGGGAGACGGGGGGTCTCGGTTTTTCTACCACATAAATACGGGTACTGAGAAAGCTTGACTACATGTACCGGGGGTTAACCATAAATACCGAGAATCAGATAAGATAAACGCACCTATTTCACAGCAAGATTCCTTTATCAGATTCTTCGTATTTACCGTTAACACCCGGTACATACATACATGTATACTTATGTAGTTACGTGACCAGGCATCATGGCAAACCACTCGATTGTCTGAGGATTGAATGAAACAATTTTCTTTCTTTCTCTTTTTGGATTCATACCTCAAACAATGCATTAGAAAGAGAAGATTCGAGGCCGAAGATAAACGTATGGTGAGTAAAAGAATGAATAGATGTAAATTGGATGGGTACAGATACATGTATGTATGTGCTTAAGTTCATCTCTCTGACCGGGGCATACAAGCTGTACATGAAGTACACGTATTTGTGCTGTTGCTGTACTTGTAGCTGTGTCTGAGAAGCTCCAAAGCCGCTCCATGGTAACGAGACGAACGTCAGGACGAAAAGTGATAGTTTTCTTATATTTAATTTCGTTACTATCCATTTCTCCTATTCTTTGATTTCATATTAGTTGGATATATAGTTGTTGAGTTTTGCGTTGTGATTATCTCACTGCTATGTCAGGCTTTGTAAGATTCCTAGACACGGCTGTATATGACCTTATATATTCCTGCACCGCTTTTTGGGCCTCAAAATGCGTCAAAGGGGTATTTAGTTATATGAAGTGAATATGTTGTATACTTCCAAAAAGAATACCTCTAAATCCTCTATATGACAGTGATAGGAAGTTAGACTGATTCGGTAACTGATATACCAGATTCAAAGCCACAGAATTCTCTGATAAAGTAGCGGTATATTAATCACTGGCTCAGCGAACTTCTTTTGTAGTTTGCTTCTGGCAGCCTCATTATATCTTAAGATAATCTCAAGATCGGACGAGGAACCATAACACGTACACATGACCCGAGAGCCAAGAAAGGTCGGCGAATTTTCTGGAAGAACAGCCAAGCAAACTGTCGGCCAGAGGTGTTGAGTATACTAGTGCTCCTAAGAACACATTTCTAGAGCAGAATTCGATCGGCTAATTCTGACCGCCTATACCTTGAATGGGATGTACTCAAACCCCTTCCTTTCTCCCTCTCTTCCTCAATTTTTCACCCGTTTCATCCACCTCACCCACTCCTTCGTCCCCTCTAGATCTTCTTCTTCTATTTTTATACATTTATTTTCATCTTTATTGCTATATATTTCATTTCCACATACCATTTTATCTAGTGATTTTATTGACGTAAAATATCAACAATTTTCGGGCAAGGGTCAGACCTGTAGTAATAAAAATGGGAAAGATTTCTCTCTAACTATACCACAACAATTCCCCCATTTTATCCCGGATAAACAACAGATACTTCTCAAAATGGGGCGAATTGGGATTGTAAGTTTGAATCTATGTCTTGGTTGTTGGGTATTTTTCTGATTGCGACGAAACAGGAAGAGATTTATACGGCTGTAATTGTTTCGTGCAAGACTGGAGGAGTGGAAAGTATGCTTACAGTAATCCCTTTACTATTAGCTTCAGTTAACTAATGAGTAAATCTGCTTAGTTTACCCTTCTACTAGGTTGAGCACCCAGGCATGGATTTCTCATCTGGAGGCTCTTCTATGGAGATCCACCTGATCACGCTGGGTACGAGGGTGACAATGCCTCCACAATTTTAACATGGGAATGGATGGAGTTTCGGAATCTCACGGTATTGAGGTCCGTTAAGAGTCAGAATCTGTCCCTTGGGGGTGTTAAGGTGTATCTTCCTTTTACTCCTTATCTAAAGTTTTCTACTTCCTACTGAGTTTGGTTGCTGATGTATTGAAAAAGGGAATAACTACCTTTTATCAAAGCTCTGATGTAGGAGAGAGATTATTACAACTCTCTACTTCAAACTCTATCTGGGCCGGAGTCAAGGACACTCCTTGCTGGCTGCGGGGGGTGAGTACAAGTAAGTGTAACTACAACTTTGATTCTACTGAGAATTCATATTAGTCGCTTGCAGTAAGAGGGGCAAGCGTGGTAGCTGTGGACATTATAGAAGAGTTATAGTTTCTCGAATGATTGACTAATGTAATCCAGTTATAGACTTAGCACAAAGATCTCATATGGGGGGGATGCCTGAGTAACCTAGTCTCAACATATTCTTTGGATCTAGCAATCCGGTAAGACGGCAAATTTAGCATGTCAACCTCTTGACCCACAAGTACGGGTGATTATATGTGTGAGGAGGGGAAAAGGGAGGGGGGGTCGAGTATGTCTTGCTTCTCTACTTTGTTTTATTTCATCAACATATTATTACGTGTATTTTGAACAAAAATCAGAGGAGGCCATTATTGCTGGGCGCTGGCCTGCGCGCTTACGCCCTAATATTCACTTTTCTTATTTCTGTGGGGGCCGGTTTTGGTTCGATACGGTATAATTGTGGCATCTGTCTGTAATTTATCTAATATTATCTATGCAAGATTATATTTCACCGCATACCACAAGTAGTGGAATGGTTAGTGACTGGTATAATACCGGGTGATAAATCCTCCGTTGTTCAGCGGTGAAAACTGGCAGATATGTACATAATACTAGCTAGGATCCCAGGACTTATGCAACGGTAAGATGTATAATAGATAGGGGCCGGAGGCGTGTTTATGAGGGTGCCGGTGCGGAGAGTTCGTTTTTCGTTTTGTAGCGATGAGGGATGCTAGAAGTGCCATAATCTGTTTTTTATGAAGAATTGGGTACATAATTACATGTTAAAAAGCTTCTAGGAACTATAGTGCGCGTAGCTATAAGGTGGGTATGGAGAAAGGGAAGGGCAAAGATTATTTTTGTTTTTATTTTGTGGTTGACTTAAATATATTTGTGGAACCACAAAAAAACTGTGCTTCCAAAGATATCTTCGTATTTTTGCAGTTTTCTACGAATACCACCATATAGCGGTCTATCAACCATACTATTGGGATATTCACTTTTAAGAATATTCCCCTTTATAATGCCATATTATGATACTGCTTATATGATAGAGGATTTTCTCTAGAGTCAAATGCAATCCAGTTTACTACATGTAATTTGATGTCCTCCTCAGTTGTCTTAGGTGATGACCACAATATGGCACACAGCACACATATAAGGTCCATATCTTAGACAATAAGGTAGAGTAGTGATGTTTATTTTCTTCTCATACATACATGTATTCATAATATGTCATGGTTGCATGTTATTTTCGGCTATCAATATATGGATATGCCTATAAGTTACATCTATGAAGTAGGGGATAAGAAGTTGACCTTGTAACATAATAAAGTCTAGAATGAACATAGAGGGTCCGTGAGCGAAACTCCAGCAGGCATGATAGAGTTCATATGTCTGAATTTTAGTAGTAATAACACTGTTATAAAGATAGCAAAAAAAAAAAAAGAAAAAAAAAAAAAGTGAAATGTCTGTGTCTAGCGTGAGGATGTTGTATGTATCTTTGCCTCCGGCTTGGAACGCATTGCAACACCCAGAAAAGCCCCCGATCAATCAAGTGTGAAGGATCTATTCATCCCTATTTGTTTCTCCTCCCCACAATGATATCTGCTTCTCTCCATAGAGTTATTGTCGATAAGCTCGGTTATCATATGATAGTAAGAATATTGGGGATCTCTGTTGCAATGATCGAGTAGAATATAGCTGAATCACAGGTCAATAACTATATTCATACCGCAACTAAAGCAGTGAGGGGGGTGAAAGCTTACCTCTTCCACAGATAGTGGGATAGCAGTCCTTTTTATATCCGTTTATTTCTGATTTTCAACTCCTTCTATAGATAGACTATACTAATTTACTACCTTATTTTGGAAACCCGCAACTATGGTTCCAAAAACAAAGTCCCCTGTACCTGGCTTTTAGTTAGCTGATATCACTCTTGAGAAACTAAGGCACGCACCTATCAGTTGCCTTGCCCACAACGCGGTAGATCTTTACTAATCATCTGTCGGCAATATCTGCAGTACATTACTGGTATATCTCCAGGTTGGTACCTCCTCATCGACCCATTCGGGAGACGAGTCATCAGCGTAATCTCGGCAACATCCTCTATTTTAAACTCTATTGGGTGATGCCATATCTCACAATGTTCGTGAGGCTCTGTGCAGTAATGTCCCTTAGTACAGTGCTCATGAAGCTTAGCACAGATAGGACGCCAGGTACAATGGTTGTGATGAGGAGCCCCGCACACAGAGTTCTGGTGACAATGCTCGTGATGTTCGGTACACATATGGCCGTCTGTTAGATGATGGAAGCAGAAATCTCTGAAATGATCATTGAGCAGATCACACATGCTTCCATTTAAGGACATCATTCCTGGTGGTGAGCTTGTACGCTGCCTCATCAAAAACAAATCAGAAGGAGAGGCCGGACGCGTCACGCCATTGCTCGAAGGGTTTTCGGGTTGTGACGGCTCTTTGGCCGATTCAGGGAAGGACATGGATAGTGTTCTAAGTCTGTCGTCCAAAGCTCTCTGCTGGTTTTGGGTGGTGCTACGTCGAGGGAGGTCTGTATTTTGATGTGTCCTGCTTCGATAATTGCGTTCTGTGGAGTTTAGGTGTGGAGGATCTATGAGAGCATGAGTTGTGACTGCGGAGTTTGGTCGAATTACATATATACCTGTAGGTGTATCTTGACGAAACTCAATGTTTCTTTTCAAACCATTTGAGTTTGTGGCTGAGGATTTCATATTCTTGGTAATAATCGATAAATAGTCCAACACAACAAGGGAAGCTATTAGGGATCTTGGTATCTTCCGAGATTCGATGATGGTCTAAAGACTTAGACTTGAGAGATAGAGGATGACGGGATGCTGTATAAGTGAACTTACGGGGAACTTTTGTCCAAAAGGTCTTTGCAGTCAAGGGGAAAATATGAAGGGTCGTAATTTGAATAGACAGTATCTAGGTAGGAGAAAAAGAAAAGAGAGAGGAAATGGTTAAGTACAGGTGATGGGAAAGAAACAGGTTGATCATTCAAACAGGGCTTAAATGTACTCCTTCTAAGAGCATATCACGTCAAGCTATCGCTATCGTCACAGCTGGCCAAATTTGTAGCTCAAAAAGTCATTATTGAAGCCAGATAGTACACATATTTCAACCACGAGGATCGAAATGACTGCCTTTATAAAGGCTCTATACAACTATTCTTTTAGGCTTAGCACGAAAAATGCACGGGCCATGCTAATGGTAATTTTTATCCCTTAGTAGGACAAGACAGTCAAATTCTCGGCCTGGTCCGTACTTACTGAAACTGGAAAGCTTTCAATTATTGGGAGCTGAGAAGGTTATCATAGGTATACCACCGTCATATCTAAAGACAAGAGTTGACTGACTTCTCAAGGAAGTTAGGTTGACACAAATTCTTGTATTTCAATGAATTATTATATGCTACAAGAGGGAGGGTGTAAATTACCGCACCTTCCACCACAAGACTACTAGCCAAATCTTTATCAATAGGATGGGGATTAGGACCTACGCGAGGTGATAGAGGTAGGGATGGCAACCACCTCGTCCTAGTAACAACCAGAGAAGAACTTTCAGTACGGGAAGGTTTTTTGGCCAGAAATAAAAATAGGGCCTCTTCTATAACTTACGAGGGGTTCTTCGCTGCATGACGGCGTGGGTTCGTGGAAGCACTATTATCTAAAAATTGACTGATACATGTAGTTTTAGGCCCAGAAATATGGGCAGCTCTGAAAAATAATATCTATAGTATGTGGTAAATTATTGATTCCTAAATCTTTTATCTTAATTGAATATACCCTATCATGCGGTTAAGATATACTGTGTACAAATTTCTCGTTATATTAGCGATGCAGGTGGCCTATCTAAACGACATAGGTATTGGCCCACTCCCGATGAACGGGTTTGTTTGTGGTGGATCATGGTTAGGGCTTCTTAATTATGACCTATGCGGTCTAAATGATTGTATATTTCCCTTCGCCAAGCTCCATATCTAGGAGCTATAGAACACGCGGACTCAAGAGAGTTGAAGGGTATAGCATTAAAAAGAGGTAAGATTTAAGGTAATAATTCGAGTACATGATATGGAGCTCAGGTAGCGCCAAAATTAGAGATGTCATACCACGTATTTTTTTGGCCGTACAAATACGATATAAAACATCGTATTAAAGCCCGGCCGCCATAAATCCTACATCATAGTCTACCCAACGATCCAACCTCATTCTATCATATCTTTAGGAAAATTGCTATTGTCTCCTTCTGGTATGGAAAGAAGGGTCTGTAGTTATTAGCATCAGCCGAAATTCTGGCACTGGGAAACTTACCGACCAACGGGAAGCATCCCTTTCTCGAAGGATAAGGATATTATTAGATTCGGCTTCCTTGTAGACCTCGCTGTTTTCATCCTCGCGAAACATAATTCCCTCTCCATTCAGAAGCCTGTAAATACTCCTAAGTGCTCTGACCTGCCTACCATGAGGGCCAGTGACAGTGCTCTTGATCCATGTAATTCTCTCAAACCAGGGATCATCAGGCCCATATTTGTGATTTTTCTTAAGTCCCGCCTCAAGATAGTTAATAGCCTCCATCATGTGTTTTATATGCGCAGCCGTTGGTACGCCAAATCTGAGTACATTTTTGATGGTTGTCATCAGTGTGAAATCGCACTTGGCACGCTTGATAAAAAATCTGTCGATTTTGTGATCGTTGGCCGCCTGGCGACGGTGCTCCTGCTCAAGCGACACTGTGTTCTCATGGGCTCGGGTATTGACGTTGGAGTGATTACTCAGTCCCAGAGGTCCACCAAGACCATTGCCCAGATTAAATTCTTCGGCGATATTCATTGCACGAGCAGAGGGGATCTCATCTGTACCAGGATAGGAGGTGTCAGCAAGTGGAAATACTTTAGAGATTGAGTAGCTTACGCTGAGGGGCACTTGGGCGGTAGGCAGTGAGAATAGGAGCGGTACCATTCGTTCTCACAGGCATAACACGCATAGTCTCGGTGTTTTTAGGATGAACTTCTACCTTATGGGAGGAGAACTTCTCGATAGGGTCCTCCGTCAACCTTCCATGAATACGACGGCTATCAGGAGCGAGCTCTATACAATAAAGACGGCGCTCCGTTTCTGCTTGCTTCAAAACGCTAGGGTCTTCAGGCCATTCAGATGCGTCTACAGGAACCACAACGTTGTGAGAACCACGGTTATCAGGGGTGTTGCCATTTGACGAGAGGGTTAGATTTAGTATAGGAGGCTCAGCCTGATGTTTGACTTTTGTGTGCTTTGACATATTGACGCTATTCTGTAGCTGTTGATCCGCCCTAGGCATTTTAGGGGCTTTGTCGAGGGTTCTGCCTGAATGCTGCTCCTCTAGCTTTTTTCGCTCGAAGTCTTGCATTTGTTTTACGGTTGGAGGGGTGGAAACGGCAGTAGGTGGAAAGCTCGATACCCTGCGGTGAAAGTTCTTTCGTTGATCTTCTTGGTGATGAAAGAATCAGAATACTGTACAGGAGTTTGATTGCGGTTTGTTGGGGGTAATTTGCGTACATACTTGAAGAAGAACCAGTGTTGTTAATTCGTGATTCTTTAGCTTTGATATGGTTGGAATCCAATAGTGCCTCTGGTGAATGAGAATAAAGGAGCTTCTTGATGCGCCTTTTGCCCCTCTTTGAGACATCTGCCACATCTGCCACTAGATCAAGAGAATGGCTAATCGGAGGATGTTTTCCATCGAGTTGCATCATCTCAAATCTGCGAAGTCCTGGGACTGCCTGAGTACCCTCGGCGCTTTCACCGGAGGTATTTATTTCTCCTACCTTATTGATTCCGGGGAAGACTGTCAGAATGCTCTTGGCGCTTTCAATGCCAGAGTGGTTCATTGTTGCGGGCTGTGGTTGGGATAACCGGGCGGGAGTGGGCGGAGGTGGTGGTGGATGTGCAAGGTCCGGACCGCGTATTCAAAGCTTGAAGGGCCTGTTTAGGAGCTAGAAAAATAGAAAATTTAGCTATACCCGCGGCCGATCTCTGTAAGTCTGCGGAAAATTGGAAAAATACAGAACACGCCGGTGGCAAGTATCTGGTCAGAGATGCTTATTTAGGGTCTTGGTGCATACGTTACTTCCGATATACAGATATAACTATAATGACTGCTTGAGTAAACACAAATCGTTCAGGAATCGGGTTTTTGCCAGATGGTGCTTCCAAATAAAAAACTTTCGCTGACTTTTAACGAGCCCTGATAAATAAGTATATGCCACTAGACCCGGTAAAATTTCTGTCAATGATTGCTGAAGAGGGGTACAAAGAAGTACATAATGTTGCAGTGAGGCAAGAGGGCTTGAGGCTCTGTCCCGAGGCTTTCCTTAGAGATTTGACGAGACCATCCCGGTCCGCGGGTGGTGCTATAGGAGTGGTCGGGATGGCTCTGAGGGACCCAAAACACCTTATAAGGGTGATTCGACATACTTGCTATGAAGTATAGTCTGTATAAACCTCTAAAGAAGAGGAAACGAGGGTATTAAAAGGGCTGGGGGTATAATTTGTGGTATAACTTGGGTGATTTGGGGCCGCGATACCACTTCTCAAGTCCAAGACTAGGTCTCAAAACTTTCGAGCCTGGAGTATAACGAGACAAGACAAGGCGAAATATATCTTAATTTGGTCTCGTTTTGTCTCGTTTGCAGCGGTTGGTAGAAGCTAGTACTAGTAGTCTCTGAGCCAATACCTAAATAACTGCTAAGTACATGCACATATAATTGTCATGGGGATACTGTACTGGGAAATTTTAAGGGCTATGGCACCGGTAAAAGGTTGGTAGGGGTGCACAGTCGCGTAGGCTGCGTAGATGAGTGTAAATATTGACAGAGGATGGCCTGTTGATTTGAGGACATAAGGGTAAGCTGGGAGAGATGTTGAATGTAGGCATTGGGCCGCATACATTGTCGCAGGAGGCTCCGACGGTATTAGAACTTACTGAATCCGTACAAGACCTGAAAGGCTGACATGTATATAAAGAAAGTATGTAGATACTTACGCATGTAATATGTATCTTTTCAATTGTAAATGGATGTAATTCTTGGAGTGAACCTTTCCACAGGAGTATAGCATGAGCTGTTCGCATGTAAATTTAGGGTTAAAGTTTATTTTTGCAGTGACACCAAAGCCCCGGAAGTTTAATTTATCTGCTACTGATGCTTCATACACTTCCTGCGGCTGGGCGTTGAGCTTTTGAGGCGGACAAGATGTAAAAGGTAAGATATACTGTCCTCCGCCGCACCTCCCCGTTCTTCCCAGTGTTAACATTGAAATAGAAACAAGAGAAATTATCTGCACATAAGTATATACATGTAGCAAAGTTCAAGAATCATGTGTATCATCACGAAATACATGGATCCATGCAAACTTAAACTCCCTGAGTGTGCATACATTCCAACCATGATTAATTTAATGAGTACGAGTGATAGACATTTGATCCGGGTATGGAAAATTATCACAGAAGATTCCATTCTATGAAAATCGGAAGCGACTGATCCTTTCCAGAATTGTGATCTACCTAAGTTGTTAGCATAGATCACGGGTCAAAAAAGTAGTGCAGAATCGTTGCTCGGAGTTCGGGTATACTAACGTTATTTTAGTAAGCCTCCAGTTGTCCTCTAATCCCAACCTCTGATCCGCTCTCTTCTGATTTAATCTTAACTTCTGACCCAATCTTAATCTCTAGTTCAAACTGAACACCCGATTTTATCTTGGCATTGGCATCAGCTGCGACTTCTCCTGAAAACCCGGTGAGATTCCCTTCGACCATTCCGTTATGGTGATCATCACTGTTGGGACTATTTTCTACTGGGTCTTTGGATTGACTTTGTTCGTCCAAGAAGGTATAGACTTTCAATATCTCTTCCAATCGAACATTACGATTTCCTTCCCTTGCGGTCTTTGCCCACATAATCCACGCCTCAGTAGCTTTCCGTTGCTGACATCCTTCAGGTTGTGTGAGGAGTTCATTTTCTAGCCAATCTATGACGCCTCCTAAGTACACCTTTGCCGATGTCCAAGTCACAGTTGAACCTTCAGAACAGGTTTCCGGGTGTATCAAGGCGCCAGTACGTTCCCTGTAGCTACGTCGGGCATTCTCGATGGCGATCCGGTGACGTTCGAATTGTTCTGACCGCATCTGTGCGTCGTAGGCCAAGACGGCAGACATGCTCCAGAGAAAACCACCGCCGGGGTCCTCAATCTGGATACGATCCTCTGTGCCGCGGTAATAGTTGCGATGTTCGGGGCGGTTAAGGGTGGGGGGCGGTTGGCTGGGTCCTGGACGGTTGAGGTATGCATATTCATCATAGGATGAGCGGATACGAGCGAGGCCTGATGCGTCGAGTGTCAAGAGACCAGGGCAGCTATAGCCCTCGGGAACCTCATTGGTCCATGGGGCCATCCTAGTTGAGATAAAGGTGAATATTATGTGGATGAAGGGCTATCGTAAGATAAATTGTGCACTGTGAAGTGTTGTGGGTGGTGTGTGGTAGAGGACTTGCAGATATGAGAGGTTGGTATTATGCTGCTCGTAGTGAAAATGGGTTTCTTATGGTGCAAGCCGGATGGTGGACAGTTTATGCGTCTAGGAACAACAGCCAGGACTTAGCTGCGACCAGTGCCGCAGAGAGCTTTAGTTGTACCCATATGAATTGTTAGATGGGATGGATTACATAAGACACTGTCTGGCATGGAATTTGCCATTTAATGCAGCCAATTCAAGGTAGAACTTTTTCGGATTAGATACTGTATTGTTGTTATTTGAAAAGCACCGCTCATGCGACTCCCTCAATCTATTGATACAAAGATAGCATAAATTTATTTCCTAGCTATAGGGAATAGATTCATACACATAATGTGCCAACCATACTATATTAATTAATATTTGTGTTATGTGTTAATTTCATTTATTTTATTCAAGCCGAATATAACATCAAAAATCTACAGCTGGTTGAATCTAAATCCACTCCACGTAATCCGATATTTTGGTAGTGGCTTGGCTTCAGAGCATTGGTCAACTGGTAAATTGCAATTGTGCTACATTTAGTACGCTGATCAGGCTGAAACATGAAATTGGCTGTTCGTTCTGGTTTCAACGTAATCCTACGAAGAGTTGATAATGCTACCAGAAACCAACAAAAACAAAGCTGAAACAACGTGGGTGGGGGTTAGGCCACCGAGACTCATCAATCACATACCAATAATATCATTACAAGCATAAACTACAATCTTCTTGTCACCCTCAACGAGGATCCTCATCTCTGTTTAGAGTATCTATAAGAGGACATTGGGTTCGTATCGGTTGTCTGTTTCATCGACTACGTACGCATGTGTAAGTCAATCATTTCGAGAAAGTTGATGAATATTTCTTACAAAAAAGGGGGACAGATTGAATCCAGCCTTGAACGGGATCTATCGGCCCGAGCTTTTGGTATGATGATTTACTGAAATATTCAGCGAGCCCGACCCGTTCGAGCCTTTTCCATTCAGAATGAGTTATATCGAATGTGATACCTATGACGGGGGAGAAGCGTTTGGGTTTCCCGCTCTCTAAATCTTACTGTAAGTTAATACCCTCACTCAATCCAGAGACACTGGTTGTTTACCTTCGTGGGGAGGTAGATCGATGGTACTATCCTCTGAGTGATCATATCTTATATGGTGGCCGCCGGTGCTGTTATCTATAACACTCACGTACAAGAAGAATTAGGAATATTTCATGAAATTAACATAAATCAAACGGAAACTATAATTGTGGTCTTACCTGTGCTAGATGGGGCATTGATGATAGTCTTGAGCAGCTCTCTATAACCTTTACCCAAGAGGTCAAACTGCTCATTATCGGCAATCGAGGTACCACCAACATCTGAGCGCTCGGGAATGGATGAGTATGTACTTGATGCGGCATGGGTTGCTGCTTTGCGCACGTCGCGAGGAACCTTACACACGGCCCCAATGGGCCCCAACAAACTAGGCCTATGAGAGAGGAGGATAACACCACCGGCCTCGGAACTTGCATCACAACAGCATGCGTTCAATACGGATTGCACCGGGTTAACACTGTTGAGTGAGCAACCCAAATTCGCGGCATTGACATTAATAGATTCAGCCATATTACGCTCCTGAGTCAAGCACTTGTAATTCCGCTTAATACGCCCAACAGCGATACTCCCGGTATTAGATTCCGTGGAAGGATGCGTATCGGTGATAGGCACACCATTGACGATGTGAGGGTCATAAAATGCATTCACTGTATCGGGTTGCTTTGTCTTCAGATGATTAGCGCAGGCTCGTGTCATGAAATGAAGCATCTCATATTGTTTGGTAACGCCATGAGACAGACACTTACATCAAGGCATGCCATTATTTTGGGCTTGGCTGTGGTTCTATCAAAGCGTTTGGAATGATGTTTATTCGGTTTTTGCGTAGGCCAAGGTATCTTAGGTCGAGGCGGCGGTGGTAGTGATAGTGGTGGTTGTGGTTGTAGAAAAGCAAGAACATGGAGTGCAAGTTGGGGATAGTCAGTATGCCGAGAAATATTCTCTATGAGGATAGTTATTGTGGTGCAACGCAGCATTTCTGGTTCAAGGTTATTACCCTGTGAAACTCAACCCTAAATATACAGAGTATAAAGAGGATTAATGATAGTGTTTTAAGTTGCCTTATAGATATCTAAAAACTGAGTTGGATATGCTGCGGCAGAAAGAAGTATCGTAGGAAATTTATCACTCAAATTCACTCCCGAAGGTAATAGAGCCTCCATATCACTGGAAGACCTTGTCGAATTTATGGCGGCGGTTTGTGGTATAGGTCAACAGCGGGGGCCCATGTCTGTGAAATTTGTCTAAGTAGTATAAGCTTGTCCATCGTCATAAGGGAGAATTTCTATTAATTAAGATGGTTTGCATATGAATCACCTGCAACTGGAGGGAAAGCTACATCAAGCGGAATCATACACCGTTACTATCCTAAAGGGCATACGCAAACATTGATCTGTACATCTATAACGTTTGATCTCTAGTTTCCTAAAGTCTTCAATACAAGCTATAACTTTTATCAACTAGCTACCACTATCTTTTACTGGGGCCGTTTATTGAAGGGGATCATCAACTGGCACTGTCATAGGATTACTCAGGTTGGAGACTTTCACAAACTAAGCTACTTTCTACTTTCACAGACAGACTAGACTGAATAACAATGCAAAACTGGCGATTCACGCACAGACGGATCATTAGGGGCTGGTATGCACACGACTACATATCCGGCCGGAGGCGGCATTCCACTTGTATCTGATAAAATGAAATAGGCACTATATGGACTGTTTGTTATTGTAAGTCGTAGACTGTTTCTAACTCAACATTTCATAAGTGTTTCCGCCGCAAATGTGCACCGATTTGCAGATCTGGACATAATATTTGCTGGCCGCGGAGGTCTCCCTGTAAATGACAGCAAAAGGCTCGAATTCCCCTTCGATGAGATCTAGAGATGCTAATTCCCAAATTTGAGAGAATGAACTGTGGTCGTAGTTTTTGAATCCTTCCCTCTTAGACTTTTTTTGAGGCGATGGGGCGTGGGGGTGCACAAGTATGTCTCAGATAGTGTTTGTGAGCGAGACGGCTAAATATTTCATAAGGTTTATGTGCTTCGATATCTTTTATTTGTTAAAGAACAATCCAAAGTCTAACAAAATCAAATAGGGCAAAACTCACAGGCTGTGATTCTAAATTGTTCAATAAGCAGGGGTGATAAAGGTAATGCATAATCGGTTTGGTCAATAACGAACTAGCTTAAACGCAATCCATTATACACCTGTAATAAGTCCACACTCTCAAGACAGAAGCAATAATAGTTGCACTTCATTTGACTTTGTCTAGCCGCCGACCGACTAAATGCTCGCGCTTATCAAATTAGGGGGTATTTACGTCACCTATCACTCGGAAGCCGAGTGCTGGTCTGTGATGCGGAAGCTACCATGGGGTCCGTGCGCAAGTATTTCATCCACATAAGGTTAGGTCGAGATGGACTTGGCGAGGTTCGACATGAGAGTACTTGCGGCTTTGCGATTGCAAAGGAGAGTGTTTCGTATCAGTCGGCCTGTTTATTCGGAGTAACTACATTATTAGGGTAAATCATCTTCGAGGTTGGATAGTTGCTTACATATACGTTCATTGGATTGGCCGCGTCGTTACCATCACGATCACGGCTGTGCGAGTGAAGTTTTCTTGGTGTCATTCATTTCTGACGTTGTTGGTTTCCTAAAATGATTGGACGTAATTAGCTAGCTGGTAAGTCTAGAAAGATATTTTGAGAAGGGTCCCGTGATGTATATGCGGTGGTGTGGTGTCCCTACGCTGTTGGGGCAAATCATAAATGCTGCTCGAAAGAATGTATGAAAAAAAGAAAAAAAGAAATCTAGACTTACGATATACAACAAGAGAAGGAAGGGTTGACCTATAAGGACTATAGAACCAAGTCCTACTGAAGACCATCTTATAGCTACAGTATATCCGCCACTGTAAGGGGCAAGTGTTTGTAGAAGGTGTGCACAAAATTAGGAATAGTCCCGTGTGCAGCCCGTTCATTTGTGGGGGGCAGGAGCATCGGTTTGTGGTTATAAGGTTTCTGACACTGTGTTTGTTCCCTAACCCCTAGCCGCGGTAGTTAGAGGGATGTGACGGGCGGCGAAATAAAAAGCCCTACCCTAAAACCACACACACCAAGTTTCTAGCTATAAATACCCCACTTCCAGTCCGCTCTCTGCTTCTTATCTACACCCCTTTTCTACCCCTAACCATCCTTCCCACTCTCATTCATCCTTCACACTCTCAACCATCCTTCTCACTTATCGTAAGACGTCTCGTGCTACTTTCTATCTCTTGCGATCGCCCCACCATATTGCTCACACCTCATTATATCATGGACACCACTTGCACACGCGAGTATGGTTGCTCCTTCTATTGCCCCTCCACTAAGCTCTTCATCTGCATATTGGGAGTGAAGGGAAATAATATCTTTTTTAGGGGTGCAAGATACTCCATCTTGCGCGCCTCAGAGAGACATAATTGCTTTTGACTGCTCAACTGCGAAGCGATATTAATCATAATATGCCTGTACCTCTATTGGGCCATTGATTCTCTCCCAAGGGTGGGAAGAGAAAGGAAGTCGCTTCGGTACGCGCTTTCTTCCGAGAACGTAACAGAATGGCCTTTTTTGATTCTGCAGCTGCCCCGGGGGGGGGGGGGGAGTTATTCATGGTGTATTGCTTAGCAATGTACTAATATATTTATATTACCTGCTACTCGTTACCGCCGTCTTAAATTAGGTTAGTTCAGACTATTCGGTTTCTGAAACAGCTAAAAGACTATGGGACCTAGATTTCTATACTGAAGCGATTCACAAGACAAGAGCTTCGTTGTCACTTCTATGATAGAGTTCCAATCAATTATATTCAGATACCTTGGAGAGTCTAGGTATTACAAGTACTATCTTACTAACCAATGTTGTTTCAATTCAGCCATAGTTACTGTTATTTTCATAGTGTATTCCTGATCAATATCTTTCCTCGGGTGTTTGCCAAACAGGATTGGTGAATATCGAGTCAATAGGTATTATCATTTCAGGTGGTCTGAGCATAAGTGCTAGAAGGTAAACAAAAATAAAAAATTACACACCATGAAAGCGCTAGCACTGCGCTGTAGATAACGCTCTAGAGAGTTTTCCTCTCCGATCAGGCACAGGTCTAGCTATTGAGACGATTCGGCGCAAGAGTGCAAGAGTCAAAGGGCAATTCCCAAGTTGAGGGACCTCGAAGGCACTATTGCTAAGCCGCTTCAACCTATTTCAGGTAGCCTCTAAGCCTTTATTTTCAAGGTGATAGAAAAAAGGAGTAAACTGCTGATAAAACGGCACTAGGCGCGCCGGAAAATGTGGGATCAATACAGACCAAAGAAAATAGAGTAAATAAGGATTTAGGCTAGACGTGGTCATAACTGGTTTGGAGGCTCCTCTCTAATGTCTGGTAGTGGGAACTTTGCTTTTCCGGAAACCGCATGGACCAGTTACCTGTACGGAATTACAGCGTGACCACGTAAGGTGGTAATACGATCGACGTGTAGCTTAAACAACTCTCTCATTGTCCCTTAGTCTTATTACCGAGTTTAAAGACACGTCTGATAGATTGACAGCATTATATCTAAGGAATCTACACAACCTCTACAGTAATACATTCACTATACTGAAAAGACGTTCACCCTACCTATTAACAAAGACCACTCTACATCGCTCTAGATTGTACCTGTTTTTCAAGATGAAAAATCTCAGTCTCCTTTGCTTTATTCTCAATCTCGGGCTGACATACACCTCTCCTGTACTCACAGGCAATGTTGGGTTTAACATTGGTCATATACGCGTTTGTTATGCCACCTCTCCTTTAAAGTGCTGTTCTAATGAAACCTTTATGATAGGCCGATGGCAAGTGCAAAACCACAGAAGATTGGGTTGAAGACTTCAGAACCATCCGATCATGGTCACATGATATGATTCAGGTGAACACCGCAAGGCTATTTTCCACTTCGGACTGTTCGAACCTGAAGAACGCTGTACCTGCAGCTCTGGGTACGAGCATAAAACTTTGGGTTACAATTTGGGCTACACCGGAAGAAAAGTATATCAAAGAACGCGACGAGCTTAGTTACGCTATTAAAACCTGGGGAACCGACTGGATTGCGGGAATAAACGTTGGATCCGAGCATCTCTACCAGGGAGCCCTGAAGCCTGCAACATTAGCCCGTTATATTAATCAAGTCAAGATTCTGGTAAAAGTCACCCTCGGTGCGCCATGGATTGCCATCGGATGCGCCGACGCCTGGCCACAACTGGTTGCCCCAAGTTCCAAGGTTGTTTTGGGCGTGTCAGATGTATTATACCAAGATAAATGCACATTGGAACTTACGGTAGCTAATGAGGCTCATAGGTTGTCCTAGCAAACGGATTTCCTTACTGGCAAGGGGTGCCTATCGAAGCTGCCGGGAGTGTATTCGCTGGAAATTTTGGCACTGTAAAGAGCTTAATTCCCGACAAGCCTATTATCGTCGGCGAGACCGGCTGGCCTTCGGCCGGACCCTCCTTTGCGAGTGCTCATGCTTCCGTCACAAACCTTCAGAGATACTGGTACGATACAGTATGCCCACTTGTGATGCAGGGTATCCCGTTCTTCTGGTTTAGTGCTTGTAAGCTTCCCTTATCCGAAGCAATCCTATTAGACCCGATCTTCTAATGGTGTGATAGTCGATGAGCCTTCAAAGGAAGGTGAGAATGGAGATGTGGAGAAGCACTTTGGGGTAGCAACTGCCGATAGAGACCTGAAGATTAGTCTTCACTGCTAGTTATTCTAATACCCTCTTATCTGCGGATCTCTAAGTCATCGTTTTCATTGTTGTGCCTACTTTGGTTGGCGTATCTGTATTTTTAGCAAGACAATGAAACTTTATTCAAAAAGTGGTCACTATTCCACTACGGTAATGGTAATTATGTTCTCCATAACATGATCCGGTTCCCCACAACCTTCGGGCCGTTTATGTCTTATTCGTCAGACAATCAGACTAGTGAATCAACTCACTAACATAGAAACCCCCGTTATGGATAACAATCTGTTAATCATCGGCCTTATGCTTCTTAAGCTTGGGCTTGTCTAAATTTTCTAATTCTGTTGATTGGATGGCTGAAGTATTTCACGAATGTAAAGTACTAATATCATCTTCCAGAGTGTATCTTTTGCAGTCCATATACTTAAACCTGCATGCATCACCTCCACACCACCTACCCACTCTTTCGATGTTAAATTCCATATAACGAATAATAACGGCTGCGCGGTGTGCCCTTGAAACACTTCGCGCAACAGTTACAACCCGTCTCAATTATATTTATGCACTAATCTAGCATATTTACTGATTGCCCTCTGCGTATTTCGTATCTTTCGTGGGATTGGTCCGGCGCCTACTGAATTTAGTTATAAACTTTTCGTTGGACAGGAGGATGCCGGTTTAAATACCTGATTATAGCGGACAGAGGTATTTGAGGCTGTGGCTATTGGATTTTTCGCCGAGACAGAAATGGGAATCGATAAATGTGAGATATGTTTCAGCTCATGTATATAATGGTACCCCAGGACCTTCCAATATCCTCTCAGGGCGGCTTAGTTATCGGCTGAGCGAGAGCACAGATACCCAGAACCCATTGAAGTACATATATGGTGTAGTGTGAAAGTTCTCTGTAGATACATATTACCGCTGCCGAAGAGGGTCGGGTTAATTTATCAATTCCATGAATTGCCTGTTTAACAGCATTAGCATTTAATGATCTTCGACAAGTGATACTAGTTTAGAGATCTGTAGAAATCAAATTAATTTAGTACAAATTCGCACCCCCAAACAATTAGAGAAGGACTTCACGATACCCCGAGGTCATAGGGCTAGCAGCACCTTGTCTTGAAACCCTAGATTCCTTTCTGCGGTCAAGTAGCATGGACGAGTATGGAGGTGTGCGATACAGCTGTATGCAGACTCGGACCTCATAGTGACTAAAGAAAAGGGCTGGTCCCCTAAAATTCGGTCACCTCTAGGTCGCAGTTTGGATGCGCCCAATATCGTAAGAGTGCGCTGTAAAATGTTTGGAATTAGAGTCCCTCAAGGATTTATGTACATGTATGTATATGGTGCCGGGTAAGCGTCGCATCTGGAGGTAAAGTGGACCCATAGCCATATATCATGATTTAGAAGTTCCGGGTACGCCAGCTGCCCAGCAAAACATACTCCCCCCACCAGTACCATCCTGATATTGCTGAATAACAGGGGATACGATCTAAAACTTGCGGTTTATGTTTCCGTAGGAAGATCCAAAATAGGTAGAGGACTTTTAAATTTTTACTCCATTAATGGTCGGAAGTTCCTATTTTTCCTCAAAGGTCATGATGCCAAGCCTCATACAATCCGAAAATCCTATATCCATTTATCACTACATGTACCTTTCACTAACTGCACTTTTACATCCTATCATCTCATGAATCAATTCACCACAACAATGGAGAAAATAAGAAAACCCGAAAGCAGAGCATTTACTCTGACCCAGGAACAAACTTACCTTGCCCGCATTCGCTATACAAATCAGCTTCCCGAACCATTATGCCCCCCGAAGCTTCTTGCAATGCCAACCGATGCTCTCCCACTAGTCTCCCGCGCTACCTTCACTCCTTTAAGTCTTCTTACCAAGAAAATCAACGTGGATGTCGATGCTGAGTGTGGAATGCCATTAGATGGAGCTTCTGTCCTTGTCGTCAATACTGGAACAGAGAAAGGTAAGCACGCATCCATCTTAATCCGCGTTTCCAGTACATGTAATCGTATCTAATATTTTTGAGTCACTACAGTAATTCCGGCGCTCAACCAAACCCATGTGCATCCCACCGATCGGTTGCTCCTACGCACCACCGACCTCCTCCGAAAAAGTAACCCTATCTCTGCAGCCGGAAAAAAACCCACCTCTTTTCTCCGCCGCACAGAATATATCTCCGCTGATGGACCGCAATATGGCTATGGGCAGGTCTCTACTGCTGCGCGCACGCAGCGCTTAGCTAAGGCTAAACTTGCTACCATGCGTACACACGAAAAAGAGTATCTGGAACCGACTCGTATTCTGCGGGCGGTCCTCCGGGGTTTCGATACAGCAAACCCAGACACACCACGTGAGACATCATACCTCGAAGAAGATGGAGATGAGTTTGCAGCCCAGGCGGAGAAAAAATGGAAGCCGCTTGAGCAGATGACGCATCCTGACCGACTTGGTCTCACGGCAGTAGCAGAGTTTCCGCTGCTACCAGATTTGGAGGCCTGTAGTGATACCGGCGGGTTTATGGTGTTCAGTTTCTCAACTGCTCCCGTCCCACCAGCTTCTTACAGAGATACTCGGATGGACGCTGGGATTCTTGTTCCGCAGGAAGATGCTACCGAAGACGGAACTAAACAGACATTCGATTACTATCTTCCAGCTACTCGGCGTACCGCAAAGAACGCAAAACTAGGTTTTTCCTGCTGCAAAAGCCAGAATGGATCCTCACAAAGTTCCCGTAAGAAAAAAGAAGTCTTCAAGTACAAATATTTACGGACCTACGAAACCCGCGCACAGAAGCAGACAGCTGGTACGATGGCGGTTGTGCTGCATAATTCTGACGGCGAGAAACCTAAGGGAGCCTATTACTACCCTATCGATGCGAGGTTTGTTCTGCAAGCAGCTCAAAAAAGAAAGATTTTAGAAATACGTAAGCCAGTCGAAGTTCTTAACGTCTCCGTAAGAGAGTTACATCAGGAGGAACTTACTAGGAGGGAGGAGTTTAAAAGGGCTAGGGTAGGGTTCTAAGAGTTTCTAAGATTGGTAAATGTACAGCGGTGGGTAATAAGGATCAGACGGAACGCCGTCGAGGTTCGCGTTCGAGCGCAGAGCTGTGGTTAGGCCGTCCGATGACTTAATACCCGCCACTGTACCAACCAGTGAGTTTTTCAATAATGAGAAGATCTTATATTTTTCGCTTTCTCGAGGAAATAATTATTCGTTTTTTTCTTGCTAAAATGTATTCAAAATCATGAAAATGTCAGAAGTTACAAGCTACTATATAAGTACTACTATCAATTCACGTTTATGACTTGTGGCACCATTTATAATTTGCGATAAAAGCCGTGTTTGGGTGATTTTAGGGAACATTTCCACATTTAATTTAGCATTGGAGCAATAACCTCTATCAAAACTTACGATTTTTGTTATTTTCTCCTGTTAACATCAACCTACGATTATCTCTAATCACAGCTCTAAAATATCCCAATTGGATTTAGAACCGAGGATACCAACGATCTCCCAGCTGATAATGCGGCACCCAATAGTCCGGTCTACATGGCGCAGGACTCACTGCAGCCACTCCAGTGTCAACCTGCGCTTGGTGAAGCTCCCTAATCAGTCCAATAAGAACTGTCTCCTGAAATTCGGTGAATCCATTACTGGAATGACATTTTCTGATCTTGATCACATCCCCGTTCAAGAGGGTTCGGAACTCGGGCGTGCTTGGGTTAGTTTTATTAGGCGTTGGCGGAGTGTGGACGGGCGGTGGCCTGGCAGGGAAGGGTATAATGATTTCTCGACCGGTTTGTCTGGGGTGCGCGCGGTTGCCGGTGCTGGTATTGTTAAGGTTAGACATTTCGATGGGTTGGGGGAGAGCGTTTGGTGTAGCAAGGTAGGTGGAAGGTGTGGGTTGGAGCAACGGGCGTACCTTTTCGATATTTATTTGGAGATGGTCTGCAACCATATTCAAGGAATGGTCTTGTAAACGTTGAGAATCTTGCATCAATAGTAATATTCTTGAAACCAAAACATATGATATACCCCTTTTCAAGTTCCAAGGGTCTGAACTTCAATCTATATCCCGAGGAACATCTTAATAACTATGTTAGGCGGTGACATATCGGGCTAGACAGTTATTCTCCTATAGTGCTCACTTTAATAGTAGGGCTAACAAGTCATTGAAGTCGACCCATAATTCTAACACATCTCAGCTTCCGCATTAAGCCATCTTTGAATCTTGGTTCGCGGGCGAGCGCTTGAAATCATGTTACCATCTCTTTGAGGTAGAAATTAAATAATATGTAATACATAATTGAAATTCGAAACATATCGATTTCTTATTTTTTTAAAATCATATCAATTTTGTTTCTGAGGACAAAACTTTCGTATATAGTTATAAACTATGTTGTAAAAAGAGTCATCCCCTAAACTAAACACTGCATATCCTAAGAAGGGTACAAAAAGGGAAGCAAACAATAGTAAACAATGAAGAGAAGGCACAAAAGATACAATTAAGGTCTGAGACCTAGGTCAAAGAACTACTAGCCAGTGAGAGCATCAAAAGACTTACTACGAACTGTCTATATTGGAGCTTCTATTGGTTGCTTGTAACAAGAAAGAGGTCTGGTTGCTGACAGTTTAAAGAAATGGAGGGTGGGTCACTTAGTGTTAAAGATGACATTGGTCCAGAGTTGATTGGGGACAGGAAATCCTTTCTGGGGTAGTTGGTTCTGCCTGCAGTGATGTTGGTGCCTAGGGGGATAGTTGGAGTGGTGTCTTTCCAAATCATATAGCTTCTGAACGATATATAGTTGCAAGCTGTCTAGATATTATATTTATAAATCCGCTCTTGGACCATACATTTCGTTCTTCTCCCGTGAATTTCGCCCTCTCTTACTTGTATTATATGTTGAAGGCATATGATAAGGGTTTCAAACAGCGCATATTTATATACAGAGTTATTTTGCTGATTGTTCCTTCATGGAGGATATTTCAAGATGATTTCTCTAATTATACATCTTTAGCTACTATTACACTGACTAATAGGTAATTCTTGAAGAAATGGAGATCTATCAATCCAATGAAACAATATGGACCAAGCCTATTTCCTTTACATAAAGCGAAGAAGCAAAAATCGCAAGCTACAACAAGCATAACTCATATCAAATTTTGTTATTGTACCCTCCTCACCTCTAATTATATAGGTTCTTCGTGCTACCATTTTAGCTGCAAACCAGCTACAACATTTGAAAACATAGAGTACTTACTTGAAGAATCTAATTCGGAGCGGCGGAATGGTCGCCGGGGCCACTCGTAAAATCACCCCCATAAGTCCAACGAGCTCTGTGAAAATGTCCGTCAAACGGTTTCTGTTATTGGAAGCTTGTATTGGAAGAAATTAGGTTGAGCTAACCATAAAAACCGTATAAAGAATCTTCGTGTATCTTTTCGGATAAGGGCAATGGGTTTTAGACGCCGGTGTGGGGTGACGGCCAGGGTGTTTTGTCGTCTTTGTCACAGCGAGGGAAAAATTCATAACGGAAAGAACTTCCCCAAAACTATATAATCATCTCACCTTTGGCCTCAGATGCCCTACCGCATACTCATAACTAACCTAAGCCAAAACTATAGAACGATCTAATAGCATAAAACTTATTAAATATACTTATGGGAAGACTTCGTGGGCTCGCGCATGAGAACACATGAGGGTGGAGGCGCTTCTTCTACTATTAACGTCTTCTCGCTTGAATATTATACATACTGAGAAACGGTGCAAGAAAACAGAGTGAATCTTTGTCTACAACATTTATTCTCGAGGCTCACTCATGAACCTACAAACTAAACTCAGACTCATACAGGACAATCAGATTCACTCATCTAAACTATCCATCACCTCTACTTGTAAAGCAGATACATAACGAGAATGAGACCAGTAACCATCAACTTCGTGTAGAACCGGCAATCTGCAATCCCTAACTCTAGATCCTTGAGTCGATCCTTCATCAGTCTATTGTGGTCGTGTATTGTTCTCAATGCTATCATGTCATTTGCTGCCTCATTAATCAAATGCATTTCAGGTGGTAGGGCTCTTTGGTATTCAAACCTTGAATATCCTGCCTGAGAACCCCTAGTGATTCTCTCGTGTGTTCAAGCCGGCTTAAAGATAGTCTGAATTCTTCTTCTAGGCTACTAGCCATACAAAGGAACTCATCGTGACTGATTCCATCAGCCTGGGGTGTAGCCACCGCCACCCTTGCGGGGGGCTGTTCCTCGGCAGCATCCGCTGGGGTTTCTGAAAGGGCTTTAGACTCATTGACTCCATAGGAGGGACAGAAAACCCTACCAGTGTCTCCCGGTACGCCCTGTTCAGCTTTAGCGGGGATCTTAACGATAGTTTCATCCGAAAGTGATTTCCCAGGTTTGGGAGAAATATCACCGCTACCAGCCTCACCGTTTATCAGGCGGATGAAGTGCACACCATCGGCCTGTAAGGTGGCAATATCCTGTCTGGATCTCTCCGGATCTGGCGCAGTAGTGGTGACCATCAATGAAACGGTGTCGACTGTCTTGTGGACCTTATAGGGAGAGGGTTCAATTATATTTGTTGTCATTCTCGCATTCTGACTTTGCGTTAATGTCATTAGAATAGATGAAGTGAGATAGTCTGTAGATGTGGTTGTGGATCAAATCATATGTAGTTGGCGGTACTGAGAATCTTTAAGTGCCGGGTCGAGGGCCAGCTAGAGCACACGTACCGATTGTCATACAAATGCACATAGGGTGAGTTTGAGGGTTAGGGTTTCAACATGGCAAAAAGTATTATGGCCTGTTTGGAGGTCGTAACATAGAAACTCTGTAGTACAAAGTTTCTGTAAAGATGAACAAAGTCGAAAATATATATATAAGAAGTTAGCCTCATGACGTTAGTAATACCAGAGGTGCCTCGAGCATCTCTAAGATCTAGGCATAATACATAATATACAACAAACTTCTATATCTAGCAATTCTTCATATTTTGCACGCTATGCGCATTAGACACCCCCAGGCGGATGGAGTCACACATTAAAGCCATTGCACTGACCTTAATGTGCTGTTAAATTTGATAGATATCTCCTCGAAACGTAAAAAGAACAAGATTGATAATAATCTGTTTGTGTATATGGCTACATACGTATATGAAACATTTGTTGATAGGCAAAATTTATTAAATTTATATTCGGCCACATTATATATACATTACATGTACTTAGCTATACATGTAGTTATATACCTGTCTGTTCAGAAATTAGCTGTATGTGTCCTAGGTCTCATCTGAACAAATATCAAAACCTATGTGTATATACGGCCTGAATCCTGCACTCAAAGTTGACCTAAGATCTCACAGAAATTAGTTTACCTACCAATACCATCCCAGTTATCCCTAATCTAAGTCAGCAGGTAATCTTTACTAATACTCACAATGAAACTCGATATCGAGATCCGCTGCGGTCAGTTGATACCTCCCTTTCTCTCTACCCTCTAGCTAACACCCCTTCCCCAGTTGAAAACAATACCATCATAAACATTAGCACTGATGATGTCATTCTTGTTTCTACCCTTCTCCCTATCATCCAACCAAGGATCCCCCTCCTTCCCACTAAATGGGATCTCGCCTTCGGCGAAATCCGCCTACTCCCCAATCGTACACTCCAATCCTACTCTGTCTATGACGGAGCTACCCTCTGGGTCTCACCCCGGCCGCACTCGCTTGAAGACGGCGTTTATCCTCTTACTCTCATCTTCAAAGAATCCGGCAAGCCCTGCACCATTACCATGAAATTCGCCTCCAACTACACCATCACTGAGTGCAAGAATGAGCTTCTCGCCGCTCTGGGTGTCCAGAACAGGGCGATTGGTCTATTGCTGTATCAGAGAAAGAAGGAGGAGAGGATGATGGTGACGGCGAACGCATGTGGGGATTTGAACGGGGCGGTAGAGATGGAGGAGAAGAAGACGCTTGGGTCTTATAACGTTGTTGATAGAGAGGTGATGGTGTATAAGTTCGATAAGACAGTGATGCGGAGGGCGTTGATGGCGACCGCGAGGGCGACAGGAGGGGTGGTGGAGAGGGTGCATTTTATGAAGGAGGAGGTAAAGGAGGGTGCGAAAACTGGGGTGAAAGATGGAGTTAATAAGCTAATGAAGAAAACAACAAGGAAGCTCCGGCTTAAAAGAAGTCAAGATGAAAACCTCACACCCCAGGATGGCGGGGATACAAGTAACGGCGATTCCCTGGGTAGAGAAGTGTGGCGAAGTATCAGTAATACTGAAGAATCCGATACTGACACCCCTAGCGAAGAGTCTTCCGAGGATAGCGTGAGCAGTAGCGATGAAGGAGATCGTGCTCAAGTGTCTGAAGAGCCGGTGATATCTATTGAACCCTTAAACCTTGAGGGATCTGTAGAGGCTAGGCATGAGGAAGCTACAGGATCCCAGGCAAACAATGAAGAATCATGAGGGTCGGTCAAAACCATGCGGGGATTTTTTAACTGAAGACAGAGGCGAAGAGCAGCCATTACTGTTTGGATCATTATTATCTACGTTGTTATATGCGGAGGTACCTGGCCTAGGGCGCCGTTTGTAACATTATTTATCGATTGGCGTTGGCCAGGTAGTTCAACTTTGTACTGTAGGATAATTTTGCGACCGAGTTTCAGAACTTTCTATTCTTATTTTTTTAAACCACATGTACATGTAGTTTATCAGCCGCAGCTCTTCCTTTACTGCATTTCCCTTCACTATGCACGTGACCAGATATGACGAGTGATAGTCTATGATATAGCTCGCGTGTCCCCCTGGGTGCAGTTCATTGCAGTCTGTTTCTGTGAAATCCCTTCCCATTCAGTTTTCTTCAAATCTCATCCAGCATAGAACCCAACCGCTCTACCAATAGTCCATCTGGAGCTCATGATACAGCACCATAATACCACAACCCCCAACTAAATCCCTCTCTTGGGACCTTGCATAATAAGTACAATGACCGCCTCCCGTGAAGTCTCCGTCTTGAATCCGTACTTCTTTTCCCCCCGCCTTGAGCGTTATCAGCTCCCCGGCGAGACCACTTCAGGCCAATACCACATCAACCGTCTCGTCTTTGTCACCGGTATCAACGCTACCTTTGAGCCTCTCGCAAACCCCTGGATGCACAGCTTCAACACGCTGACGCCCGCCCCTACCATCGATGATAGTGATGAAGGCGAGGTCATCACGCTCGATGATGAGATCTTGGAGCGTAATCTTGTCACTGGTGTTATCGGTGAGTGTGGACGCAATGGATGCAGGGTGGGCCTTGGATGTCGATTCTGTGTTGCTGAGTGAGTTTACTTGGTTATTCCTTTGCCCTCATTGAAGCTACCCAAAGCTATTTTTAGTTCTCATGAGATCTGATATTATTTGAAGTTCCTTGGCTAATACATAATAGTAGTGATATGGACCCCACCCCCCGCACCAGCTTCCGCACAGCCGTTGCGGCTGCCATCGGTGATACCGTGACCGTCGTCGAGCCGGAGAATAACCAATACCCGACTCACCTGCAGCGCATGGGCACCGTTGAACCTCCAGAGGTACAGTCTCCGGCGCCCTTGCAGCGCCCAGCCATCGGCGATGCCGTGACTGTCGAACAGCCAAAGACCCAATACCCGAAATACCTGCAACGTATGGATGCTTCGGCGATGATAGCACTGCAGCACCAAGCTCCTTCCATAATGGTGACACGGCCAGCGGAGCGTAGGGCAGCAGGCGGGTTTGGCCCCAGGATTAAGTATTGTAAGCGCCGACCTATCGCAGGGGCAATTGAGGGGGAGATTGGAGGGAAGAGGTCAGGACAGAAAGCAGGACACAGCTTAGATGCGCCGAAGAAGAGAGGGAGATTGGTGAGGAAGAAGGAGTAGGTAGCAATTAAGATCTACTCGAGCTTCAATGGCCTTCATTCCCTCCGATAATTAGTGGGATCAAAGATACTTAGAGATATCACTGAGTGTATAAAGAATATCTATATTTCTTTATACTCTACTCCTTCATAAGTAAATATAGTTTACTAGTATAAATTTACTATCACATCATATCACTGATGTGGTAGAGTATTTTATTTTATTTATTATGGATTACTATGTCATACTCTCTGTCATCTTACTTACCGTTTCTATTGGGTTCTATACTACATTTCTTTATTATAAATACGGGTTCTCTCCTCTCATGTTTTACAACAATCAACCAGTTCTAGACAATTCTCTACAAATTTAGTATTACAGGGTGGTTCACGGGTATCTCAAAAAGAAAACTTGTCGAAGCATTACCGGATATTTCAGCCCCAATACCTAGCACCAGGGGTTCTACATGAGTGCTGGCTTACATTCATAGGCATTATCAGTGGAACTTAGAGCCACACAAAATTCAAATCACTCCATCTAATTAACAAAAATCCCGGATCAGCTTGTAAGCTCCAAATCCATAAATTGATTATCTCCTCCCACTCCGAGTGACATCCCATGATGTTAATCCTTGACTCAATCTTGAAATTGACCATCAGTGCCAGACGGTGATCCACAGAGCTCGGTGATACCGCAGGGAGTGGTGAGAGGCAATTCATATTATTCGTTGTGAGAGTGATAACCGATGAGCCTAGGACCAGTACATACTTACGCTTCCTGGGGCATCCACATCGATATCTACAGCCCGTATACCGCACCCGGTGCCAACCTATAGCTAGTGGCCCCTGAATACCATGAGTCCCATTAACTCGAGTTCTTGGCAGCTCCAAGACAGAGCCGCGGGATTAAGGGCAGTTAGCTTTAGAAATTCGAGTACGATATACAGCCATGTCAGGGTACAGAAGCTTTAATAACTTTTGATTGCCGTTACAACATAAGAATTTTAAGGAAACACCATACGAAATCAGAAACACTCAAATCATGACTTTAAAATTAGATCACACACACCCGAAGAACAAAATTGTGGAGTGCCCTAGGTTCTATCTTGAGATAACTTCCAACTGCCCTTGAATCTTTGAGGTTTTTTTGGATGAGGTTGAGTAGCTTCTTCGGGTAGCTAAACATGGCAACTTTGGTTGTAAAAAGGTATATTACGAAAGGACTTCTGTCCTAGTATAGTGTGTATCCTTCAAGCTTGTCTACATATTTGCAACGAAAGTTTATGTAAAAGAGTATGAGATTCTGGAGTATAATGACGCTTCTAACTAGAAAGATCATCCCGGTATACTGTGTTATCGACCAATATCTCAAAAATCGATTTGAGATTATCAAACGAGGCTTGTAGAGGGGTTTATCCCGGGTTTCATTGCCGAGAGCGAGTTACGCTATAGAGGGGTGCCAGGCGACCAACTTTAATTAGATGAATTCCTGTCATTAGGTCGTGTTGGCCACCGACAGTTTTTCGAATTCAGAGCTCAAATTATGAGCTCTTGGCAGTGGGGAAAGCCCATCTATACTTAAGGGAACGCCTGCAGTATTCTTTCTCTTACTAAGACTTCATTGTCCTTATTTCTCTATTCAACGAAAATAGCGTTTTAATAAACACATATAAACCTTTCCCCACTTCTAAAACCTCATCATTTGAGCTTTGAATATAGGAGACAGTCTGGGGCCAACACGATCTAATACGCTTATTGTACTTCTAGACCATCCCGTGATGGATCCCACTCCTAGCCCTGTATCATTATCGACTATAACTGTATGTAACGAGAATTAATTATAGTGCTATTGCATCTTATTGTCTGGAGTATAAAAGTGTGTATACATGTTATCTCCAAGATTATATCTTGTTGTGGAGTCGGTGACATTCCTCGAGAGCTGGAGCGGGCTGGATATATATAATCACACCACAATAATCCGAGCCTTTCCTTAAGATACCGCACCAACCTCTTTCGCCCTCAAGTCATCGAATTTTGTATTACACAAACTGTGTTGTGCTATGTAGGCCAGTCTTCACCATCGTTTGGTAGTTTTCAGGAACGGGAGAAGCAAAAGATTTTTCGCAAGTATGCAAATTAAATCCTCCCGGGAAAAAGAACTTCGTTTCTCCTCCAAAACTCCGATTGTTAGTGTGAAGAACAGCTTGTAGTTCTATTACAAAGCTCGCTACTAACATAAATTATGGGAGCCGCTGGGCAATAAACTCGTGATGGCGTGGAGCCAATCCAGACCAATAACATATATATCCTCGTGAGGGCTTCAAAGCTTTCCGCCACTAGCTAGGGGATAACCACACGTAAGCAGCTTTCAGAGAGACATTATGAGCATGGACAAATAACTAATGAAGGAGGTTTCTAGAGGTTGGGTTGATCCTCTGGTCAGGGTGACGTTGGTAGGCCTTCCACAACATAAGCAACCAACCGCATACCAAAAAACTCTTGGCTAGGCTGTCATGGGTGTATAATAACTATTGAAATAAATTATCTCAGACTGCAGCTGTCAAAGTTAGCTGCGGGGGTAAAGAAATGTTTTCAAGTGATCATGACCTACCTTAGGAGTTGTACTGTCTTTCAATATCTCGATGTACTCGGTACCAGAGATAAACCACATACTCTATTTCATATATTGGTACCGCGTCAGACTAATTGAAAACAATGCGGAAACCGATACTATGTCTGCGTTTGATAGAGGCAACTTTAAATTTGATGTGTGTGATATCTCAGGTAAGAAATTTGTTGAGCTCGATACCGTAGCAATGAATAGAACAGATAGAAAATTAAAATGGACATAAAGCTTTTAATCGTGAATCATTTCTTACATGTACATGCACCTAATAAGGGTAAGAGAAGTCTATTAACTTTCTTTACCGGAACTGTCTAACCATTAAAGGCCCGGATTATGCACGCATACAATGGTACTGGGCATCTTGGGAATTATACGGGCTATCGGAGACACTCACAACCATTATTTATTACCTTCTTAGAATGTGCCAAGCTTGAGGGATCACCTCCATACAAGGCTTGACCATCAACACTAACCGCATACATATAAGGATGTCCAATTTCTCGTGATGATGCTCGATCTTTATCTTCTCTAAACAAGTACACAAGAAATGTCGACCACAAAATTACCTGCCGATATTCCCAAAATAACAATTAAGCAACACATCGAAGGAGACTTCATAAGAGCAAGATGGGAAAACCTGCGCCCACATTACCTTGATCGCATACGAGATTTGCTCTACCTCATCGATGAGTATCAATGCTTTACACACGAAGAGCTAGGGTTCAAAGATCCTACGAATGATACACCTTCGGACGAAGCCTGCATCCTCGCACCGTTCCTGAAATCCTCGGATCACAGCTCATCGCCTATCGTAAAGCGGTTTATGCGCCGGGCACACCCAAACGCCAAAAGTGTTTGGGAAATACGTTACGGTTCTGGTCTTCTTCAGACCATATTGTTAGCTGAGAAAGACATGATTAATAAGGCTATGAATACGCCAACTGAATACTCCCCAACGACAGAGGAATTGGACAAAAGACTTCTTTTGACCAATATGTTTGATGAAATATTAGGGCTATGTTGGTTGACCTGCTTGGCAATGGACGAGTATCGGAAGTCGTCAAAGAGTCAGCTATGTCCAACAGATGTGAATTTCTACTTCCCAGAGCGGTTCGAGATGATAGGTGACTCGGTAAGAGATGCGGATAAAAGTCTAACGGAAGAGACGGGCCAAACGAGAAAATTCGACTTGGATGTTTGCACTGCGATTCTCAAGGATCTTTACTTTAACAATTTGAACGCATGCAATCATCCTATTATAAGTTTTTGGAATTTTGTAAACAAAAACCTATTTAACTACTAGCCAATTGTCCAGAATTCTTAATGTAACAGTTATTATAAACGAAATATCTGTGTGCCAAGATGATATTTATGTATTTGTCACACTATCAAAGCGCCCTTTCTAGTACTGAGCGGAGAACAGAAGGGAAGAAGTGGGGAATATTGTACTGATCGCGATGGATATTACCCAAGCTTTTCCTTTAATGTTGTGGGTCAATATTATGGCAAAGCGTGAAGAGGTTTACAGCGAGGAATATGGGGACAGAAACCAGAACCTTCTTTAGTAATCGGATATTACTCTGTGGTACAGCATCTGGCAAGGGGTGAGGTGATTAGCAATGTAGATTACAGAGATAGGGGTTAAGGATTTCATTTATAATCTGGCGTCTTTCGATTGAGTTCTATGAACGATTGGCAATTGTTGAATTTTGTTAAACCTGCGATCGCTTGATAAGGGGACACCCCCCCTCGTAATGACATGAAATTGCTACAGCCAATAAAAATAGCAACTCTCAACGAAAAAAACGCGATAAAATGAAAGATGAAAACAGGGATAGACTCCAATACATCCAATGAGTTCATTTACCATCTTGTATGACCTCCATGATACCTTATGACAGGAGCTATTCTCCTTAACACATGCATATATACTCTCTATATAACGAAATAATCTCTATCGTAACATTTCCCCCAAAGCTCTTTTAGATCAAGAGATTCGATCTGATCTTCAGGTTTTGTTAGGAACTATTCCAATAGATACAATTTTTCCCTTTACCATCAAGTTTCTATTGAAATAAAAACCAAATATATTTGGAAGTATTGCCAGCGGGGTCTGGAGGGTATGTAGGCCAATCTATTCTTAAGACATCATTCAGCTTGGAGTTCAATAATATATAGTTTTTTGACATCAAGGGGTATACTTACATAACGAGTACTTCAAATTGGCTCTCTTCATTCGCTAGACATGACCTGGGTTCAGTTGATAGGTTTATATAATTATGTTAACTAATTATCGGCAGCAGACCGATATTAATCCCATCTAGGCCTTCATTTAACTCCCGCTCCATAGACTTTGTGGGACTGAGAGTGAAAACTTATCACCTGATAATTGGCAGCGACGCGAAATTACCTGAACGTGAGCGGCACAATGGAAATTAATGATATTACTGGGATTCAAGTATCTAGTTGACACACACGGAGCCCCTCCGCCAATAGAAGCATGGCGCATCACTCGAGGGCTCAAAAGTATATCTGGCACGTGCTTTACAGATATCCTAATATAGCTCTACTGTTATGAAGCCTTTGCTTGGCGTGTTGAAAAGTTACTTTAGAATCGAAATGTTGACGCCACCTGCTTGGTTCATTTCCACATATCCAACATACTCCCTTCTATCTATGGGGTTAAACGTCGATAGTAGGAACGTGAGTGTCGATATTAGTAAGTATCTACAACTTTGATATCATAAGCGCCTATAAGACTATGTACTAACTCAGGAGTATGAGCCCCACGAAGATTATCCTCAAGATCGTAGCACCTCCGTCATGTATCGCCCTGTATCTCCCCTAGGAAGGATGGAACCGAACTTGCCGGTCGATTAGTCGACCCTAGTTTTTCTACTGCTCATTGCTATCATCACTCAGGAAATTGGTCATCGACAAGTCCGGTATGCGGGTATCGAAACTTTCTTAGCTGTGCTGAGACAAATATCCCTGCACTGTTAGCGCAGGTACAGATTCGTTTTTTCCTCTCGGGCATTCCCGCTGCACGCCCAGAGCATGTACCCGAAAAACACTCTGCTGGGAAAGACCAATGAGATTGAGGAAGGAAGTGGGCTTGAGGATTGTCTCACCCAGACTCAAGTGCAGGTCTTGCGCATATCCCGGCACCTGAGGAATATAGGTCCCCTTACTCCAGTTCTGCGGGGCCATGATGCGCGACATACTGCGCGTTCAATGAATAATGAAATTGGTAATACATAGGGATATATACCTGAGTATATTGAGGGAGAGTTTCAAGGCTCAGGCTACTGAAGTTCACCAACCGAAATAAAGTTAACTAAACTCAAATCCCGCATTTACCTACTACGTCAAGAGCATTATTTCGTGGACAAGCTAGGCACGAATAATACAACCTGAACGATGACAGCTATATTACTTACTGAAAGACACCTTGCTGCATATAACTGGTGCACAAATAGTTGCGTCAATTGTCATAGCTTTTTGTCGGCAACCCTTGAGGTATAGTTGCGAGTCTATGATTTGCTGAGGCGGTGGCTGCAAAACAAAATATCGTACTCGCACATCTACCGCCAGCTCGGTTCTGAGTTACACGATTCCAACCCGAGAATACGGCAGAGGCATGGAGAAAATTGAATCTGGACTGGACAGAAACTACATATACTTCGGTATCGCACGTGGGTGTATATGGCGACGGTCCAACAATCTGATTTCAGATAATTTTGTCTTTGGGAGAAAATAACTCAGGTCATTTATACTTTTACATCACGATTAAAGTGGGAGTTAGAGCATTAGTTACATAACCACTACTACGGGGGGTTTTCTTCTTTACGCGCCGAGGTTCCTTTTTTCTTGAGTGACCCCTGCACCCATCGTGAAAAATAAAATGCATATGGACAGCCACCAGAAGTATTTTATTCCCTGCTTCAATTGAATTAGAGCCCAACAACCGCAACGATGGATATTTCTCTGCAATTGTTTCCCCGCGGAAAAAGGAGTTTCTATGTAGGTGGTACCTGCATGCGTTGAACGGGAAGGTGCATCCCTTTCTCCTTTGTATATGTACAGGCTGAATTCGATTGAAAGGGCTACCTAGACTGCATCGTTAGTCTCTCGATATACAGTTTTCAGGCGATTGATTGCTTTTTATATGTATCGAGCAACTAGCCTTTAGATTAGCGATTACCCCTCAACATTGCGTTCAATCTTGCGCATCCATATAAAGTATCCATATCGCAGTAGATAATTACATACATGGGGGACAGGCTTGCTGTGGGGGTGACGACGAATCATTCAAAGATTATTAGACGAGTAATGTCAGTCCTGGCTCACGCCAAGATATGCCCGATACAGTAATTTTCAATGTAATTATTAATGGTGCCTTGGCGCCTAAAACCTGCGCAACGGGGTATGTAGGTATTGCCCATTTCTTCCGCATAGCACCGATAATTGCCTCAGATCGACACGGCGCAGTCGGTAGTCCGCGTTCCTTGTTTCCTCCTTCCCCTTTCTCAGTCCATAAACCGCACGGCAGAGATAAATGCCTCAGATCGACACAAAACAGTCCGTATTCCTTATTTCGTCATTCCTCTTTCGCAGTCCACAGTCCGTATTCCTTATCTTGTCATTCCTCTTTCGCAGTCGGTAGTCCGCGTTCCTTGTTTCCTCCTTCCGCTTTCTCAGTCCATAAACCGCACGGCAGAGATAAATGCCTCAGATCGACACAAAGCAGTCCGTATTCCTTATTTCGTCATTCCTCTTTCGCAGTCCACAGTCCGTATTCCTTATCTTGTCATTCCTCTTTCGCAGTCGGTAGTCCGCGTTCCTTGTTTCCTCCTTCCGCTTTCTCAGTCCATAAATCGCACGGCAGAGATAAATGCCTCAGATCGACACAAAGCAGTCCGTATTCCTTATTTCGTCATTCCTCTTTCGCAGTCCACAGTCCGCGTTCCTTGTTCCCTTCTTCCCCTTTCTCAGTCCACAGTCCGTATTTCTTATTTCGTCATTCCTCTTTCGCAGTCCACAGTCCGTATTTCTTAGGTATTCTTCCGCATAGCACCGATAACTGCCTCAGATCGACACAACGCCGTCGGTAGTCCGCGGTTCCTTGTGTTACCGCGCGGTACCTTCCCCTTTCGCAGTCTACATGGACACGGGGCACTTGGTAGTCCTTATTCCTTGCTTCCCCCTTCCCATTCCGCAGGCCGCAACCGCGCGGCATGAACACACTCCCGCAAACAAGTCGTCCTGTGCTACTCTGCCGCTTTCTCTAAACCATTGGCGTTATTTGGTTCAGCCCAACTCGCAGTGACACCCGAGTGATAATTTGTGACTTTATGTCGAAAACACTATGTTGACCAAAAGAGTTAATTCACCCTCGTAACATCTAAATTTTTTTCCTGTTACTAGCTATTTTTTAGTTGAGGGCCCTCAAGGGTTCTGCAAATATCCCCTATTCCTCAAGCGACGTATAGGCGAAATGGACATGCGCCAAGGAACACCACAAACTTGCGCAAGCCTAAAAATCTCAAGACCAAGCGGCTGGCGCACTAGAAAGCCGGCCTTATTTGTGGGCCTACAAAGCCTCGGCCGAGTGATTTCTGATGATTGTACACATTCACACACGGTCCTCCCACGGGCTTTTAAAAGAAAGAAGGCACCCACCTCGCAGGACATCACTCATACCTCAGGTATTTTCACGACATTTTCCTTCCCTATCAATAACGGCAACCTAAGAGATATAATGAGCTCTTCCAACGGCGATATCATTATTGTCACTTCGCCTACACCTCAACCTATTCCCACACTTTCTTCTTCCCTTTCCTCTTACAGGGCCTACCTTGATCAACGTCTCGCTGAATTTCCAAAACAGCAACAAACAGTTCTCTCCTCTTCTCAAACACAATCCGAGGGTACCCTAACTTTTTCGACCCTTGTTCTACCCAATCCACGACCGGCGCAAACTCCCGTTTTCCCTCCTTGTTCTGATATACACAACAATACTTTCCAACAGTTCCCTCAAGATGCTCTCGCAGTTCCTACCATCTCTCGCACATGCCCCTCACACTCTCTGGAACAAGTTGATTCCACTGTCGCTATTGTCAAGCATGTGACAAGCTCCTATGTTCACCCACTCTCATCCTCCATGCCTTTTATGGAAGGCCATTGCACCGCTGCTCATGACGATCAATTTCTTCATCCCCGCGTTGTTTCCACCCTGTTTTCCGAACATTCATCCAAGCCTCATGATAATTACACTACTCATATGGAATCCGGCAAAGTTCGCTTGGAGAATGACACCTGGACACATTACTTTAACTCGGTTGATTCACAGTTTCAATGTATACACCCCACTTCCACCAGAAACCTTGCCGCGTCTCTCACTCGAAGCTCTCAAACCCCGGAGCTTCCAGATGAAATCTGGCTCGATTATTATCAGTCTCGTGTAGCCAAAATTTAGTCTTGATGTACACTTTTGATTTTTTGTCTTCATATTCTCTACTTTTCATACTTTTTTGCGTACTCTCTTTGTCTTTTACCTGAACCTCTTCTTTTGTCCTTTGTGTGCCAGCTTATGTATGTTTCTGCCTATATGTAATATAAGCCATTTACCACTCCTTTATACTATCGATCAAATCAATACTTTATTTTACTTCTCCCAAATTGATATCAAGTGATATCTGCTTCTACTTAAACCTTCACATAAAGTGAAATTGGCGGGTATTTAAACTTTGCGAACCTGTATGCTGTCTCTTCGGTGCAGCGCCTTATCCCCCCTTGTCTGTACTTATTCTTGATCCTCACTCTTTGCTGATTTTCCCACCGCGAACCTGATCTCTCTCTTCTCACCGTTCCCATTATTACCTATGCTTAAATGATGTGAAGACAATCCATCGGTTGTGGCAGTAGTGGGATCAGACAACACGAAAAGGCGCCCTTTACCGGAAGGTTCCGTTTGCTTTCGCCCCCGCGTGGCCCCTGTTGCTCCCATCGTATTATATCCTTGAAATGCCTACCACACACGTATAACATTCTCACTTCACACAAACAGCCACCACCACCCACCACCCACTACCCACTATACCCCACTCCGGGACACTCCATGCACGGTGCATTGTCTTACCTATCTTGCACCCTGGCGACCCCTATGCCTCCCCTCACCTGAGAAGGCCATACCCGCCTGTTAGCCCGCGTGCTCGTGCCTGGTTCCCACACCTCACTCCCCCTTTCCCGGATAACTAATTATTGCCTGGGCCTGTTCGAGTGAGAACCCATGATCCACACACCTCCCCATGCCTTGAGTAGTGGTTTAAAAGGGCCTAATTTCCGCCCTTCTTTCACACTGTCTCCATCCTCCATATCCATCGTCTTCTTCATTTTCATCTATCTACTATTCCTTACTCTTCTCGTTATTTCATAATGAATTCCAATACATTTGATCACACCTCCACTGTTCCCATCGATTCTTCTCAACATGATATCGATATGTTGCAGACTGCCCCCAAGGACCCACACCTTGCGGATGGTACTGATGATGTTGCCGCCGTTGTTCCTGACTCCGCCCATATCATCCAAGAAGAATCCCCCGATGTTTCTCTCGACGCTGCCTCTTCCTCCCCACCTATTGATCATCTTCACTGTCCATCTCCTCACAAACGCCCAATCGATCCCCTTGTTCCTACCCTCAAAAGAACGGAGACTTACTTTCAACCTGACGGATCTATTGTCCATTTTGATTCTCAAACCACCGACTATTCCCTAGGAAGCGTCATACCTCAAGATGCAGACTATCCAACCCATAACGCTGAACCGATGAATTCTCCTGCACCTAAAGATCTTATCAAACAATTTTTAGCCCCATGGGAACAAAAGGTTTTGTTTGTAGGGGTGGCCAAACGGTATCTTTCTGAACACGGCATCGATATTACCTCTCCTCGTACTTTTCCTATCTGCTATCCTCATGAAGTCATTATTCAGTATGTCGAGGGTGTTGAAAACAACGGCAGAGCTCCTCCTGTTCCATCTCAACATCGGATTCTCGGTCTCCCTCTTATCAGAACCGACCAGATTCCACCTATCATTCTTTCTTCGTATACTAATTTCCTTGACCGTTGGATCAGGCACTTTGTATCTAGTCATCCTGATGCTCTAGTAGACATTGACGACAATTTTATTTATCGAGATTGAATTCTCTATGTATCCGCGATTGTGGTGTTTATTGGGTTTCTTTTCTATGTAACTCCGACACTCATGTCTAGTTAATTCCTTTTTCTTTCTCTTTTTTTTACTTCCTCTCATGTATTCCGCTCTCATAACCGCTTGTTGGTCTGTGTTGTCATCAGGTGCACATTTTTGTGTTCTCTCACACCCTACTCGACATTCTTTTGAAACATTACCCTTCTTCCTTTGCACATTAGCCTATCTCATGTTTGTCCGTCTTATGGATTTACCTTTGATATTTCTGTGCTTTTCAGGACTACACATCTCCCTTATGTTTTCCCTGCTGTGTGTCTTGTCAGATCTTCTATGCCCCTTGTGGCTCCGTGTTCTTGTCATTCATGCCAGTCAAATAAGCTCTTTCATTCATCAGCTCAACCTTTTGTATTTGCTCGAAGACTACTTAACATTCTCGCGGACACATGCTCTTCTTATTTCTTATCTTTTTTTGCAAGTAACCTTTATCCAATCCTTCTTGACCTCGATGATCTGTATTTACCTTCCTTCTTACTTCCTTCCAGAAAAATCTCTTTTTTAACCATCACGATTATCTTCATTTGAAGGGATCGTTAAGCCGTTGAGATTCAAGTAGACCTCCTAGTGACACCGGAAACCCACCAATCGCTCTAGATTTCATGTTTATGCCTGTTAATTCGATTGACACTTTTTTTTCTAAATCCTCAACTGTGAATTCTACTGCCTGCACTAGATACCCCAGTATCACGCATTCCCCCCTCGCGTTTACAGTTCCAATGATCTCTTTGTCCAAAACGAATCGTGCCCATTTACCGGCCAGCTGTTCCAGTAGCTGTCTTTGCCTTGCTTCACCATAACGGCACTGAATATACCCATGACAGTAATATTTTCCTCCCCCAAAACGGGGAGCGCAGGATAACTCGAAAAAAAACAATTTCGCGATAAGAGTCTCAACGATATCGATTTCTGTTCTTGTTGTAAACGTGGGCGTATAACCATGCTTAAGTTTGTCCATCGTCGTTAGGTCATCTATGTTTCCAATACCATCGGGATCGAAATTTATATCAAAGCAATCCATCGCTGTTGGTGTAGGTTTAGAATGAGGAGAAAGTGTATTCCGGCCCTCAAAACATCGCAGAATGGTACGCAGGGTGCCGGGAAAGCAAAAGTCATCGCGAGCACCCTCACAGGAGGATCCTTTAGCCGTCGTGACACTCGTACCCATTGAAAGTATGGTATCCGTAACAGTACTCCCAGCCCATATGATATCTATTTCTGATCGAGCTATATTCGCACCCTCCCCCGCCCCTGAACACAGACTCGTTCCATCTCGCAAGACATGGGGCAAGGTATATCTGTTGTTCATGTTGTTCAGCATTATTCTAATAGCAATATTCCAATCGGGTTAAGCCTAAAAACTAACCGGGGAATTGCGATAGTAGAACGTGCTCTATAAAAAAAATATTAGAATGGTTTCTTCCTGCCCGGGGGGGGGATCATACGCCTCCCAAATAGAAACACCCTCACTATGAATTTTGTGTCCTATCAAATATCCACTAAGAAAGGAGCATCTACGGGGGTGGGAGGGAGGGGGACGAACCGTAGTCGGCAGGGCGACGGCGCTCTCCTGTATAATTGGAAAAAAGGCATCGCGATGAGGTGACGGCGTCCCTTGCGGTTACCGCGACCTTTGTTGCCCCAGTGCTAGACCAATCGAGCAACGTCCGAACTCCGAATGCCCCTCGAAGAGCATGATCAATATTGTTGGCATCATAGAAGGTACCGGACACAAGTGACGTTAAAAATGGACGAGGTTTACTGAACATATTCTCCATTATTTTGCCGAATTGGGTGTCGGACTCTTCTTGTGCTGACCACCTATTGAGGAATAGCCCTAACACGAGCAAGCCGCCTGTTATGGTTATCAGCCTAGAACCTGATTTTGGAATCTTGAAACCGTACCAGAACCCGTCCCAACTGCGAAATCGAAATGCTCCTGTATTGGCCCGCGGATTCCGGTCAATGCACTGAAGGTGAGCTCAAGACCTTGCAAGGCCCGCAAAGGTAATATACCCTGAACGCCATCGCCTCCGACGCTTAACACCCGGACACCAGCTGTAGGGGGTTTCAACTCAGCGCGGAATTTGGAAGCGCCTTTCCCACATAAATGACATGTCGGCATACGATAGACATATGAGAAGGGGTGCACCTTCACTCCAAAAACACGGATACATTCCTCACACATTCTATGCCCACACGGAAGCCCTCTTTCAGGACTCCTCAATAAGCAGGAAAGACACGTCAAGCAGCTGAAGGTGGTCGATAGAACCCTCTGATTGCGGTTTAGGACCCCTCGATGGAACCGAACCGGCCCTTGGCCCTTAGCCTCCATAGACAAAGTCATACTTACGAATCTATGTCTCATCCAGTTAACCAACGAGGGATCACCTATCAACCCGAGCTTCGATTTGTAGAGGCCGTCAAAGACATGGAGGGGATTAAAGCCTTCTCTCATAGTCAGTACCGAGTTGATTGGTTATGGACGCTTTGCACAGGAGCCAATTCTAGGTAGGTTGTCTGATACATACGGTGCATGCCCGGAGGTGAACTCTCAACAATAAGACTAGATACAGCCACCTCAATACCATATTCTGGGGTTACAAGTTCAAAAAATCTAACGAAGTGCTCGGAGAGATATGGGGTGACAGGATTGATGCTGCGGGTGCTCTTCACGAAATCAAAAGGTGACGGTACATCCGGGTGTTCCGCCCAATGACGAGACGCAGAATCGAGAAAAGCATTGAAATGAGCTAGGGAGAATAGACATCTCCCCACATCCCGTGTGTGACGAGTGGTCTCTAATAATGGCCTAAGATATTGCATAAGTAAATTGTAACCCATCGGTATCGACAAAACATTGACAGTTAAAAAAAATGAACCGAGAAAATGATCATCGTGAGTTTGCGCGAGACTTTTGCGGAGAATGTCTGCCTTATGCACGTCCCATTCAGGCCTTAGAAAGGTTCTCTCTCTTCTTTCCTCTATAATAAGTAGGTTTGGCCTGCATGTGTCTGAAGGAGTGGATATTCGACCCGCGAGGCTCATCCAATTCCGCAGAAACCTGACGGCACCGTCAAATCCACCAAAATCGTTCAAAAAGACACAAATAATAGCAGAGAAAGGTCCCAGTACGCGCGCAAACATGCTTGTCGAGATGGTGTTTGTATCCAGAGCTGAGCGCAATGTCATTACGGTACTCTCATGGCACTTCAGGTCTTCAGTGGGCGCAGGGGGGGTCCAAGAAGAAAGCGATGAACGAAAGGTCGATGTTGAACCAGGCGTCAGGCAATCAGCTATCAAGAGGGGGTTTGAGGTTTTCGCTGTAGATGCGACAAGATGTAAGTTACATGAAGATATGTTAGTCGAAGTTCCGCCGCCCCCCGATGCTTCTCCACCGAGAACACCGTGTAAGATACGTCTTTTACTTGTATCCCCAATGAATGTAACCATGTTCGGCGATTGTGAAGTGGGATCCAGCAACCCAGCAGCGACCAGGGCAGAGATACGGTTGCAACGGATAAGGGTGTGCGTGTTTCGCGGGCCAGCCGCAAGGCTAAACAATGTAGAATGGTTACAAGTCATCACAAGTGAGGTTCCAGAAATGATGATCTTTAGGGGATCAGCCTATGCGTATAGCGTTTTATACTAGATCTAGATGTTAGTGCCCGGCGAAGGTTATGGGCGGTGTTGCGTGCCCGTTAAAAGGTTCCTGTCCGTTAAAACGGCCAACACGTTAAAGCGGTCATGTGCGTTAAAGCGGTCAGCCCGGTTTACTGGCACGTACCGCCGCCTCATGGGGCCCAGTTTTCGCGGCAACCAAATGATCACGTGCCGCGAGAGCGCCTCGAGGATACTGTGCAGTGGATTTTGTGATGCGGCATAAGATACCGCACTGTATTTTAACCTTACAGTCGATTTTTATGATGCGGTGCAACATACCGCACTGTATCTAAACCCCTACAGTCTCACCCACCGCACAGGCGCCACACCCCAGGAGTATATGATGCCCTGCTGTATCTCGGCATATTGGTCTCGCAGAACCCACCCCATACATCGACGACATGTCGGCGCGCGCGGATCCGCAAGACTACTACGCGGGTGCGGCTCGCATTCGTCTTTCCTCATTTTGTACGCCACGGCCATACCCGCCTCGGTCATTCAATATTAAAAATGTAGAGCGACTTAAACTCATATTTCGGCGGCAAGGAGTGCTCAATAAAGAGGAAAAAATCAATCGTATCCCAGTTATTCTTAGCGAAATAGCGTTGCAAACAGCAATTGAAAGATCTAATTTACAAAGAGATGATCTCAGAAAAACGGCCCCGCTACGATTACTTGAGGTGCAGGAAGGATCAGTCCAATATCTCCATGGCCATCACCGTTTGGCGGCCGCAAAAGCCGTCCTCCCTCCAATGGATCAATGGTGGGGAGTTGACATATACATCCAGGGAATCTCAGACGAGGAGGTATACTTTATTCAACATCAATATCCGAACGCTGCAAACATCACCGACGGGGAGATATTTCGTAATATTCGACTATCTCATAGGGAAAATAATGAATCCAGAGAGCGGTTCTGGTGGTCTAGGCTATCCCGCACTAAGCAGAGGGATTTAGAGCGCCTCCTCCGGAGTATCAAATATCGGGTAGCATTTGACAACCTTCTAGACATGTCGGGACTCTGGCCTGCAATTCAACTCGGTACGCTACATAGGCTGTTCGGTGTTAGTTGTGACGAGGTAACCTATCACCGTGGTATAAGCAACCAAGTAAAGTAATAGCTAACCATCTACTAGGAGGTCGTGCGTTATCTTAAATGGATATACTCCGCATGGAATGAGCTGGTCGGGGGGGAGGAGCAACACCTTCACGTTGATCGGGATTTGGTCAGCGGGACCGAACTGCGCGCCCCAGCCATATCACTTTTTGACAGGGCAATTCTCGATGATATACGCAATAGTAATTTAGACAGTCAAGACAGTCATGATGCCATATATCGAAATATTGAGAGAGCTAGGGATCGGATACCCAGTCTAAGAACATTGTTCGATGACCTAAAGTATTTGGAGCCTTTGGCCGCTTCAATGAAGCTATTAATCGAGCACAAAGGGAAGGGGGTACGCGCATTATCAATTCGTTCCTCTTTCGAATATATGTTTGATGGCGACAGGTCCAAATTCGATATATGCTACTGGGAGTTATGGTTGTTCTGCATGCGCAACTTTGCCCAGATGTCAGGCACTCCCCGAAAGGCCGTGAACCAGGAGAAGCCGGTTGTCAACCAGAACTCTCGCCTTTTGGTACAGTTTGCCCAGATGGCGCATACCTTAGGTTTCAGGTCTGGTGAAATCTCGAGGCTTGCTGAGCACGACCCGGAAGTAGCGATTGCACGAGAGTTTTTTGCACAGAAGCTACCACGAGATGTATATACCTACGATAATCGAGCAGTTGAAACGGAAGTTCAGAAGCTTGCAGAGAGTCTAAGAAAATTCTCAAAGCGCGAGGTCCCATCGAACACACCCCCTCTGACCGGTGAGAGTAGACTTTGTATTACCAAAAGGACTGGCCGTCCATATGCAGATGACTATCTGCGTGATGCGAGACATCTCACATTCGCGAACGTTTTAGGGCCACGTCCTTTACAGATTGGTCAAGATATCACGACATTCTTTTGTCGAAGATCGTTCTTCATCGCATTCTTTGTGGGAAACTCGTCTATAATAAACCAACAAGATCACCAGTTCACAGCGCGGACACAATCACCTGCACCAAATCCACCTCCACCAAACTCACCTCCACCACCATCACAGTCTCCGCCACCCCCTCCACGAGAGCCCTCGCCGCGTCTTAATTCCCCCCCTCATTTATTCTCGCCGCGTCTTAGTGTTCCCCCTCGTCCATTGCCCCCCCCTCCCTCCCCTCCCCTCCCCGCATCCATCCCCGTGTGTCCCCCGTCGCCTCGGACACGGCGGAGGCGGAGGCGGAGGTTACTTGTGCCAAAATCGGTTTTAAAGAAACGACGACTTGGCCGTTCTCCCATCGATGCTGATGATTGGGTCGTTGATCTGTACCATGACACCGACCCCCTAGCGGCCAACCCTATCCATATTCTTGTCTACCGTAATATTACCACTCGATCGCTTGCTAAAGCCATCCTTGACTCCCAAGCCCGACTGTATAGAGCCGGGTTGATTGTGCCTAACGATGAGTTGGAAGAAACTCTTTCAGCTCTTGGTTCAAGGAGAATTCATGTGTGTATGGACCCGAGGAGATTAGAACTAGAGAGACGGGGTTTAGAAGGATTAGAGGGACAAGTATGGGCACAAGGGGGGGAAGAGGGGGAAGAGGGGGAAGAGGGGGAAGAGGGGGAAGAGGAGGAGGGGGAAGAGGAAGAGGGGGAAGAGGGAGGTGATTATATGACAGATATATCAGAACTTTGATCCAACGTATATTATCTATAATAAATGCAGTTTACATACCCGCAATCACCTGTACACAAACCATCCCCTATATATCCGTTGACTCTCTCGTGCCGTCAAAGTCTCCTCTACGGGTGCCCTCACCGCAGATTATGATTATAGTCCTCGCGCATTTTAGTGTCCCGGCGGGCGCCGGGGGTTCCTAGTTCCAAACAATGACACACAATAGATACTAGTAACCATCAATTTAAGGAGAATTCATCTTTGTATGGAACCTGAGATACTAGATCTAGAGAGGCAGAGGGAGGAAACTACTGAAATCCGTACATTGCAAATACCCGCCCGCCCCTTAGATCCTTAGTACGCCGCACCACTAAACACAGCTTTCTTATTGTAGAAAGAAAGAAAAAATAGAGTGAGTGGGAATCACACAATATCACTCGCAAGGCTGTCCCATCCAGTGCATTATACATGAGCCACAACAAGCGTGTCTTATCATCCACAAGGACCTGGCCTTTTATGCGTGGACCACAAGAACCAGGTCTTTAACTCGTATCTCCTCCGCATCTAAGGGCCTCCCAACTACAAGTAACGGGTTCGGAGTGTCAAGCGCTTCAAGGATTCTGTTCATGAATTGCTGTAATGGTCAACTCATTGAGAGGTACGCGAGCGTATGTAGGGCGATAGTGGGGGCCAACCTCTGTTTTAGCTCGGTCCAGCTCCCGGCCAAGCACAATATCCTCCAGCTCGTAGAATACCCTCAGGAGTTTGGCCTGGTGGCGTAAGGTTGCGATTGAGTATTCAGTTCCAAGCTTAGTTTTGAATAGGCGTCGAATCGTCTCATACGGTAGTCCCTCTAGGCGATAAAATAGTAAGAGGAAAATCTCTGCTTGTGACAGCTCAAGTTGTCTTTCCATAGCTTCGGGGTGCGCTTGGTGCGTGTGCGATGGATGATAAGGGGCCAGGAAATAATATAAGGCGGGTGGTCCCCACGGATTCCACACCACACCTTATATTACAGACATCCCAGATATGGACTCCAACAGCATCAACCTTCTAGGCGACATGGACGCGGACGATTACAACTTCCTCCCCCCTATATCTGACGAAGATTGGGAAAAGTACAATTGGGGAGAATACCCAAATTTCACTGCCACTGGTGCATTTACGGCTCTCACAGCCCCTACTTTCACCGCTGCTACTGTCACCGCCGCTACTGTCACCGCCGCTACTGTCACCGCTCCTACTGCCACCGCTCATACTACCACCGCTGCTACTGTCACCGCTGCTACTGTTACCGCTCCTACTGCTACCACTCCATCCGCCGTCAACTACAGTTTCCAAGAACTACGTACCGCTACCTCCAATCCCCCCGATAATATCATGGAAGAATCACAAGCAAAATTGGCTATACTTGAGCAAAGGTAAGCTGATATACCTGTTTTACTACCTAGGATATGAACTCTAAGTCTATGTAACTTAACTAACTGGATTTCAGGACATCATCCATTCTGGCGAGACTACAGGAAGCAGAGCAGAGACTGCAGAAAGCAGAGCAGAGTCTACGGGAAACGAAGGAGGATACAAAACTTATGGAAGACTATCTCAACAAGCTGGAGCCATGGGTAGAGGAAATCGATCGACAGGTGGTCGACTTGAAAAACAAAACCGATAGAGTGGGTAATTGGGATACTGGTAGCGGGTGTGACACTGAGAATAGGGAGGATTCTGATTGTTCATAGTAAATTGTATCCTTTTTTTTATCAGTTGTGTTTGTTTATATGACGAAATAAATACAGCGCTAGATTTCTCCTGATCTCACGAGTGATTGGAGTTGAGAAAATGGTACTGGCGCTCGCTCCCGCCTCCACTCGGTTTCCGATTGACGCGGAGGAACTAATTAATTTGCCCGCAGAGTTGCTGGCCTGAATGCCAAGATACAAAGGCCGAGTAGGAAGTGGTGGCTAGACGCAAGAAAACCCTTAGATCTAACCATTTTTGGCCAGGGCTGTCCTCTTGACGCGGCCCGTCTATGCTGCTAGCTTCAACTTAACAACCAAACTGAGAAACTACAAATAATAAGTGTCACGACAGGGAATTTGCGGCGGCAAGACACGCTAATGGGACTGGAGGAAGTGTATTATACATATAATTGGCCTGGAGTTCAGGGATACGGTGGGGGTAGAACTGGATATCGTATTCTCAATAGTACCATGGAAGCAGTAAACGTGGCACACCTTCGCTGCAATACATGTTTTCTTTCCCAATCTAGTTATAATAATCCCCCTTAGCTTCTTTTCATTTTTCCCCCCCTACATGCCAACATTCTTTCCTAAACATAGGAACCGTTGAAATTATAAAAAAAAAAAAAAAGGAAATCGCAAGAGAAGAAACAGCAACAGCAGCGGTGTTGAACCGGTGATGTCGGTGCCGGCGACAGGGCTCTAGCTAACAATGGCCCATTGTCTACCTACACAATACAGACTCATCCGAATGTTAGGCCACAGAAGCCGTACTTCGCTTGCCTGACGTAGGAATGGGTGCTATATCACGTCAGCGTACAATAGAGTCTAAATGAAATGAATAACCTACTTTGATAGCTTCAGATGCAGGCATTGGACGCCGCAGGAAGGTTATAAAATCCAGTATATCTTCGGGGTATCCGTTTCTCTGCAGGCGCACATCGGCCCCGGGTGCCCCCCCAAGTTTTGAGAGTCTTGAGATCTCATGAGCGCCGGGCTCCAACATCTCGATACAGATCCTCGAGACACATGGTATATCTGTATATGCCTCCTGGGGGTTGCCATCTACAACACCCATAGTGTCATCTATAGTCTTAGCGCACGAAAAATCTCCAATTTTGACCACCCCATCCCACTTCAAGAGGATATTTTCTGGCTTTATGTTCTGGTGAATTAGGCCATCTTGTTGTAAAGCATCTATACCACGCAGAATCTATCCCATTATATCAAGACTGTTATTGAAATGTCTGGAGTCCGAACGGGGGTGCTTACTTCACGGCATATCGTGGCTATCTGTACATTGTCCAAAGGGAATGATACAGAAAGGACCTGACCAAGTGTTGTGTCCATTGCCTCTTGCTCGACTACTATACCACCCATCTCCATGACATCGTAGGATATATGAATCACAACATTCGGGTGAAGGAGTTCGGTGATTTTGCGGAATACCTGCGGGTCAAAATTTGAATATCTCTTTATCGCTATGATGTCCCCATCTGACGCACGGGCAAACACTGTCGGGCCGTCTAGTTTGAGACTGAAATATTTTGTATATTTGGGTAGTTCCGGGGCTTTCGGGGCTTTCGAGGTTTTCGGGGAGTTGGTGGTGGGTTGACTGGAAAGGTGTTTAACAAATTGATCTCCCCAAGATGTCATCCGCCTTTCATCAATGTCACTATCCATTATTTGGTTGTCAGGCATTATGTTCCGCCAGCGTTCTTAACGCCCTTGCTGTCATATATATAGACTCCAAGATTCTATTTTGGTCCCAAACTACAAACGAGTCCAAGAGAGCATAAATAGGGGGGGAATCTCTCTTAATGTGAGCCAACAAACATGGATACAACAACAATTTACGCAATCACCATCGGATGTGGTATATTCCTTTGCATACTTTTCACAGCTGGCCTTGCAAGTATCGGTCAGATTTACAGAGCGTCCAAGGACTTCTCAAGGCGACATATCGCTCCGAGAACTAATATTTTGCTTTGTGCGGTCTATGTTGGTGGCAACATCACCACCATGCTTGTCGGTCAGGCGTCCTTATCCATCAAGAGCCTGCAGAGCAGAGCGGGGTATCTTGCACTGATAAACATGCTTCCCCTCATGCTGGTTGGGAGACCCAACTTTCTCGTCAATAGTTGCATGCTATCTCGGCGGAAACAGGAGCAGTTACACAGTGTCATGGGATGCATGGTTCTAGTCCAGTCTTCTATACATTCCGTAATAGCTATTTCCCAAAAGCAACAAAATATTCCCGGGTATATCACAATAGCAGGGATTGCATCCCTCTGCTTGTTTATGGCCCCAGTTTTCCGCCGAAGAGCCTTTGAATTATGTCGGGCGGTGCATATATGTGTGTCTGTTCTTGTGGTAGTTGGTTTGTGCCTACATCTGCAAATTTCCGTGATTCATTTCACCACGACTGAATCTGCGCTCTATTTGCTATTAATAGCACTCTTTTGGGCGATACTTCTTATAGTCCGCATAGTATGCATGGTATATAGAAGCTTCGGTGCCAGTGCCTATGTTCTTGGCTATGAAGATGACGAAGATATCGTGCAAATGATGGTCGAGTTCCGGAACCCTTGGCACTTCGACGCTGGGCAATATGTATATCTCACTATCCCTACAATCAGCTCTAGCTCAGTTTTCCAATCCCATCCATTCCAGCTTGTCTGGTGGGATCAGTCGCTTTCCAGGGCGTTTTTCCTAGCCACCCCCCAAAGAGGTTTCACAAGGAAGCTGCTCATGCATCGTTCTGTCCGCATCAAGAGGTTTAAAAGGGAGGACCCTATTTTAATTGGAGAAGGGGTTGGCACTAGGCTAAGGACAATGGTCGACGGCCCTTATGGCCGTTTTAAGAATTTCACGTCTTACGGCACTGTGTTAATGGTGGCTACTGGATTGGGTACGACCGGGTCCTTCCTTAGGTTGAATGGTTCCTTGTACTGATAACGACCATCTAACTAGGCATCACAGGCCAGCTACCGTACATAAAGCATCTGCTTGAAGCGCACAAAAACCGACGAGCAATGACACAAAGGATAAATCTGTTTTGGCAGGTGAGGAAAGAAAGTACATATGACCACGCCTGCAACATATGTATGAAAATATTGACATTGACCTCATAAGATCAACGACATTGGGTTTCTCGATGGATGGCAGAATTAATGAAAGAAGATCACCACCGGGTAAGAACAGAGCACACATATTTTACGCAGCAACTGACCATAGAATTGCAGGTTCTGGCTATATCAATATTCGTCGTCGAGGATAAGCCCCCAGAAGCAAGGAACGATAATCCCGGAAAACATGGGGCACTCAAAGTATATTGGGAAGAAGCAGATTTCCCACGTCTTTTAGAGCAAAAGGTCTCAGAACAGGTGGGTGACATCGTGATATCAATGTGTGCAGACAGAAGCACAAAGCATCGCATTAAAGAAAACATGCGACCGTATTTGAGAAAGGGGGTAACATTACATGAGATGGATTATGAACCGAAATAGTTTTATTGGGCTGTAATACAGGAACCAAAGGAAATGATAGATATGGAAGGTTTATTTGTAATCAGAGCTTATCTGTCGGTACCGCCATCCATTATGGGTATGCGCGGGGGTTATCGCGGGTACCCCTGCGCTACTCTAATACAGATACACGCGGCATGGCACAACATACAGGGGTGAGTGTGCACACAAAATGAGACCGGGCAATATGGGAACAAGGTCATGTTACACGAAAATGGGTAGATAGACCGAGAAAAAGCACATTCGAACCAGGATGCAGGGTTTGCCTATGTATGCAAAATGAGACCGAGCAAGCTGGGAACAGAGTCTCTTTTCGGAGTTCCATAGTTTAGTTACATACAGTTGTCTTCTTCCGGGATATCAGCCCGCGCACAGTTGAAGTTCTACCCCGGAAATGTCGTGGTCGAGGGCATGGGCCTCCGAGTTGGCAGGGAGCTCTAAGGTCATAACAAGAAAAATATAGAAAAACCCCAGGATGAATGAAGCAACAAGAGAATCTCGGAACCGCTAAGGGTTGTTAATTATTTTGAGGGACTTTGTTTGTTTGATGGGTGATATTTGTACCTTAGATGCGTTACTATCTCTGCATTGAACCATTTCCAACGATGTATATAAGCATACAAAGATTACGAGAAGTCCTAACGCGGTGTGGTAGGAATGACGATATTTTGAATTCGAGTTACCAGAAATATGAGCCGACGGACACGAGGAAAACAAAAAAATGGTTACGTGGGGGACGTAAAAGGTGAGTCTACACTTGAGTCAACCAATGAGATCTGAATTGAACCAATTACAGATGCAGGAATGCTTGACAAGAATCTTCACCGAATACCGCCATAGGAAAAGACCAGAAAAGGACGATAATACAGATATACTTACATGGTTTGGGAATATAGAGTCGAAAGAATGGTTATTGACAAAATGCCAACAAAAAAGAAAAATAAATCTTTCGAGAAACAACTCGAACGGAGGAGTACCTTTTGGGCATCCTCTGACAGAGTCCTGAAACCAATATGAAGTCGATAAGACTGAACAAGGAAGTAGAGGAGGAACGATATATTGGTGAGAGGACGGAGGTTGTGGGAGAGGTTTGAAAGAAGAACGCACAAAGTACTAGAGGAGACGCATAGCACAAAAAGCCAGTCTACCAGTCTCAAAGGAATTTCCAGTTTTGTCGGGCGAATAAGCACAAAGATCAAATAAAAAAGAAGGTCAGATATGGGTACAAGGCATAAAAGGACCGTCGATATGTCTGCCGTCATATTTCTGTGGACCTAAATTGCTGCGGACCTAAAGAGAAATTATAACGACACAAGTTAGAGAAGATGCGGGCCAAAATATATGCGGCTGGTAATGGTATCGGCAATTCAGGGCATAACCACGCTCGCATGTTTCGGGGTAATGATCATGTAGTCACGCCCTGGCATGCATCAGATAAATCCCTCTTCACAGTCCGTACACCCCACGCCGCACAGCACATGCCGAATGATCCGAGGTAAAGATAACTCCTCAATCCCTATTCGTAGTTCACATTCCACAGTCCTCAAGTGCCGTGTCCTCAATGGGTAATGATCACTTGTGTCGTGCGGGGATTGCACACGCGTTGCTTTTAATCCCTCTTCGCAGTTCGTATTCCTCATTTCCCGTGTGCCGTGTCTCTGGGGGTAATGATCACACGTACCATTATTAGATTATTACCACCCCTCATGTCTTCCGTGCCGTCCCGCATTTCTCATTTCCCATGTATCATGCATGACTTCTGGTTGCAAAAATGTTTTCCGGGGATTGGACAAATCCATATATAATGGGTTTTGACGGTGAACCATCGCATGTCTTGATCTCTTTCTCCTGAATCATTCTTCAGTTTACAAGATGTGTGTTGGCCATGCATACATGTTTTCCTGTACCCACACATACTACAGTCAGAAACATACCTCTCATACCTGTTCTCAGCCCATCGGCGGGCGTCTTTGTACGTTTGCATACATTCTACGTGACGTTCCTACTGAATGTGGGCAAACTCTTTGCCGGTCCTTGTTGCCACAAAGCTGTTTAGCTTTTGAGAGCACCAACACACCCCCATCTATAAACCTGGAAGGTTTTCTCACGTATTCAATTGGGAAAACCTGGCTAGTCACTTTTCTTCCATCCGACCTCAAGCCGTACGCCTCCCTCCTTTTTTTTTTGTTTTTTTTTTGTTTGCCCTAACATTTCTTAGTGACGTTTATATTCAACCCCCTCAAGCTCTGCCAACCGATAACTCTCTTGCGTTCTGCTTTAATTGGCGTCCAGCCACGACGCCGTGTATGATGAATATACTTTGGTGCCGGGAGGGCTGTACTCCTGTTTTTCTTCGTCGTGGAGTGCTGCAGCATCCCCACTTTGGACATATGCCAGGCACTAGAGTTGGTGAAACGGATTACACATCCCACCATGAGTAATCGCTGTATTCTGAGAAATTGACTTTTGATATCATTTGTGGAGGAACATTGAATGTAGCTTTTACTTTTGTTGAGTCTATGGGGTGAGCGTTGTATTTTGAAGAGATGTGAATTAAATCTAAATCCGAAAAATCCCTTAACCAACTGAATGAATAAATAAATCAATCAATAACCTTAACCAACTGAACAGCTTTTAACAACGAGTGATCACTGGTGAACCCCACGTCTAATATTCATGACCGCTATGCACACATTTCCTACTTATCACTTTTGTGGAAACATAATGAACACCCAGCTTGGCATTGACAGCCCGACCCCATGCCTGCTGAGTCTTTACAAATACTCCCCACCTCAACAAACATCACGCCCTCACAACTAAAATACAGCGTTGTTTAAATACAAACTGTCAGACAGGATTCTTCTATGGCTCGTCCGAGCGAGCGTCCCGCGACAATTTGGCCCTCGCCCGATGTTTGACACCGAGAAGGAACCCGGGTAACCAATCCCGGCATTGTCGTATCCGTCTTGCCGTAATTGTATCGCCAGGTAAAGGATACTTCTCTTCGAGTTTTTCAAGCAACTCTTGCTCCGCCGCTTTTCGGTCGTTTTCATTGATCTCACTCCAACTGTCTTCCGCAGTGGCCCATTCGGGCTTTTTCTTCCAGACGTCGTTTACAACTGCCCAGAGTCAGTTCACCAAGGCGAGAAACCAATAGACGGAAAGAAATTGTGGAAGTACGTTGGTGAATAGGCTTCCTCCCAGCCCTGTTATTGATTCCGATTAGCTGATACACCCGTTTGACCTGTTCCTTCCCATATGCGGGCCTTGAGATAGGCTCTTCGGAGACATCCAAGTCATGAGGGGCGGGTGTGGCGTTGCTTGTGCTTGGGGGGCTTTGTGGCCCATGGCTTTCGTCGGTTTGCGACTGTTGGTCAGACATTTTTATTTATTGCGTAGGAAGGTTGGCGGGTACGGGTTTGAGGGGTCAGGATTTGAGTAGCTTATGTAAGGGAGGGGTTTGGACCGAGCAGCGTCGACTTGACACTTCTTATATACCTTTTCCCAGGTCGCAAACCTGCGTATTACGTGTCGTTGGTGCGTAGGGTGCGAAGCCTTGGCTTTTTATAGTGTGGTGCGGACTCTTCAACCAGGTGATACATCAAATATCTATCAGATCAAATCCTCTGTATACTCTCGATAGCTTTTGCACTTGATGTATGTGTCGCTTTGTACATTATAAGGGAGTGCCAAGCCCTGGCGGCCAGCAATACATGTGGCTTAGTTAATCTTGGCACATATGAATGCTTTGAATTGCTTATTTTAGCATTGGGAATCCGACTGTTACTACAACGCATTTACTCCATTCATAAACAAGAAATGAAAGAAACAACAAAAAAGGAAAAGGAAAAAAAAGTGAAAAGAAAGATGAATAAAAGAAAGAGAATCTCAATGCTTAATCTGGGGCGGGAGCTTTGGGGGCGGTTTGGTTGTCGCGTGCTTTACAGGTTTATATGACGTGCCCTTCAGCAATTTAAAACGAGAATGTTTTAAACGACTGTCACGTGGGACAAATATTGTGGGTGGCGGGTTCTTTTTGGCCTGTGTCCGGTCAGTAAGACAAGAAAGTAATTACATATCACGTGATAAGGCATGATCAAATTAGACTTACTAGTGCCTCAACATTATGCGAGAACTGATCGGAGGACATGAAAACTCGGGGTCTCTCGTTCTTCCCAGGCGTCCGTATGAAAAGAAAAACTTCACACTCGTTGGAAAGGAGGGTGAGCTCGTTCAACTTATGAAAGATGCTTGAACACCGGCGATCGCACGCACGCCTGATATTATAATCGGAACCACTCCTATCTCGGGTGTTGAAGAGTTCAGGCCTGCTTGTTTTGTCCACTTTGCTCTTTTTACCCATTTTGCCCATATTGGTGGGTGGGGGGGGGATGACAGGCGGTAACGTTGGTCGGGTTGGATGGGGGACTGTGGGAGGGATATGGTGGTGATGATATACTTCGCGGAAAGAGTTGTTGCGTGCGAGTATGGCAAGAGTTCGAAGAGGGGGTTTCGATGTGTGTGTTTGTGTTGGGGTGTTGTGTTGGATGGAGCCAAATCTCAGTAGATATATGGTGAGATAGCGCCTGCCATGTTCGTGGGCGCTTACCTTAGGGGCGTCGAAGCGCTATGTTTCAGAAACCATGATTGGCCTCAGGTGTAAAATTAAGTCGACATTTCAGCAGCGTGGTGTGTACTATGATTAGAGTTACAATTTGGGATAAACGCCATGCACGCGTCTGGTGCTTTCGGGATATCAGCGCATCTTGAAGCGCTGCGTGTGTCGGTGAGTGCGTAGTGATCAAAAAAAAACTAATAATTCATGGTCGGATCTAATGAAACATTAACCAATGGGGAGGAGAGCCGGCTGCAGGGGTCTCTGCTCAAATACTTGCGTTTGAACCCCAACCGCTTCGCGGCGCTAGTACGGAAAACATGTGGCAGCTCGGGGATAGACGCTTGCCTGCAAGTGCCTACATGTACTCAACGTCATGGTGCATGTTTAATCTGTGGCAGTTTTTATTCGTAGAACCTTACTTTTGTAAGTAATTATTCACGTGTACCGTCATTTGTGCCACCGGCAATGTAACAAAGAGACAGGTCAACTCATTTGATTTGTTCGTGTCCTTAGACGTTGTTACAGGAACACTTTCTTGACCGACTGGCTACCTCAGAAAGAAAATGAACGATAAAGAAGTGCCTAGAGCAAACAAAAAAAAAAAAACTATTTAGAACGGGCCAACACAATAATCTCGGTGGCATAATACACCTCCTCTGCGAACGAGAGGATGAGCAACAGCAACAACTTCCAGGCCCTCATTGCAAGCAGTTTGAACTCCAGACAGGCAAGGTTCCAATACCACCTTCTGGGGCGGGATAAGGGACCATACTCTGGGACGCCGTTGTAAGAGGTCGTCATAATCTTAATGCACGGTGGTGGTTCGTTTTCGCAGTTTTTTTCACTAAATAGCAATAGTCACACAGTCAGGATATCCTGGTCTTTCACGTTGAGTAAAACTGGGGGAAACCAACATTAGTGTAGTCACCCGTCGCGGTGGTCAGTTCTTAACACTTATCAGGTTGATCGAAGAGTGGGATATAGTGTTTGAATCTAAAATCAGCGCGGGGAAGGAGAGGGTTATATATTTTTCCTTAAGGCGAGAGCAGATTTCTCAAGTCATTAAATACAGGGCGCGCCTCAACCTCCAAAATTTGTCGTCTTTCTGCTTAATGTACAGGCGGATGCAAGAACAACCAGAGGTACCTTCCACCCAGAAACACCCGATTCACAAAAAATGAGTTATAGCAACCTTCTCAATACTTGATAACAGTCCAACCATATCACGGACTAGATTCTTTTTGCAGTTGTTCATCCCAGACCGCGGAGTGGATGTGTTCCTCGTTGTGATTCTTGGCTTTGTTGCTAATCGGGCATGTAATTTTTCAATTCGATTAAACTGCCGTAGAAACTTGGCTGCTGACACTGTTGCTTTTGTGACTCCATGGTGACGGCCAGCCCCGCGAAGAAGATGCAACGATATCCTTGTCATATCAAGGAGAGTCTTAGCGTCCGTTGACCCGTATACTTTGAGTCTTACGCCCATCTTTCTTAACTCTTGACAAACATGGGGTAGGATTGAAAGATTTTTGATAGTATCAAGGTAGCTTTTAGGAGGTGCCGCGGACTTGTGGCAATTCTCGAAATACTCAAAATCTGAATTGAGGAAAAAATGTGCGATTGTTTTTGCGTCCATTGCTACAAAACAAGGAGATTAGATGTGTTAAGGTATTCGATATTGGACGCAAGTTTGTACGCACCTAAAGGCAAGAGCTACTTGTTCGGCTTACAGTAAAAAGAAATTGAAATCTTCTATTTTATAGTGATGTTGTTGGGGTGTATAGTGGGTGTTCCAAAACGAAGCAGGTCTGGAACTTAGCAACACGCATATGGCGTACTGGCTACAGGAGATAGGCTACTCATTCCTCTAAAGAAAAGAGGCCTGTAAACCGAAAAGACATCGTGGATTTCGCAAAGTGAGCGGGATGCCAGTAAAGCGGAAACCCATTAAAGTGGTCAGGTCGGTAAAGAGGGCAGGCCGGTAAAGAGGGCAGGCCAGTAAAGATGGCAGGCCAGTAAAGAGGGCAGGCCAGTAAAGAGGGCAGGCCAGTAAAGAGGGCAGGCCAGTAAAGAGGACGACGGGCCAGTAAATAGGACAGGCCTGTAAAGAGGGCAGGCCAGTGAAGAGGGCAGGTCAGTAAAGAGGGCAGGTCAGTAAAGAGGACAGGTCAGTTAAGAGACATGCCCGTAAAGAGGCCAGTAAAGCGGGTGGGCTAGTAAACAGGGGTAGGCCATAAGAGACAGGCATGCAATGAGGCGCATTCCCTACTTATTCATGCTGGTCTTGTCCAACCTCCACCATACCGTAAACCTCTTGAACGACGCAATCGAACTCCATATCGCCTATTATGTCAAATAGATCCATGTATGCGTTTATTTGTTGTGTGCTTGCGGTCAATACCTCTCTGGTCAAAGGGTTTGAGCGCAAACCACTTCGGTGCATTTCACATGCTAACGAACTTAGTATGGTTATTGGGACTCTCACATTACCACCCCCTTTACACACACTATCACCCGGGAATTTCACTGAAGGGACCTTCGATTTTTCTTTCGGATTGACAATATCCGTCCCCCGCCCCACCAGCATAGCGGACTGGCGCAACAGCACCGAACGGAACGTCACTGATCAAGTTTGGAACATCACCAAGAGCCACACAACCACACTGGCAGCAGAACCAACAAATCCCGCATCTCCGCTCCAAACTATATGCTGGCAACCTGCTCCTTCCGGTGTTTTCTGGCCCCATGACCCCTCAGCGACAATGCCCTGCGGGTCGAACAGTACCAATGTGGGAAACTATCCCTCTCCCACCGTTGACGGGATTGGCCTTGATTCATCAAGTGCTCCAAGTCTCCACCTCACCATTTGGCCTAATTACATTGTTATCGTTGTTGGAGTCTGTCTATTCATGTAGTGTCTAATTGCTGAGTTGTGATCGTTGGGTCTTCTTACAATTTATAGTTACTGCAATGCTGGCATTGCGCTTTTTGCTATATATGGTTCCACCTCACATTTGTGTGATTCAAAGCAAGAGTTCGTAGTTATTATGACAGCGGTTCCAATCCTTGTAGCGAGAAATGAATATCCTCTAATATGAGCCCATTACGTCCGCCTTGCTGTAATAAGTCGAATATGGTGCCGCGGGGTCGCACATGATACGGGGGAGCTTGACTAGATTCAAGGTGTCAGACCCCTGATCCGACAGGATACGTGGAAGCTTTGAAGTATTCATGGAGTCGCACTCGTCATCGGACACGGTGCGGGGAATTTTTGTGGCACTCAGGGTGTCCGACTCCTCGTCGGATCCAGTTGATCTTGTAAGTGCAGCCGCCTGGCCCATTAAACTGTCTTCAATCTATCGGTCAAGGTCCTTTCGCGTGGCTTTAACCAGGGCCACTTACTAGCACAGGTGCTCTCATGTTTTGTTACCAGCTCTCTCCTTACAAACCCCCGGCCACACCAGGAACAACACAAGGCTCGAAGAGTTGCTGCTAGTTCTAAGTGACTTTCGTCCGTTGATCCCAAAATATGACGACGGAGCCCTTTGGAACCAGTATACGATCTGAAGCAAATGGAGCACCGGTGACCCCTTTCACGAGCATTTAAATCTTGTAGCTTCTCTAGAAGAGCGTTTAACGGTTCGCTTTGTATTGAATCCCCTAGTTCTTTACACAGAAGGTGCAATATCTGTTCATGGATGAGGAGTCTTTCGTGAGGATTAGCGTCGAGGTTTGGCTGAGGACGAGGTCGCGACATGATAATACTTGTGTATCACAGAGGATGGGTGGTGACGTTGTGGTTTCCGCAACAACGCGGAAACATTAATCTTGGCATTTCCACTGAGTAAGCGACATAGTTCCCTATCTCGATACATACTTTGCAGTGATTTATATAGGCCAGCGAGAAAGTAGAATACTGGGAAGAACTTTATAGAACAGGGACAAGGGTTATGAGATTTCCCTGGGCTTTACGTTAAGAGAGTATGTCGTGTAATAAATAAATAATAGAGCACATCGTTGGGTATATGCTGTGTCGAGTGATAATCGGTGACTATGTCGATTTTTCTTTTTACTCATCCAATAGTCCTAAGGTTTGGGCGTCGGTTTTAGCTGCTCGGTTAGGTATATATAAATAAACCAAACGATTTTAGAGTTCACGGTTACAGCGAGAAAATAGAATATATTGTAACAACCTCTAGACGGGAATATATGCTCCATATACATGTGAACCTGCCGTTCATATATCAACACAGCAATAACAGAGACACTTAAAAGGAACACCTAGGTAATGATGTTTCGTGGTTAGCAACGAAAGAGCCTGGGGCGGTGGGTTATATTGATTACCTGGGCCAGAGATAGTTCTATTCATCGCCTTCACCATCGTTGTCGTCATTGTCGCTACCCTCTTCATCGTCGCTCTCGTCTTCACCCGCGGAATCGGCAGAATATTCGGAGTTACTCCGACCTTTGTACTTAGCTAGCGCGGACCTATCTCTCCGCAACTTGTCTAACCTGGCTTCAATGGCCTTCATCCGGGTTGCTTTTGCCTGTACCAGGCCTCCATCTGGGCCAATGAGACCATTGTCGTACATCTTCGCGAATTTATATATCTCCAGATCTCCCTGCATCTCCCCCCGGAACTGGCGCCAACTAGTCCGGTTTTCCCAGCTATTAAATGATGTTGACTTCGTCATTAGTGGTCCTTCGTGCCCATAAATTGCAGAGGACGGAGGTTCCCCCTCCTTCCATGCCACCTCTATCAAGCAATCACCGATGCGGACCCCGTTCCGCTTGGCGCTCTCTCTGTTTAGGGTGTGATATCCTCTATGGGCGACCCCTATGATACCGAGACAACGTTTGATGGCAGCCAGTTTATAATTTCGATCTTCTGCTTTGATATTGTGAAGCACTCTGTTTTTTGGATTGGACACATCACATATATTTGGCTCCTTGTGTAGAGATTCTCGGGTATGTAGTATTTGCTCGCTCATAGAAATGAGCCTGTATACTCCCGGGCCTGAACGGAGGGCTAATAAATGCCCCCGATATGCGACGACATCTGCATCACTTTCGACCGGTCCAGGTAGGTATGGGACCACCTCAACTGTGGGCGCCGCGTGACGGAGGTCTTTGAGGTCTCGCATCAGCCGCGCTGCCTGGCTCATTGTCAATTTGACGTCCGGGACTGGGCCGCCATGGAGAGGTTCGGGCATGCCATCGTCGATGAACATGTACAGGGTCGCATTGTTCTCGTGCTGGTCGTGTATGGAGAGGTTGTGATGGCTCCAATCAGTGAATTTCTCTCGCATCCGTGCTAACCGGCGCGAAAGCGTCTCTCGTGTTCGACCCCGAGAGACAGAATCACCACCAAGTTCGATTAAGCCATCATCCTCAGCCATTTTCTGTTCCTTCATTTCCCCGAGCTGTTGAGCCCATTGTTGGAACTCGGGCGGCGAGTTACTATCAATGACCTTCCTCGGAATCGGTGTGGGTTCTTTGTTGTAATGATATGCGAAGCGGAGATAGTCACGGTGGAGCTGGTGAACAATAGCTGCTGCTTTTTTCATGTTACCAGCACTAGCTGGATAGAAGTCCCATTGAGTGTGCACATATTTCGCGGCATAATCCCGTTTTTCCATGAGTTTCCGCATGAAACCCGTTTCCTTAGCTTCTAGCCCACCCGCCGGGCCATTATTGGAACCGTTGTTGATTCTGTTGGGGTTGTTCACGTCCAGATCCATGATTTCGATCATGTCCTCTAGACTACTACCACCGCCACCACCGCCACCATCGCCACCACCGTCACCCCAGCCACCTCCGTTGTCGTCATCGTTATAGTACTCGCCGTCACTGGAGTCCTCAAGATCGCCAATCTCAGGATCAAGCTCAAATTCGTATCTTGGGTAGTATAGGGACATAACAAAGTGTTTATCGCTGAACTCCCGGGCCTCTGCTTGAGCAGCATCGAGATGGGCCCGAACTTGTTTCTCACTCTCACCCCCAAATTGACGGGATCTAAGTTTTGCTTCGATCACACCAACCGCCCGGTCCAAAAGAGTCATCCGGCCCCCAAGAGTGGGTGCTTGGTGAACCGCGACTTTTGGGGGGAAGGGTTCTCCGGCATCGGAAAGTGATTGAATAGATTTGACTATTTTCTCGCGCGTCAAATAACTGGGCTTTTTGGAATTGTGGTAATGATTGATGAGGTCTTTGAGTGCGGTAAAATCAGTGATAAGCTCCAGAGGAGCATTTTTCTTGCCTTTGGGGGGCATAATGGAAGTATCAACTGCCGGTGCGATTAGGCCCAAAATTTAATCTCCAATGATTTATAGAAAGATGATTCTCATGCGCCCAAATTGCACCCTCCCTGTTTGGGCGCAGACACGTATTATCTCCCTCGCCGTGGGGTCACCCTTGTGCATGTGGGTGTCCGGAAAGGTGGGCACGGCCAGTTTCTTGGGCATGCCCAGATATGTGGGCGTGTGCGTATAGGGCCAAGCTTGACCAGTTAGTTGTTGTAGATTACGTAATATATGGCGTGTTGCCCCGCCCACCCCTTTCTGCAAAAAGATTTAAAGGCAAGATATCCCGCCTAAGTGCGAAGGACAACTACCCGTACCCAAAGACATAATCCAACATCATACTATGGCCAACTCTTATCGAGAATATTTTAACGTGACCGACTCTGAACTTTGGGATATTCTTCAATATTTAGACTACTGTGTTCAGTCCGATAAATCTTCCGGCCGGCGCTTTGATTATAACGCTGCTATTAACGCCTGGTTGAAGTTTCTCAGGTCTTCTCGATCTTCTTTTCGCTCTCGTACTTCTAGTCGGGCCACATCTCTACTTGCGGCCTTTTTCCAGCCGGTAATTATTATCTTCTGTCCTTAGATTTTTCTTCTTGCTTTCCTTTTAACCCCCTCTTTTGATTTTCTTCATTTACTTCTTTTCATCTATTTCACCCATCTGGTATCAGGGTGTATGTCACCCATTTGGTGCATGCTCTCCTTCTCAATTGTCCTCTGGGCTCTTTGAGTCAACTTTCGGCCCACCTGGCTGCTGTTGAATTCACTTTCACCCATCTGGTGTTTTTGATGCAATAAATGATTTGGCAAATGCACGACATTCTGGGTTTCCTATTTGGAAACCTTCGAACCTTACACATATACCCTTCTGGTATATGTTGGGGCCCGAAACAGCCAATCGTTGCTGATTGACTGTGAGGGCTTTATCTCCGTCATAATTAATCTTGTTTTCTTTAGGGATATCATTCTGATAAACAACGCGCCCGCCGACATTCCAGAAATTCTCAACGTTCTCCGCTTATCCAAAATAATATCCGTAATAATTATGGCGAAGTTGTTGGGTACAAGATTAAACTCAAGAAGGGAAGTTGTAAGGATCATTTTCCTGCACAGCCAGAACTTCCCGAATCTCTGAGCGATCTTGAGGTTTGTTATCTAAATTTTTCACCTCTTATCTTGATCGCGCGCTTATGCGTTTTTAAACAGGCAGTACCCGATAGTGATATGGAATCTACTTCCTCCCCAATGCCCATAGATTCTTTGCAATTCATGACCAAGCTTCGAGACACTGATAAGCTTTTCCTCTCCAACGGCTCCTCTGTTGAGGACCTTGTTTATAATTACGCAAAGAGCATTCCTGAACTTGACCTTATTCATTGGGGTATTATAGATATTGCTGATAGCCAGTTTATGTCCATTCTTGACTCCAATAAGTGGGGTGATTTGAATTCTGCCCCGTCTTTCCCTCTTCCTAAATTTCCTGCCTGGCTCAGTGCCCACTTCAACATTTACTCCGAGGTAAAACCCCCTTTTCCACTGTGTCTACATCTTTTTAATTCCCCTAGGTTAAGGATGTCGCTGAATGTATGAGACTTGCCTCCTTATCTCAAGAAACCTTTTTGAAGGAATTTCCACATCGTTGCGATATCTTTCTCAAACAATGGATTGATCGTTCTTGTCAGCAGATGTAAGTTTATTTTCCAATTCACCACTCGCCTACTTGTTCTGACTTGTCCAGTGTTTTACTTATTGTCGAATGCCCTTCGTGGTTCCGTAACCCCCTTGCTGAAGGTGTATGGGAATGTCTATATTGGACCCTCCTGGACTTGTCCTTACTCAACCTCCCTTACCTGTTTGTTCAAAGGTTCTTGAATGATTGATCCTTTTTGCATCTCCATCTGCTGAATTTTGCATAGGCGTGATATTGTCTTGAATTCTCTCAAGACTGATGACTTGCCAGTTGTTGACATGACCTATCGCTTTGATGGTGTCATCCGCACCAGTCAATCTGCTCCCTTTCGTCATCCGTTAGAGTTTGGGGTCATAGAGGTGTCCAAACAATTCGATACCGAAGGTTCTTCTAAGTGGAATAATGATATGGCGAAGTTATATGTTGGGTGTCGTGCAATTTTGAATAACCTTAAATCCGAAGTTGACCATGATCCCGATTGTGTCTCTAAGCTCTCTGCTGTTGGGATACTCCAAGCCGGTCCGTTCTCATGCTCATCATTCTTCTTCTGCTCACATTTTCCAGGTGACCGAACTATGGTCATTGTCATGCGCTGCGTCGGCAACAATCTTTTTCTTCTGAAGCGTGGGTCTCCATGGAAGCTTCCTACTAGCATATCTGATTTTAAAATGCTACATGAGGTGTTGGCAGCGATATGGGTTGCGCGTGTAAGACCCCACCAAATCTTTCAAGTCATTACTAATCTGTAGTCCCAGGAATGTATAAACAATACTTACCTCGCCGTTCAACAATATATTGCACGGTCTTCTCGTGCCCTTCCCCGCCCGATGGATCCCGATTTTCTCTGAAACATGAAATCTTGTTTCTCGCTGTTTCTTTCCTGCTTTGGCATCTAACTTTATGTTCATTTCTCATGTTCCTCCTTCTTGATTACCTTTCGGATTTCCTTCTCCGTTTATTCTTCTTTCACGATTTATGAGCACGCTTCACTTACCCACTTGTATATATATATATATCTATATTTCTTGCATATACGCCTTTTTCCTCAATACATTCGTAGTTTGTTCTTTTCATGTTTTTTTCATAATTCACACTTGCAGCGCCCAGTCCTGTAGCAACGAAGATATACCACCCACACGCTCGCATCTGAATTACGACTGATTCACACCACCCAGACCATAAGTAGGAACTTCAATGTAATTCAGCCGCAAACGCGCCAAGACCACATGTTTCTCCACGTTTCTTTGCCAGAACTCACTCCATCCGCTTTCCCTTCTCCAACGATCAACCCTAGTACATACATTTCCTACCCCAAACTTGCAGAAAATGCGCGTTCGGAGCGTTTATGACCAAACTGCGGAAGTAGATGGCCATCATGAGGATGTGGTTCGACGGATGCTTGATCAAGATGGTGCTGTGGTGATACCCTCTTCCTCTAACATCGCGGTGCCCATGAATTCCCTGAACCTAGTTCAAGCACGCGATGTCCACGGGCAACTTGGATTTACTACTTTTCAATTCCTGGAGAAGGACATTTTCATGTCTCCCGTAATACTATGCATACACTGATCCCCCGATCACCTGGGCTAATCCTTCGCAAAGGCCGTTGGGGAAGTGCTATTTTCCCTCCACCCATATTACACCCTGGGCTGCTCGAAACTTCTCATACCCATCCCTCAATTTAAAGATACTACACTCCGTGAGTACGGTGCGTATGTCGCAACCTTATTCGGCGGATTAGAGGATTCGGGTGTCCAGTTCTATTTAACCTTGGACACAGCGCGGTCTGACCGCGTAGAGGTTAGCGTCAACGGGGGTGACATGTACTTCCTACTATCACCCAAATCTGGACGTTTATTAACTGATTTTGCGACAGCCTCGTATGCACAAACAAAATCCGAAGAACGATCCCACAAACACGGCGCGGAACGGCCTTTATATCGGAGACCTTTTACTTTCCACCTCACCTACCAAGTGTCCGGCCGGACGATAAGATGTCAAATGATTATTTGCTGCAAGCAAAGGGAGAATTGGAAAAGGAGCCAGATGGCACGATAATTTGGAAGCGTGAGAAATTCTTCCACAGGGTTGGATACCTAGGAGAGAGGAGGAGCGGCGTGAATGCGATTTAATTATATATCCTGCCAGAGCGTACAGGACCCCAAAAGACTAAGCTAGACATTGACATACATGACGAGACAAATGAGATCCAACGCAATGGGTAGATAAATGAAACAAAGGAGACGGGCAACGATGATGTGAGATAGGACAAGAAAAAAACAAAGGAGAGGAACGACGACGCGAGACAGAGCAAGGAAAACAAATGTAAAGGCCAGTGTGATATGAGCTATGAACTTAGGACCAAGAGATCGTCCGCAGTTTGGGTAGGTGCAAAAGAAGAATCAATCATACATCGTGAAACCATGAAGCGCAGATATATGACTTTTTAAGTGCTCGCCGTCATCCAATTGGGCCTCGCATTCTGGGTAGGGACACATTACGGGCTTATCGGATGTGATTTGTGGAGCGTGCCTTCTATGGATATGTCTCCTGAGGGTGCTATCGGATTGAAAGGAGTGCATTCGATCTGAGAACTGCAAGCTGTCATCTGCCAGACAAAACGCACATAGGGTAGTTCCTCCGGTTGTTTTGTTATGTATCGGGGCTTTCTGGAGACAAAGGCTGGCGAGAGTGCGCACAGCATCTGCCCAAGGTATGTCTGTATTGCCTTTGTGATATTTGGCGACAGCCGCTCGCAATTCGCAGTTAAATTCCGGCTCGGTATAAGAAAATTGCGATGGCTGAGCTCCCTGTAATTGCTGTTTGATCTCTTGATGGTCTACCGTCTCGAACCAATTTTTCCTTGTTTCGACCAACTCTGCGCGTGCTATTGCCTTCTTGCGAGACTGGAGCTTGGCCCTCGCGGAAGTATATCTCTTGTACTCTTCAGGGAGTCGGGTTTTGGCCGCTGTGAGCGTGCGGCAGCTTTTTAACAAAGAAATGCGTAACCCCTCAGTAATATCCTTGAGCGAGGCAACCTCAGGGTGCTTGTTCATGTCAAGCCGAGAGGGATCTACTTTGACGGGCGCCCTGGGGTCTCTCCTCGCGCTCATCAGCCCGATGCTACTTATAAGATCCGTGCGGTTCACAGTCCCCAGGTACAGGCTCTGTGTGTCGACCTTGACATTTTGATGCAGGTAATGCCTTCTGAACACGTCTGCTCTTGCATGGCCCATAATCTGGTTCCGCTGAACATCCGTAACCTCGGGACCCAAGGGGGCGTTAGTTGATGGCGTGAAAGCTTGGAGAAATGATAATACATACAATCGACCGCATTCGCAGCACCCCTTCGCAGCACATATGTAGTGAGATGCTGCGGATATCCCGCCAAAACACCCAAGCGCCCGAGGTAGTAGTTGAAATCGCCGTAGGCCATCGGCGTAACATCACATATGTTGCCCCCCACTTGACGGCGGAACACAGGTGTATCGAGGATTTCAGGTTTCCACTGGATTGACAACGACTCTTTGAAGCAGGGTATTTCGAGATTGTAAAGGTCTTCTGGTTTTTTTATCCCCCCCTCTTTAAACGCGTGATCGGCGAAGGCTAGAGCTAGAAGGTTCACGACGGGACAAAAGATAGGATGGTCCCGCCGCTCGTAGAGTACATATGTAACCCTTCAAGAAATGTAGATATTAGAGTTATGGTGTTCTCTGAAGAAGTAATGTATGTACTCACGGTTCCCTTTTGTTTCTTTTGCCTTTAAGAAATGTAGTGGTAACTTCTAAAACTAACACTGAACCCCCTTCAAGACTATCCCTTAATAGTGATAAGTTCATATCCTAATATGGTCGTGTAAGCACCACACGCGTGTTTGTGGAGAACGGGAGTGTTATAAACGTACCTTATATTTCAAAACCTGCCCGGTGCCTTTATAGCAGTTAGCCTCGATTATGGAACCCGGCCGGGTCGAGGTATACGCGATCAACTGCATGAGAAACGCGACTTGTACCCGGTACCGCCCGTGGCATACACTATCGTCGTCTTGACACCAGTGATAGTGTAAGAGGTTAAACAAATCTGTCACGCAGCAGGTGGGCTTGTCTTTGTGGTCCATGATGAGGCCGAATTTTGAGGTAAGAAATGTCTCGATGAACTATGAAGTATTAGAGGCTATTCACGACGTATCCCGATGAACTCACCTTATTAATGGTATCATTTGTGGTGCGTGGGAGTTGGTGCTGCGTGTCGATGAAGTATACCATCTGAAAGGTTTTGTACCACGCTTGTACAGTGGACCGGCGAACATTTCTCTTCTGTTTGGTATAGGTGGACGTTTGGAGGCGATATATGAGATACAGTTGGATCTCCGCAGGCGTTACTAGCTTAAAGGCGTCTTGGGCAGAGCGATTGTGACGGGTGCGCAGAACCTCATTGTTAAACCTTCAGAGATCATTAGTCAGCACAGTTATTAGCTAAGCCTCCAGCAGGGGTGGGTACCTCTCGAACCACTTCCGAAAATAGTGTACAGTCTCTTGCGTGCTCATAGACAGGGCCTTTTCGCGGATTTGGTTGGAGCCGGTTTCAAGCTGCGCCCATGTTGCCTCCCAATCGAAGCCCTGCGTGTCCGATGTGTCTGTATTCTCCATCATGATGATATCTGATGCCTTTAGTCCCTCTCGTTGAAGGATGAAGCGCCAACTTATAGACCCAAAGTACAGACAGTGTCGGCCCCCCCCATCGCGTTGAGAGGCATGTTCTCCCCCACCAAATGGCATGGATGTGTCTCGGGCCGACCAATGCAAAAACCACCGGTTAATGCGGGGTTAATGCCCATGTTAATGACTACGAGCCCGGAAAAGAGGTGCAATAGTGCCAGGACACAGGATGGTAGAGTGATGTATGGGGTTAGCTCGAGCCGCCACCTCTCATAGGCAGCCAATCATCTACCTTCCACTAATTTTCAACCCCTAGTTAGTAACTAGAGTACAGGTACTCGATACCTACTAATAATACCTCAAAGCTAATCCTAACAAACCGGATCTCTGTCAGTCTGTGCACAAGATTACGAACTACGGAGAAAATTTTTCTTTCTAACACGATTATAGGTATTAGGGGATGACAAGCATTTCGTTAGTGACATTCTCTTCTCCCCTGTTCAAAGTGCAGTTCAGTGCTGAGGGAATTCGGGGATTCTAGAAAAGAAACCCTGGGGGGTTTTTTATTGCCCGTTTCATTCTAGTTGCAGGTTATGTTTGACAATTCAGCTGGATGGACATCATATGCAAGATGAAGCGGATTTGTATACATTGTCTAGCTTCTAGCTGGGGAGATCGGTTCGGTGGGGGCTAATATCAATTTTTTTTACATGCTGAAGGGGAAGGAGGGAAATGATTTCTTATCAGTAATGGGCAGGGGGAGTGCGTGCTTCAAAAACGTACCGGATACCTATTGTACAGACACTCCGCACGCCGGTCGCTAGAAATCTGTCAACGTCAGAATATTGAAGTTTTGTGTAGAATCAAGAGGAAAATACATACCTATATCACACAATGACTCAAATACTGACATCGCAGCCCTACCCATGGCCGCATGACCGCTCCCTCTCGCCGCTCACCACAGCCCTAGTAATAATCGATATGCAAAAAGACTGTTAGTATGCCCCCGCCCTATCCCCCCCCCCCACGCCGGCCCCACTCACCACTAACCCAGAAGCACATGCGCAGTCTGCCACCCCGGCGGCTACCTCGCCTCTCAAGGGTACTCTATCGCCGCCGCCAGCGCCATCATCCCCACCATCAGCAAGCTCCTCACCACCGCGCGCACCCACTCCTACCCCATCTTCCACACGCGCGAAGGCCACCGCCCCGACCTCTCGGACCTCCCACCGCGCGAACGCTTCCGCAGCACACAGAACGGCGCCACCCCCGGCATCGGCCACCCAGGCCCCATGGGGCGCCTCCTCATCCGCGGAGAGGAGGGCCACGGCATCGTCGAGGAGCTGGCACCAAGGTATGGCGAGCCAGTGGTGGATAAGCCGGGGAAGAGCGCGTTCGCATACACGGATTTTGAGCTGCTGCTGCGCGTCAGGGGCGTTAGGAATTTGGTGCTCTGTGGCGTCACGACGGATGTGTGCGTGCATACGACGATGAGGGATGCGAATGATCGGGGGTATGATTGTTTGTTGGTTACTGAGGCGTGTGCGGCGAGTGTGGGGGGATTGCATGATGCGGCGGTGGCGATGGTGGGGACGGAGGGGGGCATTTTTGGGGCGACGGCGGGGGTGGAGGAGGTGCTTGGGGCTATGGAGAGGGGGTTAGGTGTATAGGGAGGGAGAGGTTGGGAGTAGATGGTTTGTTTGTAATATAGGTTATTTGTGTATTTTTTTATTATTATTTTATTTTATCTTATTCCATTGCTAGAATTGATGAGCTCTACTACGGATTATAAATACATTCATATAGTAAATTGTTGTGGGCGAAAACATGCTTTTAAAAACTACTTAGGAAAGACGAGAAGAAACAAGAGCTAAAACGTTTGTGGTTGCCAGCCAGCACATGATAACAGGTGGAGGTATGCAGGTTGCCCTAGGTACTGACGCCCTATTCAAGGCAACTTTCAAAGGCAACTTTAACTTTATAAAGACCTTTTTTTGACCTCACCTTGATGCCCATATATCTCTCTCTCTCTCTCTTTTTTAAATAGGACTAAGGTATTGATCATATTACTAGGCCTAGCCCCACACTATTATCGCCGCAAAACCTTCAAATTATCATAATTATCATTACCCTTCCACCTCCACACACCCCTTCAACCTCTCAGCCGCTTCTCGATGATATTTTGGTCCCTTATACGTCCCCTTCGTCTTGCACCACCAACACACAATCAACACTCCCAATCCAGCTACAATGACAGAGGTCCAGTTCATGTTCTCCTTCGTCACCGGCTTGACGAATGGGAAGCAAAAGAATACAACCATCACACCGATCCATACCAGACTCCCGATATTGACGGCCCACCCCCAGCGGCCGAGAGAGAAAGGTCCGGGGACAACACGTTTACGCCCACTGAGGATGTGCCCGCCGATGGCGCCGGCGTAGCTGAGTGTGCTGAGGACGACGTATGATGTGATGAGGGCGCTGAAGGCGGTGGTCGAGAGGACGTAGACGATGGACATGATGCTGGCGCAACAGCTCACGGCGACGGTGGCGCGCACAGGGCCGCCGAGACGAGAGTCGATGATGGCAAAGTAGGAGGAGAAAGGAAGCGCCCCGTCACGGGCTAATGACCACCAGGTGCGTCCACCCGTTATCAGCGTCCCGATGAGGGTAGGGAAAGTGCAAACAAACAACACTGCTGTGAGACCCACTGCGCCAGCTGTGGATCCAGTCGCCTGTCTGTAAATCTCACCGGTAGGGAAATGTGAAGCAGCAGCAGACTCAAGGACAGCCTCCAGGTCCGAGATGGAGTAGAACAGCGCGAGAAGATAGACGAACGCCGTTGTTGCGCTCGTGAAAAGCTGCAGTAGGATTCCTCGGGGGACGTTCCTTTCAGGTTGGGGAATCTCTTCGCTCAGATGCGATAGACTATCTGGCGTGCCAACGGCGAACGAGGCGTTAATCAGGCCTAAAAGGAAGCATAGACCATTGTTGTCCCATCCTGTGCGGTCGACAAAGTCCACCCACACCGCACGAGAAGATGCGTACCCACTGTTACCAGCCCTACCAGGCATGATGGAGAGTACGAGCACGGATACCACAAGCCCGCAGAGAGTTAGGTACATGGCGCCTTTATTCACCGCGGGGAGTATCCGGTGCCCGAATACCACTACGCCGCAGCAGGTCCAGTTGACGACCTGGAAAGCCACACACACCTGCCACGCACTCCACTGGTGGTCTGCATGGGTTAAAGACCAGAGGGCGACTAGCTCGGTGGCGAGGGTACTGGAAATGGAGGAGGCGGAGAGGAGCCAGGCGGAGAGGTTGAGGAGGCCGGTGGCGAGGCCCGCGGACCGGCCAGAAGTGGTGGTAGCAATGTGGTAGACACCGCCAGAGGAGGGTATGGCGCTAATGAGCTCCGAGAGGGAGAGACTGATGAGGGTATAGGCGATTGTGACGAGGAGGAGGCCATAGAGGAGACCAGGGGGGCCGCCGTTGTAGATGCTGAGGAGAATGGTGCCGCCGGTGAGGGGCCAGGCGCTGAAAACAAACGTTAGTTCAAGTTCTATGGCGGGCAACTGGGGATCAAATGGGACATTGGGAACCCCCATAAGAAACTGGGTAAGCTATGTAGAAAGCGGGGGGTAGATGGGCTTACTTTGCAACGACAATGCCGAGAGAGGTGAGGGAGAGCAGACTGAAGCCACGGCTGAGTTGCTGCTTGTGGCCCAGGGCGGTCTCGAGTTTCAGAGCATCGGGGTCCTCGGTACTAGTTCTGGTTGTGCTTTCGGAGGGGGACTTTTCCGCTATCGACATTGCGGCGGGGGGGGGGGGGGGTTTATTCCAGGGTCTAGGTATTACAGATACTGAATACCCGGTAGGTAGGCAAAGAGTAAGTCGGCAATGCGAGGCAGGACCTCAGGTAGGTAGGTAGGTAGGTAGGAATTACTACAAGAGGAGGGGGAATACCAGCAATAGATGCAGAAAGTAGGTGGGAGTATGGGTTTTATGGGACATGGGATTTATGATTTTAGAGCCTATATCTGCCGGTGAGAAGGGCGATAGAGCTGCTGCGGATGGAGGCCCAACTAACTATTCATGTCATTGACTATGTAGGCACTGCAGGTAGTAGGTAAATTGACCGGCCAACTCCATCTAACAGGTGACAGGCTGTCTAGCTCTTACTATCAATTGTGCTAGATGTACGGTCCGATGGTAGGGCCCTTTATTGTGTCTATGTATTAACCACTTGGAGTTCCACAGTTTATAACGGGCCCTTATCCGCACTTTGCCTACTTGACTGAAAGTATTTCCTACCACTAATGGTTATTTGCAGGCCGCGGTTTTGATATTCACTATGCTTTTTGCTATTATTACAAGAGCGCCACAGGGGTTGTGAAAACCTTTACTTTTTTTTTTCCCCCTCAGAGAAATCATTTCTGGTTAGTGGTACGTGGTGTTATGTAAGTGCTTCCTTTATAGGTGGTAGGTACGGTACGGTACGATCGTGGTGCAGTCGCACCGCAGCGCTCATTTACAAGTACAGAAGGTGGGTTGAGATGCAGGATGGGCTGGGGTGTTGAGATCGCTGGGTGAAGAGTGCTCTAGAAGGAGGGGAGACCTTGTAGTAGTAGTGCTGTGTGTACCAGGTTGGCGATATTTTGAGGTTGCATAGATATAGAGTGCATAGAGTAGGTACTTGGAGTTCTGAGAAGTAGAGTGCCGAGGCAGATTTATACAATGTCATGTATCTATTTATTAAAATCGTTACATGTAAGTACAGGGTAGGGAGGGATACTATAGGGAGAGAGTACCTACTGTAACTACTAGGATACCAACTAGCAAAAAAAAAGAATAGTAAGAGTTAGTCAGTAGAGTAGGTACTCTAATATGTACTGTACATATCGTAATGCGCATTAGTTACTCAACACCCCGTCTCGCCTACTAAAACCCTCGCGGCTCGCCTATGAGAAATGCATGTACCTACTCTACAGTATGGAGAGAGCCAATGATAGCAAGGCCCGTAATAATCTTCTTCTGGTGTGGTGCAATGTAACACTGCTATACTTGACTCGTAGAGTAGAGTAGAGTGATAGGCGAGCTCCTACCCGGCTGTCATATTGTACATACTGTAACATACATGTACCTACTCTAGAGAATGATGGTTTCCCCCACAGAGGCGTGGATTACTATTCTACATAGATCTAGGAGAAGTGAGGTGAAGCATCTTTGAACGTTTGGTATGGATGTTCCCCCTACTCCACATAGAGACGCTGATTACTTTACTTGAGTTGCTTCGCGACGGGATTCGAGGATGGGTTGGAGAGGTGGTAATTGGGACAGATGTTTGGTGGGGCTTTTGGTGATGGGAAGGATGGTCCCCCCACAGAGGCTTATTTTGTGTGTCGAGTGGATTGGGTTCGGGAAGCGAAGGAAGATGGGAAGTAATTAATTAATTACCAGGTCTACAACTTGACATGCCATTCCAGAAAGAAAGAAGAAGAAAAAAAAGAAAGGAAAAAAAAAAAAAAAAAAAAAAACACCAGCAGAAGAATGTTCCCCCCACAGAGGCGTTGATTACTTTTCATGTAGGTAGGTACTTTCCCTCCTTGACATGAGGGTACTGTACTCTAATTACGCAGGAAACGTGTCGAGAAACCAATTTCATCCAGATGCCGTGACGCGTTCGATTTCAAGCCACCAACGAACTACAGTTCAGTTCCCGTGATGTAGCATTATTTGGAAAACTAGGGTAGGCGAGCGCCACAAATGTTGTTTTCCATCTGTCAGGCCGTAACCAGTCAGACCCCATCGGCCAGCTACGTGCGCATCTTCCATACCAAACACTCTCGGTCGATAGCCCACTTCTTCCTTCTGATTACTCAACACCACACGTCGCCTCGGTGATCACGCCGATAGCACGTTTATCACTCTCATTTCTCTACTTACCTACGCATCCTTCCTTCCTTCATAACTAATAATCGTCCCATCATGCAGACACCGTGGACATGAAGCTGCGGGAGTAAGTAGGTGTCTGGCTCTACATGAACAGAGGGGACCCCATCCGAAGATCATAATCATGCATCCCACGCGAGCGCGATTACGTTCATCGTTCACGTATCGCAAATGCAAATGGCACATCTGGACCCGGGAAGTTGGGTGCTATTTGTTGGTTGCCATGGGGGTCCCTTCCTCCCTCTTACTGTCTATTCGCTACCTACGGAGGCATTGAGCTAACCCTGGCCCGGAACAGCAGGAGTAGAGGAAAAAGAAATATTTGTCGGCTCGAGCTCCAGATTGAAAACTTTCATGGTCATGACGCAGGGCAGAGAGGAGAGAGAAAAGAAAAAAAAGCAATTATGAGGAGTAAGGGAAAGAAAAAAAATATTCTCCGGTACCGCGACTGGCGGGGCGGGATGGAGGTTGGAGATGAACTAGAGACTAGAGGGATGAACTGAACTGCATGGGGTCACTCTAGGAGTAGAGGATGGTATAGTATGGGGGTATGTAGAACAGCATGTAGAGAAGAGGTAGGCAGGGCCCAGGAAAGAATCACGATCCGGCCCTGGAGCGCGGGACAATAGCATGATGTATCTGTAGCTGGGTTTTGTACCTACACTCTGGATCCCCCCGACTAGAATCGATAGAGACGAAAGCACTGAATATCAATCTAAAATAGAAAAATTCCACATAATGCTCATCGAGAAAACAGTTAGGCTGTCTCGCTACATTTCCCGTTTCAGAGTTGGATGTTTAGATGAGGTAGGGATATTCCACATTACGGTTCCTGACGACTGCGCTTTTTTTCCCTTCTGGTATGGAGCGGGGTGAAGTGCGAGACGGTTTCGCGGGATGTAAGTACAGCCCTACCCAGTGGCCATCACTGGATGGCGAACTGCCGAATGATGTGTGGGAGGGGGGGGGTTACTGAATAAAGTGTACCAGTCGCCCGCTCTTCTGGTGTTGGTATCAATGGATTGAGTAGTTGAAGTCTGGCCGTCGGTGCTTGTTAAGGTGAAGGTGAGTTGATCTATATGGCCCACTCCATGATCTGCAGAAAATATGTGCGCGACATATACCATGTGGGACTTAAACAATGTTTATATACATATGGGATCGACAGTCCAACTAATGGTTTTATTTGGTTCAGTAGAGGGCAGATACTACCATTGATTGAAATGGCGCTCTCATCCCCCACGCCTCAACAGCTCACGGTGGAATCGTGGATCTTCTACTCAATTGGTGTGATACTTATTGCTGGTCGAATGTTTGTTCCCCCGCTATCCGGAATGCGTATTTTGTTTTATAGTTGTTATAGTTGTGATTGTGATCTTGGCTGTGATAGTGCTAATGCCAGAATAGATGTTCTCGCCGTCTTGTCCTAGGAGCTTTCCGGGAACTGCAGTCAGAGGACTGGCTGATGATTTTCAATGGGGTATGTTCTTCGGCCTCTTCTTATTATATCCTATTTGCACTTTATATCCCGCTCCAGATTTGCACTTCCATATCTCTGAAAGTACAACTCTAACATCTTACTCTGAGCAGTTCATGTACACCCTCCTCATGGTCGGCATCAACATCTCCGGTCGCACCGCAACCAATCTTCTCCTCCCTGGCGAGCTCGAAACGCTCACGTCTGCCGACATTGAGCTCAGAATCTATGGGAGCAAAATCGTTATACTCCTTGAGCAGGCGATGCTGATAGTCACGTGGGGCGTCAAGGGGTGTATGATTCTCATGTACCTCCGCCTCTCTAGCAGGCTCAACATGCAGATTGTGATCAAAGCCATTGCGGGCTACATCGTAGTTGGCTTTGTGGCTTGCGAGCTCGCGTGGTTCCTGGCTTGTAGGCCCTTTAAGGGGTATTGGATGTTGCCAGTGCCAATGGGTGAGTACTCAAGTCCTCCCCTGCGTTTGTGCTTTTGGTTGTTGGGCTGCGGTGGCTTTTGAGGTGTTTGGTTGTTGGGGTTGGGGTTGGACCCGTCCCTGAATATTTTGCACTTTTGCACTTTGCCCCCATTCGCTCGGTTATCGAGATATTTTATACCAGGCTATCATTGGCCCATCGCGGAAATTAAAAACATGCTAACCACGGACCCGGACTCTAAACATAGAGCAATGCGCAACATACCAACACTATTCAATCACGCAAGCAACCTTCAACATCACGTCCGACCTCATGATGCTGGCCGTCGGCCTTCCTCTCCTAATGAAAGCTAAGGTCGAGCTCAAAAAGTGCGCCGCTACCTCCAACACCCCCCTTTTTTATCCTTCTCTCAGACCCAGCTAACAAGCAATTGAATTGGGCAGAAAGATAATCCTCGTCGGTATCTTTTCTTGTGGTGTCTTTGTTGTACGTATCACCCCCCCCCCCCAGTCCACACGGCCCCCCACCTCTCGGTCCCACAGAGATCCTGACAGATGATCGCCCAGATCCTTGCCGCATGTCTAAATAAATACTACAACTTCACGAATCCCTTCACGACCATTTACATGCTATGGTACATCCGCGAATCGTCGACGGCCATCTATGTTGCCAACCTGCCCATGCTCTGGCCGCTCTTCCGGCGCCTCTTCAATCTTGGCAAGTTTGCTTATAGCAGCAGCGGCCAGAATTACGCCCACTCGGACGGCGAGCCGCTGAGTGTGCTCTCGCGGAAGAAGCCCGGGACTAGTAGAGACACCACGAGCTTTGCTGGGAGCGAGGAGAGGATTAACAAGGGTGCTGAGGACGGCGTCCTCGAGATTGAGCAGAGGTTGTCGTTCACCGTGGAAAAGGGGGAGGCGGATGTCGAGCTTGGCAGGGGGGAGGGGCCCAGTAGGATTGGGGGTGGGCATAAAGGGAGTCATACGACGACTATTTCGGCCATCAGAGGGATCTGAGTCGGTTGCCTTGTTTTCTGCCTGGGGTCGGCTTGGGACCTAGACCTATTATTGCTCGTAAGCTTTTCCTATGTCTATATTCCTATGTCTGTTTTTATATATACGGGATTTGTATTGTATTTATGTGTCTATTCGGTGGCGCTCTTGTGTGTACTTGTACTTTTTGTATAGTATGGTGAAACGTTGGGCCAAAAAAATCATGCGGTATATGTAATCATCATAGATAGTAATTCATCAGTTTGGCGTCAGGCTAGCTAACGGCTGGAACGTGTCATAATAAGCAGATTTCATGCAGAGGAGTCTCTCCTCGATCTCTTCATGTACGTCAGAAGACAAGAATTGGAACGATCACTGACCATGGTATCAATGATTCGCAAGTATCTTGTTATATCTGGTTGCATAAATCGTATTTTCACCGCCCATCACTCGACCATATAAAAAGTTCCATTGGGCCCGCACACACCCCATCGGAGCGTAAACCGAAAAAAGGCATGGTACACCAACATCTAGATCTACAAACCCCCCCCCTTTAGCGCGGGAACCTTAAGTCCGGGAATCTGGTCGAGGTCTCGGTCCCCTTCAGCGCGCGCGTGGTATATGTCTCAAATCCTTACCCCTTGGAGAAAGAGCTATGTCTTGGAACTTGCTTTTTCCCCCTTAGCTTTCGTTGAAGAGGATCTCATTCCACTTGCAGATTAAAAGCCCCACGACAACAACTCTCCTTTGTGGTCAAGTTCGCAGCTGTTTTCATTCATCCTTCGAGCAATTCTTCTTCCTCCAGCGAAGGAAGGAAGGGTGTTTGCGTGGTTAGGTTAGCTTTCCAGATAGGCCAACCAAGAACCAAGGGAAGGGGAGGAAAACCAGGGCTATAACTCAACTAGTCCTCTTATATCGCTGTCTCTCCAACTCCACTGCCCGCCCGCCCCGTTCCTGTTGCATATATACAAGTTGGCGCCGCACTAAGATGCTCCACCGATGCCTCCGACGCAGCCATCAAGACAGCCCCCGAATGCAGAAACAATCATCATCTCGTTCCTCTGCGGGAGCTTAGCGTTATCATTTATTCTTGCGGCGCTCGCGGCGGTCCTGAAGGTCTATCCGAGGTCGTCGGTGATCCCGCTGATAAAGAGGGTCTTGGCGAAGTTGAAGAGGGCGCCGCCGCCGCCGGCGGAGCAGCCGGAGGGACAGCCAGAGGTGCAGCAGATGCAGGAGCTGCCGGTGCAGGCGGGGGAGGTGCAGTTGGTGGATGCGCCATTTGATTTTGGGTTGAGGGAGGATGTAGAGAGGAGGATAAGTGAGTGTTTTGTCCTATATATATATACAATATTGAGTGAGGAGGGAACGGTGACTGACTAACGCGTGTGTGTAGCGTATCCCCCGCCAGCAGTGCCTCGGATGTAGGGCAGGTAGTGAATTGATGGAGGCTCTTTTTTGGGTTGGAGTTTCTGGATGGTTACGATATGGGGTCTTTTTTTTTTTTTTTTTTTCCTTTGTTGGTTGGCGTTCGTGATTTTGGTATTTGAGAAGTTGGAGGAGGGATTAATAGTTGTTTGTGTTGGACGGTCGTTACTGTGCTGAATCGTTTCCTTTGTGGCAGATACATATATCAATTGTTTGTATGAGTACTTATGCATGTAATGAGTTAAAGTAGATGTAATTCTAATTAATAATGATATGAATAGTACTGGGGGGTTAACCATAAATACCTAGAATCAGATAAGATGGACACAGAGGTTCCTTTCGTATTTATCCTCGACACTCGGTACAACGTTGTGCAACCTTGCCAGATGGATATGAAACCGTAATAATAATAATAATAATAATAATAATAATAATTATTATTATTTCCGCTTGGAGTAGAGTGGGTCTTGGTGAAGTTATATACTTGCTTATAAAATGTGCCCGTCTCGCACAAACTCATCCTCATGAGATGAGATGAGACCGCACCTTCCATCCCCGAGTCTCTGTCCACCACATCACGCGTGACATTCCTACGGATTGAATTGTCCAAGTTGTCTTGTCCATCCATCCATCCATACATCCATACATACACACGTCGCGTGCCCTGAGGAACGGAACCCCCTCCCTATGTGATGCAATTGTGCGTGTTGTTTGAGATCTTTGGCCTGCATTAGTCTAGAGAGTGTATCAGTCAGGGTCAGGGTTATCCAATGCCAATGTCTGGTTGCGTGGAGCTCAGGTTGTACAAAAACGCTCTTTGGTTTCATTGGGCCGCCATCGCCGCCGCTGCAGATGATCTATGATATAGTCGTCCACGGACACTTGGGCTCTAACTAGGGTATGGTGGGAGACAGCCAAGCTCTAGAGCTCTTGTTCTTATTTGTTGAAACCCCCCCACCTGTCCGTCTTCACCGTATAAACGACTATAAACGCCATATGGTTATCACAAGGCTCTGGTGTATTGTTGAACGGATCCTCACCTGTCAATATCCCATTTAGTTCGCCCACTTAATTGTACCTACATAATCAGTACATGTAGATTAGTTAGTGGAGTACATGGTTTCTGCCGAATCTAAGGATACATGTATGTAGACAGACGTACGCGCTTGTTTTTGGAGGCTAGCTTTCGTCACGTGTTAACCGCGGCCGAGGGGCAGAGTTTGGATCAAACTAGCAGATATATTTGTTGGTTTGAAGGTGATGCGCAAGTACAGTCAATACCTGCTATCACATGATTGTCGCACCGAACCACAGCGTGCGAGGGAACTGGATCTAAAGCCACGGAGCTGGAGCTGTAGACGGGAGGGTGGGTTCTTGTGGGTAGGTAACAGTTAGGCGTAGGTACTTATGGTCCGTTGAAGATTGTGTAGAATTTATATCATATGTAGACGCAATGAATCATACAACCCGATCTCCCAAACGACATTGCGCGCAAACACCACACCAGCTGCTATCCGTCGCTACAATCAACAAAGAGCCACCATGCAGAGAATCCAGCACAAGCACCCCGTAGGGCAATTCCTGCAGAAACATGGGCAGACCAAAGTACCCTTCCCACCCAAAATGAGGTTGCTAGCCCCCCCCCCCCCCCAACGAACGGCCAAAGCCGGGATATACCGTAGCTGCAAAAGGGAGTGCCTTACCCAGCGACTACCATAAACCCCACGATTCCCCGCCGCCTGTGGATCGCTTGGAAATGTGGAAACTGACTCTTGTGTGGAGTTTGTGGATGTAGGTGTTGAGGGGATTTCTTTTTTTGATTTTTCTGAGTTGTAGTTATCGGCGTAGTTGGTCAATGATATCAGTTGCAAAGAAAGATGTTTTTTTTTTTTTTTTTTTTTTTTTTCACTCCAGCTTCTTGAGCGATGTTTTACTTGTGTGATGTTTTCACTATCCATGGCTCGTACTTGAAGGCTTTGAAGCCCTCGCGAGGACAGCTTCCCAGGCCAGAATTTTACTATTTTCTCGACCCACTCACACTACATCTCAAAACCAACAAGTCGTAGGCTATAGAACACATAAAGGACATATTTATCTTCATTCCTAAGTTTATGGAAAAGATAGCAGACCACATCACGAACAGCTCCGAGTCATGCGATACGGCGAGATCCCCAATATATCTAATGCCAAGATGTGTACCTGCAAAAAAAATATCTAGGACTCGGTCTAGCGTTCGTGTGTGGAATACGGTATAAGCAGCGTCACGCCCCACAAGAGGGGCCAACCCTACATTTATTTTGGCAGCAAACGCCAAGACTAAAGTACTGCCCTGGCCAATTAGCCCTAACTGGCGGCCAAAACCGGGTTATACCGGAGCTATAAAAGGGGGCTATCCTTCCTTCTCCTTCCTCCAAACACCACGACTTCCCGCGATCTGTAGTCCGTAAATGCCAGGGCCACTTACTGACCCCTATTTACGAACTACAGGTTTCGAGGAAATCGGAGTATATGTTTTTTTTTTAAATAACAATTAAAATATTTGTTTTCAGCTCTTATTGATATGATAGATTTGTCATTTCGCTTCGTGATAATGGATGATCTATAACTTTGTGTGTGGTTTTCTCTCAGTACAGCGTGTCTCTACCCATCTCTATCTGCAACGACTTTCTCATTCTAGCTAATATCTCCTCCTCTCATGATGTTTGGTTTTCTAGCATACATGAGTTTTACGTGCAGCCTTCCACCCAACCTCACTGTTGACAAACTCACAGATCCAGTGCCATATTACAGCGCTTTACATAACTAATTCGCCATGAACGTCAATACCAACAAACGAGACATATTATTACCTAGAGTCACATCCACAGCACCAGAGCACCCCTGCTCACAAACCCCAAAGTTATAATTATAACCTCTGAGCTTCTCTTCAACAAGAGCCTCCGTGAACCTCTCTACGCAATAAGAAGACACAACCCGGCCCGGTGATATAGCACAGCTGCCCCAGCGCGTGGGCAGCAGTAATCAAACTACACTCCGGCTCGGGAGCGACCCGGAGCCCTCTTCGCTGCTATTCCGAGCCCAAATTATTGTCTAACAGTGTCGATGGTCTAGACCTATCCCGCCAAATCCTGCCCGGAGATGAGCCAAAGCCCTGTGCCACCTTGTCTCAGACATTCGAACATGGGCCATCACTCACGATTCATTATTTCGCACCGGTAGTTTAGGGTGGAACTCCCGACGCAAGACATCTGACAACGATTTATCGGGGATACCCCACCTCGAGCTCTGGTAGTTTTGCGGTCTTGGCGGAATGAAGCATTTCCGAGTGATGATACGTGACATCACGTGTTTCACTTCGACGACATTCCTTGCGGGACTGGTACACATCGTCAGAACCCACAACCCTGTCAGAGATTTGAAGAAGCGGTGTGTACGACCCTATTCTCACTCCCCTGGTTAAATACTAATGTTGAGGCTTTAGATAAAATGCTCCACTACTTTAAAAAGGCGGATGAATCCAAAGGTGCTTACAGCCTGCTAGCTGCGGATGATTGCGAGGAGCTTCTACAGAAGACCCAAGCGGTGAAGGAAGAGACAGTGGCCCCGAAGTTCGAGCACGAGAGTCCCTTTGTTGGGGGCGCCCTAGCGGCAGGACACGATAAGAGTCGAAAACAGCAGATACCGCTTAAGAGGAAGCAGAAGAATGACTAAGTGCATAGACTTGGAGCGTATAGTTGTCTAGATGTGATGGAACGAAGCTGATGGTCAAGAAATTTGTATTGAGTGTACAGATTGCACGGTTAGCATAGGCAAATAAAAACTGGGGGTAATAAAGAGTTAACGAACCTAGAGGGTATATCCCATCTCTCATCATAACGCGACCAAAATCCCAGACGGTTGTGAAAGAAGAGATGAGATGGTTATGCTTTCAAAATATCATAGTGCAAAATGCTACAGGAGTTTGATTAGAGGTGACCACAGCACCAGTTCTGATTTGGTAGATTAAGAAGGCAAGTACTTCAGTACTGCGGGGTCAAGAGTTTGCGTAGATAGATGATAGACAGCCGAGAAGTCCACACTTTTGATGATTGTTCAAGAGATAGTCAGCTACTACTATCAAGCAACGCTTTGGACAACAATCTTAGTTGTTGGTTGTTGGAATTTTATATGGCCTCAAACGACTAGTACACCTGTCCCTTGGCTAAGATTATAAGATGGGCATGTCCTCTTCTTTCCTTGTGTCTACCGTATTTGTTACATAGTTCTTTTCTACACAAAGAGCTAATGATGGAGGCCTTGAAAAACACTGAGGGTAGTAAGGGGTCCGGGGATTTCCCCAACAGAATTGAACTGGTAAGCCTTATTAAACCAGAGGGCGCGCATCAAACTAACTAATTATACAATCAATTTCACGGAATGGTTCATCCCTAATACCATGAGAGTACGCTATTCTATTTTTAGGCTTGGAGAATTTGTCCTTGGATATTTACAGCTCGTGTGGAAGGGTTTCAATTCACCAGGGGTCAATGAATGAATGATCGTGGAAGCTATTGACGGCAGGCTGCATAATGTGAGTTAAATGAACAGTTAATTGATAATAGGCCGGTAGCCGGCATGCGATATCAATGAATGAACAAAGGACTAATAAATTCTCCCTTTTTGGTTGCTGGTATAGACCTATTTCATAGGATAGACTCCACGGTCTCAGAGATCAGGGCAGAAAAGCGGAATAAGTGCGTGATCTGTATGTACATACTACAGAAAATAAAATCATACAATTGCTTCCACGCATCAGTGTCATTGGAGGCTAATGGCGGTTTATATACTTATGAAATATACCTTGTACAATATTTGCCCCCTTTAATCTCTAAGGAAGTATGCTAAAAATATCAACCGTAGCTGCCGGGATACACTGTGCAGTGTGCTTTTACGCTGCAGAACTTCCTCTTTCATCTCACTTTATAAAGGAACGCTTTTCACAACGGTACATAGAACGGCTCATACCCACAGGTTCTGTCGCTAATCTCTACGAGTCCACCAATCTCTCGACCGTAGTACAAAAACTCGCCCTATAGGCTTAAAAGGATCGAATGATTTCGAAACACTACAGTGATCCCTAACCCTGTGACAGACAAAGGGTCACCTAGACGCATACTGTGAAAGACTATAACACTATGAAACCTCGACGGGAGGGCGCCTCTACATAAATTTGAATTGTTGAGATGTATGGCGAAGGCATCAGGGAGATGTACTGTACTGATGGGCTTACAAGCGGATGTTACTCCATATGCAAGCCGTTTGACAATCGAGACGAAAAGAATAATCCCTTATTTGGGATAATAGAGGGGTAATACCATGGAGAATGCATTGAGAATGCAAAATGGGTCTCCATAATTACCAGGGGGGACCGGAAGCCCAAAGCGCAGGCTCTGAGCTGTATTAAATACCCACAACACCGCCGTAATAACCACCGGAGTAATAAAAACAACGGCAATATCACTACCAACATCACCAAACAAACCACCACCACACCGGAGCTGCCTATTATATAAAGTCAACGCTCTATACCCCAGGATATAGTAAAATCATAAAACCAAATAAACCACAATGTCCAACCCCTTCTTCGTCAATATCAACACCCACCCCACCTCAACATTTACCCTCCACACCACGCACCCCAGCACCTCCCTCTCCCTTACCCAAAGCCCCAGCCCCAGCCCGCACCACCCCTCCTCCCTCCGCGTCAACCTAACCCCCCACAACCTCAGCGTCTCCCTCAACTCTTCCCCTCCGTCGTCCACTCCCACCCCCACCATCCGCAGCGTACACCCACCTCTCCTTCTCGGCCCCGAGTACGGCAGCAGCAGCAGCAGCAGCAGCACCTCCGCCGGCAGCACCCGCAAGACCCACGGCGGCTTCGTCACCCGCGAGAACAGAGTACTCGCCACCCACCCCGATGACATCTTCCGTGTGGGGCGCTACGAGGGCAGCATTCACAACTGGGAGCTGCTGGCAAAGCGCGTGCAGGGACTAGACCACCTCAGTGGGAGTGCGGGCGAGAGCGGCGGCGAGAGGGAGAGGGAGAGGGGGCGGGGGTATAACAGTGGGAGGAGCAGGAGGAGGTAGGCGTTAAGGAGGTGGGCTTGTGGGTGTTTTGGACTAGGGTAGGGTTCAAGTATTGGGGGTGGGCAGTGGTATGGCTTGGACATGTCATGTAGTTTGTTTGTTTGTCACTCCTGCTTGGTGATGGTCATAGAGTGGGTTATGAATAATGATTTTATATGAGATCTTTTATCGGTGCTTTTGGCTGCGAGAGTAGGTTGTTGTGATCAGTAATCATGTTCCTGGCGCTAACATATCCTGTCAATGATCGGTTGGTAGGTAAATGGCCCGAGTGATATATTGTGAGTTTCTAATCAATCAAGGATTATGCGATAAATAGAATACCAAATATAATTATTATCATTTACCCCGAAACAGAGAACCAGCTGTATCTACCATCCCACCACCACCATTGTGTGATCAAACTTATCTAAACACTATACATCCATCTAATGGACCACATAATGAATAAAAAAAAAAAAACTAAATGGATCTATATAACATCAGTCCAACAGCCGTACCATATCCACAGTCAATTTCCCATCAAGTACAAAAACCCCGCACAAAACCAAACTCTTGACTGTCTACGTGCGTTGCAAAGCCGAGAATTCTATTCTCCAGAAGCTTATTCCCCCAGATCCCCACATTAGAATTGAAGCTGTACCACCGGGATGTCAGATCTCACTGTGTGCATTCTATATACTAGAAGTAGGTCGCCAGGCCTTTCATAATAAATAAATAAATAAGGCAGCCCCTATAGTGGTTAGTAGTCCAAGATCCAGATCACAAATCACGAATACCGGTCCTAGAATAAATCTATAGGCAGTAGTATTGCTCTGCTCATATTCACGATAACATCTGAAAGGAGTACTTACCGTTCTAATGGCGCCCAAGCCCAAGCCAGTCCCCAAGCCGTCACTCCCACCTCGCCGCTCTGCCCGTCGCAAGGTTGGACCTACCAGCAGAGCTCTGGGATCAAAGTCCTCCCCTACAACCCGTGCTGAAACATCCTCGGGACCTAACTCGTCCCGGGCCCCGTTTTCTCCTGTCCTCGCGCCCCCGGCTCCTGTCTCCCGCCCAAAAATCGAGGCGACAAGCACCGACCCCATCCCCTCGCCTCTCATCTCTCCCAGCCCTCTCCAGATCGTCAATCCCGACCCGGTCCCCTCTCCGCCCACGGTTGAAATCCACCTTACCTCGTCCGTCTCCTCGTCTATGCGCTCGGGGACGCCCACCTCAGAGTGTGCACCCACTTCCGCGCAACCCCAAACCGAGCCAGAGGTGGAGGAAGAGGAAGAGGAAGAAGAGGAACATGATGCGCAGCGCACCAAGGCCCTCGACCCCAGCGTCCTCAGCCAGATCTATCGTCACATGAAGCGCCGACAGACTGTTGCTACTCGGCGACAGGCGCGTCGCGACCGCTCAGGTGCCCCATCCCCAGAGCGTACCATTGGCGCCGGTGGGGAGCGCATGAAGGCTGTCCATGAACGGCTGGGATATGGCAGTGTCGTGAGTCCGTGCTGGGCGCACTCTGAGCTGTGGGATGGGCCGTCGGCGAGGGAGGTTGATGAGGCGGTTGCAGAGGTGTGGGCCCAGTATGAGGGTGAGGATGCGGTGGGTCCGCTTGAGGCTGTGATGCTGGCGGATTTGTTGGTTAGGGGGGTGGTGGCAGAGTTAAGGATTGAGAAGGCGGGGGAGAGGTTTGTGAATGGGGAGGAGAGGATGGAGGAGATGGAGGGGAGGGCGGAGAAGGTGGAGGAGTTGGTGAAGAAGGCGGCAAGGATAGTGGGAGATGCGATGGTGAGGGTGGTGAGGTTGGGAGAGGAGTTTGAGGAGTTGAGGAGGAGGGTGGTGGAGGGGGAGGAGAGGGCGAGGAAGGCGGGGGAGATATTGATGGGGAGTGGGGGCAAGGGAGGGAACTGAGATGGAGTGAGGGTGGTGGGAGGCCATTGATACATATGTAAAGTAATAAGATTAGGCAAGTCCGCGATATAAGCCTTTTTATGTGATATTACCGATTCTCTGCATAATTCAGCAAGTTGGTGATATTCCAAAAGATGATCCTTCTTATAATATCCACAAGAAGGCTCCCAAATGATATATCTTCCTGGCACATAGTACCAGCTAGTCCCGGATGTAATGGCATCCGCGGTCTATAATAACACATCCATCGTATAACAACATTTGATTTTGACCAGTGATAATCACTCTGTACCTACATAATACCCAAGCCATATCTTACTATTAGCAGGAACCAACCAACATAATACTCGTGCCATTGCGGAGATCACCACCTACCAAGAGGGTGCCGCTTACATTTACTCTCGGCCCAACCGCCCCTGGTGATGAAGCCACCCAATAAATACCGAGAGGAGATCCAGTGCAAAAATCTATCCCTTCCCTTGACCAAATACCATCAAGTAACTCTTGCAGGCATCTATACTACCCTGAAAGGCGTCCAGCCTACCACTACGCCAAGTAAGTAATCATCCTCTACGCCCAAACCATGACCATTCTACCCTATCCCAGACCAACCCCACTCCCTCCTCTCCATAAGCTATCCTTGCCGAATTCGCTGCCGTGTGGGTTGGGGCTTGGATCGATATTGGTATCTTCAGCAGCGTGGTCTGGGATGCGGACATGTGCATGATATTCTGGATTAGTAAAGGTTGTTGTAGTATCCATTTTCCTTTCTGGCCACTGAAGTCGCTGATAGGTCAGTACTGGTAGTAGGCGCCGTGGAAAATGAGTAAGCGAGCTGAGTGGTATATATGTTGGCCCAAGTCTGGTAAGCAGAAGATGAGGAGTGAGTAGTGTAGTAAGAGGACCGACTTGGTAGTTGCGGGTTGGGTGGGGGTCTTTGTACATGCAGTTAACTAACTACATGTACTGTAAGATGGATACATGTATGTACCTAGTATGCCACAATTCGTTTAATAGCAGCTAGATACATGTAAATATACTCATTATCTGGAAAACATTTATGGCGCTCGCCTACCCTGTTTTTCCAAATAATGATCACGGAAACTGTATGTACCCCCCTCCATTCCACTCCATAAACACCCACAACCACCCCACTTCACCATTCCCCCACAAACACAACAAAAGCCACCCCAAAAGAAATCCAGAACCATTCCCAACCCAATGCACCCATATTGTTGGTTACAATTCTCCATCTTTGGGGGGGGGGGGGGGGTACGCAGATATGACTCTAGTATGTTGCTTTCGCATCGCGTGGCTACGTGCTGTGGTGTTCATCTCTGAGTGTGGATGTAATGTGGTTGTTGTTGGTTGTTTCTGGGGATATGTTTCCTTGGGGTGTATTCGTGGTTTGCCGATCGGTAGCTAGTACAGGCCTCAGCGTCCGGTGATGCAAGACGCTGAATACGCGGTTGAGGGGATAACTTTGGTGTCTTGTGTGGTTGGCCGCTGGGCCCAGTTTTTGCGGTGGGGGGTTAACGTTGATTGGGTGGATTTTTTTTTTTGATCTCAATGCGTAAATACATTCACCTCGCAAAGTTCAATTACTTATACTCTCAGTCCCATGCACCCCAGCTCTACAAGTATATCCACCGCACCGAGTGAGAGCCGATGAGCCCAAAGCGACAATTGCGAAACCCGCCAGTTTCAAGTCTAGGAGTAGAGTAGGTATAGTATGCATGATGGCCAGTTGCCGACCAACCAACCAACCACTTGGAGCCTGCGTGACTCAAGTCCCTCTACAGGAACAACTGCGCCACCATAACTACACTACACATACGGCAGACACTCTATTCGAAAACACTGATATTCTATAACTACACATACGGCAGACACTCTATTCGAAAACGCTGATATTCTACGTCATCTGACCAAGGCTTAACTCTTTATGTCTTTATGTCGCCAGGAGGGACTCAGTCGCTTCAGATCAGATTAGTGAGGCATAGGTAGTTATATTATGAATCAGTGGAGCCGAAGGGGGGGGAGGGGATCGACTTTACCCGGTAACACTGAGTCCAGGGGTTTCTTAAGAGGCATTGTCCAATTACCAAGATCCAGTTGTCTGTCTGGCACGTGATACATAACGCGTTTAAAAATAGCTCGATGAGCGCGTCAGAGTTGGGCGAATAGGATTTATTCCAAGGGAGTTTTTTTTTTTGGGGGGGGAGGGGGGGAAGGGGGCTGGACAGGGGTAGCTTATGATTAGCTCTCCTTAGGTAGGTTACCCCAGGGTAGGTACGAGCTCATACATAGAGCAGAGGGAAGAAAAACCTTTGAGCTGTCAACGCAACGCGTCAACCGTCAACCGCGCTTGATAAACTCGTCGGCTCTAGATGATTTAAAAGTTGTTCAAGACAGGCAAGGGGTAATACATAGACTGGTTTCAAGTAGGCTGTGGAGGTGATTGAGGAAATGATACATATTGGGCACACTTTTTCTACTTCTATGCAGTGTCAAGTCATTATTCATCTTTTTTTGCATCTTGAACACAGCCGCAGTAATAAAAAAACATACCCCTAAGCTTTCCCTCAGTAAGTAACTCCTGTATAGTAACCACCTAACCACCTAACCACCTAACCACCTAACCACCTAACCACCTAACCACCTAACCACCTAACCACCTCTCAACACCTAGCCTGACTCACCTCACCTCACCTCACCTCACCTCACCGACATCGAACGCAAACAGTTGACTACATACCTTCATAAATCCCCCACCCCCCCCCCCCAAAGAACAAACCCCTCTCCCCAAGGCAGACCAGACTGTCTCTCACATACATACATACAATCATACAATAATACATTCCATACAATAAAATAACCTCTCTAATCCCCTAATACCAAACCCAATGTGCTATTTCCTCAGCGTCCGTTATTCGCGCTGCCATCACCGCATCGTCTTTGTCGTACAAACACCCCCCTACAGCTGCACCGACAACTGTGACCCTCCTACCTCACAAAGCCCTGACGAAGTCCAACACTCGCGCTCAAACCGTACACTCTGTCCCTCCTGCTACACTGCCCGTTATCCGACACGCAGCGTCCGTCCTCCAATCCTCCGAGAGCCCGCCCCAGACCCCCTACGCTTCATCAGCCCCGTCGTGACGGGCGAATACGAAGGTGATGAGGAAACCCTCGACCGTTTCCGTCGGAAGCGACGAGAGCACAGAGCAGCGCAGGCGCGAAGGGGCCGGACCCAGCTGGAGCCCGTGAGTATTGAGGAGCAGGCGATGCTGAACTGTGGGTGGTTGGCGGCCAAGAGGAAGAGGAGGGTGTTTGAGGAGGACAACGATGACGAGGAGGAGGATACACGGAATTTCGACCAGGTACTGAGGGGCCTCAGGGGGATCCATGACGGGGAACATGATGTTGAGAGGGAACACGGTGGGAGGATAAGGTGGGTGGAGAGGTTCATTGCGGGAGAGCCGGATTATGACGAGGAAGATGAGGATGAGGACGACGAGGACGATGAGGACTGCGAGGGGGGGGGCTTTAAGTCTGTCGCGGAATTTGAGAGCTTTTCTGCTCCTGCAAGCCAGGGTCAGAGTAGCCCTCCTAGTCGTCGTGTTGTTGATTTTGAGCGTCTTGCGGCGGAGATGAATACCCCCGAGCTTTCCGTTGCCGTGACTACGGGTCGCCGTAATTCGGTATAAAGGCGTTTTGATATCAAGTTTTTTTTTTTTTTTAAATGGACCTGGTTGCCCGATCGTTGAGACGGGATTGTATTCGATTCAAAGGGCGCCTTTTTTTTCTTCTTGATATTATTTTTTATTCTTAGTTTTGTACTCCTTTTTTTTTATTTCTTGTTTTAAGGGCTTCGGCGGTTTGGGTAATATCGGTTTAGACAATGCATTTCAGGTCTTTTTTACTTTTTTTTTTTCCTTTCTTCTTCAGCATTCTCAAGTTTGAAGCGGACGGACGTATCGCATAGATAGACCTTACTAGTACTATGATAGAGCTCATAAGGTGATGCTCTGAAAATTAAAAAAAAAAAAAGCACTTATCCCAGTACGCATGCCATAGAATTAGTCCAGTTTTCATATCGGTAGTCATGGAATGAACACCTTATCTCCAAACCACCACACCCAAAAGCACCCCAATCCAACTCCAACCAACCCGAAACCCCACTACACTACACTACACTACACTACCAACCCCACCACCACCACCACAAAATGTGTCTCAAAACCCCACTCACCGTCTACTACCCCGGCTGCAACCACACCCTCAAGCTGATCGTCGGAACCCACCGCACCTGCACCGGCCACTGCCACCCCGACGAGACCTTCCACGAGTCCACGGCGCAGACGCCAACAGCGCGCTCGAACCGCCGGTTCTGCACATACTGCTACTCTGATAGCCCGCAGCTCCCCAGCCTCCGCAGGCCGGCCCCGGCGCACACAACGTTCATTTGTGCGGTGGAGGTGGGCGCCTATCAGTATTTTGGGTGTCTGGGTACATGGCGGATGGAGAGGGCGCGGCATGAGAGGAGGCAGGAGAGGAGGGGCAGGGAGTCCCTGGAAGGAAGGGGGCTGGAGGAGGAGATGTGGGGTGTGGGGGTTGTGTTGGAGGGGAGGAGGAGGAGGAGGGTTTATAGGGAGGAGGAGGAGGAGGGTTTATAGGGAGGAGGAGGAGAGTTAGGGCTGGGGGATTTGGGGGTTGGTGTATTTATTATTTATTTGGATGGTTTGTTTGGGGGTTATGTGTATGTATGTGTTTAGCTATCAGCGCCCCTAATGTGGGGGTGTAAGAGGAAGTAGAATGCCGGCGAATAAATCCTCTTGACTACTTTGTTCGGAATACATGTATTTATATGCAGATTCCTGCTCATGAGTACATGTACCTGTGCATGGAAAGTTTTGTTTTAACAGTTCAAGATATATATTTCTTTGTGTGGTAAAAGTACTCTGCTACATACATTTACATATATCAGAAGAACCATCCCAAAGGGGGGGGGGGGGCTTTATACTACCAATACGCACCACACACCTCTACTCCCACCCCTCCACTTCCTTCCCACCCCCACCCCCGCCCCACCACACCACCACCCCAAACAAACAGCCCATGAACGCCCTCCGCCCCACCCGCCAATTCCCCGAGACCCCCACCTCCTCCCCACCCACAACAACACATCCACCACCACCACCACCACCCCCATCCCCAACCCCCATGGCCGCCACCACCCCGCAAGACACCAGCCTCCCCCACCACCACCCAGCCGCCCCTCCACCCCCCCAGAAACCCGCAAAGAATCCCACGCCCGCGCCATCAACGCAATCAACACCGAGATCCTCTCCCTCCAGCGACGCGTCGACCACAACCTCGAGCAAATCAGACACCTGATCGCCTCGCGCGAGGTCGCCATCGCCCACGAAGCAGAGCTTTCCCGTATCGACCGGGCATACGCTGACGAGGCCGGCAGGCAGAAGGTCCTTCTGCGGGTGGAATCATTCGCGGGCGGGAAGGAGAAGGAGGGCAAGGAGGAAGGTGGGATGAAGCAGAAGAAGAAGCTGATCAATTATGGCAGGAGGGGCACTATCAAGAGGGCTCCTGGGGCGAAGGAGGGATAGCTGGCTGTGAGTATTTGGTGTGGGTGGTTGATGGTGGCGTTGACTAATTGGATAATAGTGATAGGAGCGGCGTTTGAGTACCTATGGGTCTTACTAGATAGCTACATACATAGTTAGCTAGCTATCTAGCAGCTGGAATAAAGTCACCTGTTTCCCCCTTATATCTATTCTTCACACGCCCATCTCCAGTACTCAAAGCCACCAAAAAAGAACCTGTACCTACTTCCCATCACCCCCGACCTGACCCCTGCCTATCATGTGACGAGTGAGTGAGAGTGAGTGATATTCCATGTCCCGCTATACTCACCTCACGGCCCCACAAAAACCTAACGGCCAGGAGATAATAAATACCACCGCAACCCAACAATCATCCCGCACGATCGAAAAGCGGAATTTGACGTGAACCGACTACAAGTAGACACAGACACAACCACCACACCACGGATCAAGCTGACCTGACAGCGCACATCATACTTCCCTATACCCAAAGCCGGCACCTACCTACATACATGTACCCCCAACCAAAACTCATACATAACCACATACATGTATTATACCTTACCACCATCACCAGATATCACTCGACTATTGGTTTTGTTATATTTTGACCACTGAATCCGATCGTACGCCCCCCTCTTCTGGTATGGTATATGCCGCCCCTTGATATCGCTACTTATCAAATTAATCAGCCAGAACTTTAATTTGTAAATACTACAGATATAGCCGTTTCGTGCCATTCCCGCCTTCAGCGGGTCAGTCTTTTCCCTCCACAAGCTCGAATTACCATACTACCCCTTCGCCCAACTTTAAACCTCACCTACCATCATAACCTCCCGCTCCTTGCGGGGGCCTAAAATAATATCTGGTCAGCAAGACTTACGCGGCGAACTTTTGTTCGCCGCTGCTTCCTCCGTCCCCACAGCTCCTGAGCAGGAGGGGGACCGAACCTCTGACACTTTGGTGGCACAGCCTAGATTAACGTTAATCTAACCACTAGGCCACGCCATCGATAACGAAAAATCCGGAGGAAATATATATGGCCAGCCTCCCAAGGTTTCGCGGGATGTTTGTTGATGCAACAGTGTTACAGCACTAGTGATGGGCACGAGACGAGACGTCTCGAGGCAAAATGTCGAGACTAAGTACGAGACGAGACAAGACCGGGACCTCCGCGAGACGAGACGAGACGGGATCAAGTCTCGAGTCTGCTCGAGGTTCGGGCTCGATCTCCTAGCTCATATAAAGAAAGCCACAGCACTCTGTGGGCGAGCTTTCCCAAGCCAACACTGTGATAGAATAAGGCTCACGCGTGTATGTGTCTATCCAGGTAGAAATCCCATCTATATTGTTAATGTATCGTTGGTGGAAGTGCCACATGCGCTGCTTATTGGGATATATACATGATAGTCTCCCAATTCCTGTATTTTAGTCACATAGTTACGTGATAACTACTTCTAAGGACTATTTTATCAAAAGGCAAAGAGGTCACAAGCATCCATGTTATATAACGTCATGAACCATAGGGTCGGCGATACATTATATATCCTAGTCTACATGTGTATTTATACAGTAGGTTATTGATACAATGTTTACCACGAAAAGAATCAAGATATCATGACATAGTGCCCCCTTAAATTTTCCAAGAGCTAACAATTAACGGCGCTACCCTATTAACAGGCTTCCGGCTCGCTAAAGTAACTTACTGGAGGTTTATATATCGATACCGTAACATTGATGTTCACAGAGAACATTACCAATCACCGGTAGGCTTGTTATCAGGTAGAGCAGGAAGGTCTTTCTTACCCAACGGGAACCTCTGCGACCAGCACCCATCGGGAGTTCGATACCATTCCATATCAGCGCGCCCCTTGATTGGCTGCCTGTAAGGCTCGCGGCGAGGTCTTTTGAGCTCATCCTCCACACAGTTAATGATAATCTCTTTTGCATTAGATTTCTCTGCAGCCTGTGGTCGCTGAGCAGGCGCTGCAGGCTCGATTTTGCAACTTTTACAACTCATGTCGGGAGGATCAGGAAAATCAGGATTCAAAGAGTGCAAGAAGATTCCAACTCTCTCACCGAGAGTAAATCTATTCTTCTCAAGCTCGGAATCCATAAGTCGACGTAGCGGAACAGACGGGTCAGGCGCCTTCGCCTTTTCTTGCCATTTCCAGGGACATACTTCTTTCTTGACTTGACTGTACTATTGATGGAATTAAAGGCTTAGTTTATCTTTTATGTGCCGAAGAACTCTAAAGTAGTACTTACATCACCTTCAATCTGAGCATAAGGAGGATTTTCACTAACTGAAGGGGTCTTTGGCGGCGGGAAGAGACGAACAGGCTAGTGAAATATTAGTATTTTCTCAAACTTAGCCTAGAGGTCTCATAACATACTTTTCTAGTGGGATCATCCGAATCCTTGTCACAATCGGTTGTATATTCAGATGCGATGGCGTTAATCTGAACGATACAGTTAGTTATTCGGAGCACAATATTATCGGGGCAAAAGCATTGTGTAAAGCCTACTTCGATAAATGGAACATGATCTTGATCCCTTGTTGGTACACCCCAATGCTTAATGGTTCCATCAAACCCCCTTCCCTTTTGCATCGGTTCACCACAAAAGTCTAATTCTGGCATCCTTTTCCCAGTAGTATTAGGTGGCTGTGGCACTACCTCGCGCCATGGAAGTACATCTGGAAACATAAGAGGTAGTGTGGGTTCCTGTGGCGCTGGCTTTCGCGCAGGATACTTTGGCTTACGCTTTTTACTGGGGCTCTGACCATAATATCTGTATGCAGGCCCAGTGAAGCGTTTCTCTGCAGCACGCGCCTGAATTGCGTCGTAATCTAAATCCTCACCTTGAGGTCTGTACGCAATGGCAGCCTGATATTCAGACATGGTCATGTTTCCAGGACGGGCAGACAAAGGGCCTGTTTTAGGCTTTGGCTGAGTGGAGCATGGTTATTAGTATTGAAAAATTGAAAATAAACGACAAGTTTTATTCAAATTACCCACCTTCCAATTAATCCATCCGTTTGTAGAATTAGGTCGACTAGAATGGTCTGGCTCATACTCTGTGCCGTTAGGCGGAATTTCCATCTCTTTGGCAGATGGGGCGGCTTTATGCTGAGCGCCCATATCCGCAACAACTGTCCTGGCCGCAATAGTTGAAGCTGGAAGCATAGTCTTCTCTCCAACTGGTCCGGGAGTTGGGACGCTGGTTGTCATTTCTGCTTTCCTAGCTTCTGATTCTGCTTTCCTAGCCTCTCTCACCGCACGGGTAGATGCGGGCTGCGGATACTTTGACGACATCCCAGCGAACATTGACTGAACCTGAGCGTTATATTTCTCGCAGTATGTACGCTGCTGCTTCTCAGCTGCCCAAATATGTGAAGGCCTTGATTGAGATAATCTGGGAACACTCCGAACAGGGTGTTGAGCCCCACCCTCAACCGCTTTTACTTCTCTTTTCTGGTATTTTGGACTATCTTCAATATCAGTGGTCTCGTCTTTTGAATTATTGGCACCGTTGTCGACACAAGAAACTATATCCCTGATAAAAGTCTTTGGGTTCCTGATTGGAGGGCGGGCTTGTATGGGGAAAGGAGTTGGGACACCATTCGGCTGAAACTAAAACGCAAAGAACATTACTGTTAGATTCACTGGTAGTTTTTGGGTTTTTCTAAGCGTAGTACTTACGATTGGCCTACCGCAGGGCTTTCCGTCTGGAGACGAGAGGGAAAACGCCATACCACCAGAGGCAGTTGTCCAACCTGACTCAGATATTTCCCCATCACTCGCATACTCACACCTCCTGTCATGTAAATCTTTGTCGGAAGTATTTTCTGCGGCTTCTTGGTGAGATGCACTCATTTGATTGCGCTGCGCCATTAATTTCTTTGCAGGAGTTCTAGCATCAGAAGATGCAAGAGGAGAAGTTGCAGAAGTAACCGATGTATCATGCGCTAAAGAGATAGCGGAGAGAGCGTGCACGGAAGTACTAGAGGTGAGAGGGGCGGTGAGAGGGGCTTGAGGAACTTTATTGCCACATCTCAGTCCATCCCCCGGCTGATCCAAGTTAGAAATCTCTAGATCCGCGGGATACACCACCCCCTGATGGAGGGGTGATAATGGTTGTGCCTTTATCGTAGAAAGGGGGGACTGGGCCGTAACAGTATTCGAAACATGGGACGGGCCATCTCCAGGATACCATAATGGAGGATCATTTTTACTACCAGCAGCAGTTATAGCGTCGGCAGTTTCTTCATCCAGAAAACCTATATTACTATCTGGGTAGACGTTCTTGTCGATGAAAAAAGGTGACCTTGGGGCTATTGGAATAAAGACCCGGGTCATCGCATTGAGCCTTGAATATCTGCACGTAGAGTGCGGCGACATCATGTTGATAGATATCCAAATTGATGGCACTCAATAGATGATTAGATGTGTATACGGAGAGTTAACTTAGAACAAGATAGAGATCAGGTGGTGGTGATGGTATGATGAACAAGTGTAGATGGAGGAAGGTAGGTGTGTAAGTGGAATGGTGTTGGCGAGATAGATGGCGCGACTAATGTTTGCGGGATGGCGGGATGAGTGATGTTCATGGGAAAAGGTGAGGGTTACCGATCGTTGCGTTGTGCAGATGTGCTCTTTGGGAGAGAGAAATTCATCAGCCCCTTCCTAGGATAGAATTGCACTCATCCCCCTAACTCAGTAGGTCAGTTTATGGTCGCTCACTTTGATGTTTTCTAATACAATTCCCTGTGCATGTGATGAGCTATGAGCCCCCTCATAGACTTTACGTGTTATTAAGAGTCAGGGCCATACACATATACAGTCGTGTCCGCAAAGTTTTGGCACCCCAGTCTCGAGGTTGGTGAGTTCAAATCGTTATACTAACAGCCAGATAAGACTGATTGCAAAGAGGAATTTGTGGTTAGATATTTCTCTACTGCTGTATATCATATTAGTTAGCATGAAAATCTTTCGAGGAAAAGGACTGAAATGTTCTGTTTGTTGCAATCACGGACGGCTTTGCAGGGTGCCAAAAACTTTGCGGACGCGGCTGTATATTGCTTGGTTTAAACAATCTCAATAGTAATAAATATCGGTAAAATGACAAGCTGTCCGTAGGGGATGGGCGCGAGACTACATGTAAACAAATAAATTATTATTTACCCCTTATCTACCACCTAACATATCTGGAAGGTTGGTTGTAAGTACATCAGCAACCGGTTAACCATAAATCCTTGCTGCATGAAGCGTCTTAAATTCGAGTGCATCATAGTGAATCACTCGAAATATTTTCCACAGGAATCATTATAGACATAACTTTAAAGTTTCCATTTATGACAGAAGGAATTCAATCAATTCACATCGTCCAGAGTACACGCGCTGACAAATCTAAACTAAAACCAGAATATTAGAGATCATTAAGGTTATTACTCGTATAGTTTCATGCTTCAGCGTGTGTTACCGCTTCCACGTAATCTTAAATTGTTATTGCTTGGGATTTTTGGGACCCAGTATCTTCGGCTTTATTCACGTAGCTATATATGCAAGCCTATATAAATTTCTTGGGTCAGGTCAGCTCGGCTATATATAACAGATCTGGAAACTATCTAATAGCGACTGGGACTCATATGCCGCGCGTATATATTCAGATCCGCGCACACGCACCCGATGTATGTATCATCACTCGCTCTGAATTTCCACAAGGATCGAGATCACTTTTCTCTCTCTCTCCTTTTGGTTTTATTTTATTATCATGATCGCTTACTTTCGGTGTTGTGAAATACAATCGCTATATATACCGTGTAGTAGAAGCTTTAAATAATAGAAAGGTACATGTACCCAGAGCAGATCATTATAACGTCCGAAATTCCCGCAACTTAAACCGAAGCTTTTGAGGCACTTGAAGCTACAGTATAAAAAAACGGGCTTCAATCATTCCCATAGTACTACGGTAATTAATCCAAAATACCATACTACCACATTTCTAGCATATTTCAGGGAATATGGTAGCGAATCCATACCCTTTTTTGCTACTGTAGTGAACTATTCCATGCACCCCGCGCCCGAACTTCCTAGATATTCAACAAAGAAACCCTGTTAATTCGATACATGTAGCTGCACACATACTTATCTTCTAAACGATATTTATGCGAGACCTTATACGCTCTAAGTGTAAGTATTATACGATCATTCAAACAATTCTTGCAAGTTTCTCAGATTCTGGAGCTAACACGAATCTATCTGGCAAGGCAAATCTTCACTTGCACTGCTTAATTATCACTGGCTCAATATTCAAGTTAGATATAGCTAGTTACACATGCAACCCTCTCTAGAGTTCTCTCTAGCTCTGCCACCATACTCTTAACCCTTGACCTGTTTATCTCCATAGGTCCACCCATCAATTATATATATCTTTACTAGTAAGATCCGAACCATACTAACACTCTTCTCGGCCACTCCTCGTCAACTCCTTCTCGCTATACCTATCATTCGACCCACTATTCTGCGTCCGAATCACACTCGATTTTAGCGAGGTCGACTCTTTAGACTTTCCTGTGCTTGAGCCCGATTTGTAGTAGCCGGTATTCTTCCTATCTCCCGTCTTTCTCAAGTATGCTCTGAATGCTGGTAGACAGAGAGCTAATTGGCTCATAGTAACTTCGATGCAAGCCCACAGCTCATATGTGTGTACGATGGGCGCATTCGCATTTCTACGTATCTTGGGGTAAATAACGGCGAAGCGGGCGATTGCAGCAATAATGGAGAGCGATCCAATAGAGAATATAACCACAAGACCAGCAAGCTGACGTCTACCGAGCTGGAGAGTGTGAAGGAGAGAAAGTGGGAAGATAAGAATAAAGATATCGGTGCCGATATTCAGGAAACTCCAGAGGGGGAGAGTGGTGGTATTCCCAGTGGCATTGCAGGTGCCGTCCCTAAAGAGAGATGTTAGAGATTGGGAATTATGATGGAGATCGAGAGGGAGTGCCTACCAATTGGTATAAATTGGACGACACCAGAGACTATGAATAAGTATCACAAACACATATGAAGTAGCCGTGAATGCAGTGACGAAGCAGAGGTATCTCTTCAAATAAGTGGATAGGTGTGGAAATAAGTGGTAGTAATAAACCACGAATGCTCCTTTCGATAACCACATTGCTGAAAAGACTAAATATCCACAAATATAGGAAATCTAAGACCGCACATATTAGTATTGCTGCTAATATCCACATTTTAATAGGCATTCGAAATGATCAATACCAATGAAGCCATTTTACTCTCCTCCGGGGTAATTTCTCTCGTTCTTCCCATAATTTCCAGATTATACTTCCACGCATCCGTCGAGATAGCAGTTATCCCAATTACAAACGAAGCCACAAGGAGGGAGTCAGAGATCATAACGGAAGGAGCTCTGAGTTCCCTGCGATGATTTATCCAGAGACGGAGAACCATAAAGACAAATACCAGGAGGTTAAGAGACCATGTGAGGGCCAAGAGGCCTTCAACGGAAATGGGCACATCAACTTTTTCGGTATCAGACATGGTGTTTTTGAAATGTGTTATGGTATGCTTAAGGGGGAAAACTCGGACAGAAAGCGGATTCTAACGAAAATATATAAGTTTCTCTCTTCAGCGTATGCTCCCACTTTTCCATCACAAGAGTATGGTTATGGCATTTGTCTGTCCTACCTTACTTTACCCCTCAGCTGCCTTTCAAGCGGCTTCAGCTTCTAGATTCTACAGACACATCCACCCGCAATCAGTCAAATGTTTATTTGGATAGTATCACGTATTCGAGGCGGGGATAAATGCATGACACCTTTGCAGTCAGACGATATAAGAATCAATGTATATCGACGGCACAGCATTACTTAAATCTCCGCCTTGGAAGCAACTTTTCAAAATAGTAAGTTTGCTACTTATCGATCCTGATAGAAAATACTAGTCACTGCATATAAATTTTCCAGCAGGCTCTCAATTAATCAGATATTCTCTAGTGTTACAGCAATCACAGAACTCCAATTGTCACTCGTAATTATTAGAAGTCGGGGTTTCCGGTGTTTGCCTTCCAAATGGGGTCCGCGGGGCTTATCCCTTGGGCTTATCCCTTAGTCGATGTCAATGCTGACCCCTCTATAATAGATGGATTAAATTTGCACGGGAGATCTATTATTTGATAAGAGAGATAACAAGATCTGTTAGTTAAAACCACACAAAATTTACTTTTTCTGGGGATGTCAGCATTTTAAGGGATACGCATAATAATATGATAGAAGAAATCTTGAGTTTTAAGATCGTCAGTCATCAATGATATGATCCGAGGGCTACTCAATGCTATCTATGCATAAATCAAACTGTGCCACACTTGCATCACTATTAATGGGTGGGAGTTGGTAGGAGATTTTAAGTCTACGTAACTTTGGTTTAGCGCCTGAGCTTCCTATATATCCACATGCTTTGCAATTGGTAGAGACAAGGCTCAGGTGGACACTATTGCCCCACGCCTACATAAAACACGGGGAATGTCAGTAATATTTCATGATACCTGTTAAGATATGTTTGGTGCGCCAAACCTTAATAACTTTACAACCACGATAGATATCAAAAATCCGTCTGTATAAAAAGTCTCCTTCATAGGGTTATCCAAACTTTATATTATAGATATGTACAGATTTTTGATACCTATCGTGCACGTGGTTGTGAAGTTATTGAAGACTTGGCTGTTACCTTTAAGACTAGGCGCACCATACACGAACCTAAATATCTGCCCATCCTCCATAAAACAGCATGTGTAGTCGAACGACAGGCCCAGCTTGGTCGCTGACAAGTCTTAGCCTCTCTGCTCGATTCGGAATGTAGCTTCCTCTAAGCTAAAGACGTATAGGCTCCCGGATTGCAATTGTAACGAGCCATATCGAGAAGCCAGACCAGGCGCCCATTTAAAAAACTGCCACCCCCGCAATTTAAACTATGAATATCGGCAATTAATTCTGTATGCACCTAGCCTCTCACTGGGACCATTCAGGTTCTCTATCGCGGCGGGGCTGTACCTCCTTTAAACCTTTTAATAGAAGCTTGGCATGATGTATATGTAAAATATCCTCCGCATGCAATAGTACTAAATAATAGTGAACCTTTGTGTCACAGTTGTGCGATATCTTCAAAAGGAAAGCCACTGCAACGTACTCGCTTACTTATTCCATGCAGGTTCGCTATTCAAGCGCATTTCTGTGAATTAAAGTTTTAGGAATTAAAATTTTGGGACGTTAACTGCGCCCGAGCTGCACGGTCAATTTGCCAAGCTTCAGCCTTGTCCGGAGCTTTTCCTAGATATCGATTCTCATATTCTATATGTACTGTAATGCCCAGCAATACTGTAAGATATATGTCTATTATCACCTCGCCAGCTGGCAAGAAGTTCTGTTCCCCCCTAATTAAAAAGTACTGTATGGCTTTATTGACAGATCTTATATCTCCTATCAAATAATAGATAGATCCCCAATACAAATCCAGCATAGACTAAGGGATACTCTCATTTAGTAACTTAAGTCAGTAGAATGATTTATATTACTGCTTTGAGCGATGGCTTTTCGTTCTATGATTGAAGATTGGGAAATTCGAAGCTGGAATAGTTGTCGATTTCTGTTTTTTTTGGCTCTTGTACGCTGATTTATGTCCAAGAGCTACATGTATATACATATGCATGTATACATATGAATTCATAATGCATAGAAGAAAAATACACAAGTATTAAAAGAATGGATATACTGATCAAAACAGAATATTGCACGTATGTTATTCGTTACGCCTTTTAGCAATGAGGAATAGCTAAGTACATGTAGGTTTATTTATATCCATACATGCAGCCACAAAGCACTTCCTAAATTTTAAAACACTCTTTATTTACTGAAATCCCCAAATCTTTCCAAAAGCGAATTATCCACATTTGATCGTCTAGATTCGATGGCCAACTGCCCCGCGCCCGCTCATTAGATATATATTCTCTGAGGTCCATTACAGGGTGATATGCTGAGCTGCGTTCGGTTAATGTTGGCGTTGGATTATTTAACGTCTCAATAACCTTAAAATAAGTCCTACAGAGGCTGTTATAAGCGGTGTATAGATCTTGGACAGGGCAAGTATTTCGATCATGGGCATATTCCAAAGCCATCTGTTCATCAGCTTTTAACCTCATATTCCAGGCCAGCAGATTAAGGATTAGTTCAGTAGGAGCAAAAGGCTCTAACTCAAATCCTGCAAGAGCACCCAGGTTTGCCTTGTCTTGGGGAATTATATCAACCATCGAGAAGCATTTAGATAAGTACTTCAAAGCTAGTTGTCGGTTCGCTTGCTGAATGCGGCTAATAGCCGTTGAGTCGCTCTCAATATGAGCCCGGAGCTCCCAGTACTCGTAGCTTATGATAGCCCCAACCGTTTCGTAGGAGTAGCGGCATGAGCACGTCCTCGGACCCCCCACACAGCCATCCAATACTATATCATAAGGTATACCTTCGTCTTTGTGGAAAATTGGTGGGTGCTTTAAACTCGGGTCGCTCGTATCCATTATAACATTAGGGTCGGTAAACCCCAAGTCCATATGAGTAAAATTCATATAGCTTTGTAGCTGATCTATCCCATCCTTTAGGCGATCCAGAAGTTGTAGTCTAGAGGCTACCCCGTTGTCTCTTATCACAGCGGAGGGGTGTCGCATAAGCATTTTGTTTTTGTGGTTTCCTGTCGAATTATTGAATGGATATCTACTCTACCCCCTCAATCTCGCAAAACTCAAGGACTAACCTAATGATAAATTTCGTTGTGGATAGAAGAAAGCTGCGGTGGTGATGAGTAAGGTACTGAATGAACGGCGGAATGTTACCGGTATCTAGGATGATCTAAATTTTAACCCCACCTGCCCAAAAATATAGAATTAGTTATGATAAGGGTCTGTCTCGAAAGGTCCTTTTGCCCCATTCAATTGGTGGAGTAGCTGAGGTTCACCTTCTACCATTCTATCCGAACCATATTCTTTGGGGGGGTCGAGTTGGTGATCTCACCCGTTGAAACTAAAACTTCCTTTGGCTGCCGATCTCATCCGCATTTTCACCCCTACTTTTAACTAAGTACGCCACCTACGTTTGGTCGTCCTTTGCCACGTGTTCTGGCCCCCGGAAAAAACCGGCTAAACGAGAACTGGTTAAGCTAAGCGCCGCAAGCTCTAGAAATCCAGTTCCGCTCCTTCTTCGGCAGAGATCGAATCGGTTGGTCTCAAATTTCAATTCATCCTTGGCCAGACGGGGTTTATGTTGTAGGATCGATCTGTCCATGACACACGCCCTTCCCGTTACTGCCACATGAGGCCAACGCAATTCGGTATCCGTAGGAGATGCAATTCAATGTGCAGTAGATACCATCTGCTCAGCTTCCAACTTTTATCACATAGCTGAAGGGAAAATGTCTTCGGGGGGCAGGGATCGTAGAGTGAATGCCCAGGCAGGTGGGGTGAGTCAAATTGTCATTATCGAGTCTGTTAATTATGGACGGTGACGTTGAGGCTGTGATCTACAGGAATTCGGAGTGATCGCTGGTGTCTTGTAAACCACCGCATTGATTCGTCTCATCAAAGTCGTATTCAAAGGCAATAACCAAACAAGGAAACCTTGATGTCTTGTGTTACTGGCTGCTGAGACGAATTAATGCGGTAGATGAGTTGAACCGGTTCGGTTCGGTTTGGAAAGTGCGTTCCTGCAGCCCTTCGCTTGTTGTTTATTTGATCGTGATTCGTGAGGTATTGTGGGAGATGAACACAGGCTGGGCACGAGACATATATGCTGCGACACGTCTGGGCTTGTATCACTGCGTTGCCCTGCATGAGGATCGTGAAGGTCCACGTGCTCAAGCGGGTGCCTGCATACCAACTTCATAAAAACCTACATCGTCAACATCATCCCATCCCTTGGACTCTAACAAACACGCAACAAATTTGAAAAGGACATCAACGTCACAGCGAAAGGGATTATAGTTTATCGGCCCCAGGATACATATCTTTAACCCTTTCCAATCAACGATAAGTTGGCAAGAGATTTTTTTTGTTCAATAAAATAATAAATATAAAAATCAAAAAAAATACAGGTGAGCATTGACTCTCACTTTTAGGAATATTACAAAACACCGTAAAAAGACAAATGAAAAGAAGAACCCCCCAAACTAACACCCGCCCAGCATTGATCCCGCCCATCCAAGTGTCACAATATCCTCCTTCGCTGCTCTTAATATCTCTGGTCTTTTCGACCAATCATCTATTTCCTTTGCGCCCAGTCCCCAAAAATCCTGTAGTCCCTTACCCCATCTCTCTGTTGCATCTCTGATCTGCTTTTCATTAATAGCAGCAAAGCAAAACCTCATCCTCTCGGCAGATTTTCCTTCACGGATCTCCGCATTCGGCGCAAATGTCCAGCCTGGACATGGCATCGACATCTGTGTCTCGGCAATATATGTCCACAGATTCGTCATCATGTCAAGCTTGCTGTGGCCAAACTTTGATGTGTACTCGGCATATGCTGGATGTGATTCTATAATGACTCGCACCCAAATGAACATGCCCCCGTCAGGTGAGTCAAATTCATATATCGGGGCTTTCTTCACGACAATAGAGTCGCCTTCGATAAAGTGAAGAACTGTTTCGGAATGCTTGTCTAACACTTCGCGCATCATCACCATACGCTCCTCGTATAGGCGTCTGAGATTCTCGAGCCACCTTATCCACCCGTCCATACCCCATGTACTCAAGAGTTGATGCACCATTGCCTGGGAAAATCCGGATGGTGCTTGTGTTGATGCTTCGCTGATGCGCATGATGCGCTCGATGAACGCCGGTTGCGCGGTAATCCAGCCAAGCCTACATCCAGGGGCAACTGTCTTGGAGAAGGTGTCGAGACGGATTACACGACCGCTCTTATCGATAGTGATGTAGCTAGGTGTCATTGCCTCCATGAAGGAGTATTTACCATCTGGACCCTTGAAAGGTGCGGAAGCTGGAGGGTGCGAGGAGTCCGTATATTGGAGATACCAGTACGGATCGTCTTCGATGATGATGATATCGTATTTCTCGCAAAGCTTATAGATGTCCTTGCGTCTTTGGAGGGAGAGAGTACCACCGGTAGGGTTCTGGCCAACGGTAACAGTATACATCATGTGCGGTCGCTTACCCTGCTCCCATTCATTCCAATTCTCTAGTATGTCGCGAAGACCACCTTTTCCGCGAGCAAGCATGCCTTGTGAGTCGACCGCTACAGGGACAACTCCAACCCCGAGTGGCTGGGCAGTCTGCAAGCCGCCAGGGTAGGTGTATTCCTCGACAAGCATATTGTCGCCCCTCTCAGCTAATAATGAGAGGGCCTTGCTAAGGCCATCCGTGTTTCCGCATGTCACAATAATCTCTGGAGATGAGTAGGGGATTTTGCCCCCATGAAGGTGGTTCAGCGCAAAGTCCTTGATGAAATCAGTGAGGGGCGCAAGGCCATCAGCAAGACTGTATTGCAGAGCGGTGGCGATGTCGAGATCGGTGTGCCCGAGGGAGAATTTCGGTATTGAGAAATGCTCTGTCTTCGGAACCGCAGACAGTTCTGGTGGGGGTGTTGGACTAGAGGAAAAGAAAGAGAAAATAGAGCTAGAGGTTTTTGCAGGTAATGAATGGTACTTGGCCGCTGAGTCGCTAATGAATCGGCTAGGAGGGGCAATCTTGGCCTCAAGTGTGTCGAAAGGGAAATATTCGGGATATGGAAGACCTACGAGACAATTAGCAGGCACAAAGGTGCTAGTCCGGAGAAAGGAAACATACCTCCAGCTAGATTTGTCATGCCTGGAGTGGTGAAGTACTTGTACAAGTCCTTCATGGCATTTGAATTTCGCGCCCGACTAGTAGCGTTAAAGTGGTGGGATAGATCCATAGGTGTGTTCTCGGGGATAGAGGAGGTCGACATGGTGGTGGCTGAAGCCATTGCGAAGAGGCGTGAGTGGGCCATTATGATATTTATGGTTTTGGGGGTTTCTTCCTGTCTTCGGGGTGGGCCGATGTGAGTTATTATAACAATCAGCCGTGGAAGAGTGAGAAAGTGTATGGGAAGTAAGAAGAGGGAGAAAGGAGGGATAGTAGGTAAGGTACCCTTGGTACATGCACCTAAAGTAGGGAACCTCACCTTAGACTCTCGTTACATAAGTCTGGTGATGATGCCTTGGGGGGAAGAGCCAAGAGATAAGACAACAACGGGGGAGCATCGCATGGAACGAACCCCCCTCAATGGCTTGCACAGGATTTGTCATCGTCCGGGGGGTCGGGTGAAAACGAGTGACCGGCCGAACCCTGAGGAGTGCAACCGTGGCGTGCAGACAACGGCGGCTTCAACTTCTCAATACTCGATTGGATGGTTAGCCGGTTTCCGATCCGTGGAATATATGGAACGTCGGCCGCACATTGATGGGATGTGTCCCTTTCTACTCTTGAGTAGCTCTCGGGGATCTACGAATAATTGTGATCTTTGAATTCATGTACCATGATGTATTCCTGCAGCTACTGTGCCCCGGATAAACATGCGACCGGCTTGGTTAATTGTAGATTATCACTGCTGTTGATCTCTGTTGAAGAGAATCGCGTTAGTTTAATATGGCAAAATCTATAGTACTGTAGGTACGGTAATCGTTGCGAGATGTTGGACCACATCGAGTAAGGTATGTGTACCTACCTACAAGGTCATCTTTAACAATCGGGGCATTCAGATTCCCAAATGAGCAATTAAGCAAAAAAAGTGGTGCGGTATGTAACCTCGGTGCATGAAAACGAAGAGGGGCAAGGCGGGTAAGTAATGATCCATGAGGAATGAGATTATTATAGGAACTTGAACACTAGATGTTACCGGACTCACATGCGGTCCAGCTGGAGGTCGATCAAACATCAGACGGATGACATGCTACTACATACATCAACATGTCACTGTAGGACAACTCCACCGGAGTATCACCACCCTCACTCAACTTGTCTCCTCGCCGCGGTAAACCACTCATGCAAATTTGTGGACGAGGTATCTGCTAGAAAATAGTAGCACCCTTGTATGTACCTACTCCAGTTGCTTACTACTAGTGCCTAATCAAGATTTTATTCATGTCTTTGTCTATGCCGCATTTTTTCACGGCCTCCGTCATAAAAGATAGGCAGCGCTTTAACTCAGTATGGTAATCGCGAACTACGGCATTGAATGAGAAACACCAGAATAAGGCTTGATACAATTGGTTAACGGATCTGTGAGCCACTATCAACCTCAATACCAAACCGCCACAGGCGTCCAATTAGACGAAGGCATAGCTCAACTGGTGTTGCGATCACGTGCCCGCCCATTTGCTCGCCTCAAGCAAGCAATCACTCCATATGCGTCTTTTCTCGGAATTAGCTGTAAACCATGATTTTCAATCCTCTGTACGACTAGAGAACCCAACTGAAATACCATCTCTTTCCTTGTTTCTTCGGGAGCCGCCTAAAGAAATCATCACGTTTATTGTCAAAGGTAACCTGACCACTAAATAGACACTGCACACATAGTTCTTAAAATTAGAATTCCACGCCCTCCAAAACCCCTATATTTCAATCGGGAAGGGATAGCTTCCACTTGGAATTTAGGGTCCGTTCGGTTGATGCTGAATTGGTTGCAATCCATTAGGCCCGATCAATAGATTGCAACCAATCTATGGATTTTTGTGTCAACCGAACAGACCCTTAACCCAATCTTTTTTTTTTTTTTTTTTTTTTCGAATTAGACTGCAAGAGTCACTCCATTAAACCGCCCCCCATCTTTCGAGATACGTTAGAAGTAGCAACTTCTCGTCTGGCTTTGGGCTGTCCACAAGTGTTGGCAGAGAGAGAGCTGAGATAGGGCTGTTTATGAGCCTGTTGCAGAGTAAGTATATCCCCGATTTCGAACCGCTCGGTTGAAAATTTGGTGTTCGGTCCAATAAACCCCGTGATATAAAGCGTGTCTTGTGGGATACTGCAGTACCACTCTACTTATGTGGTTGATTACTAGATGATCGACGCCAATCAGGTAACTGGAAAAAGACTCTGGAGCCTCTTCACAAAGGGCCTAATATCTATCATAACCTACATCCACCCCCTACTGTGTCCTCGTGAGCTGTAAGATGTACACAGCGCCCCAGATACTCTTGTAAGTACCTACTGTTAGCTACCAGGCCGATTTACACAGGGTATTATTTACCATTGACTTCCCATCTGTGCGCTCATCTATACTTTTCTCATCGACAGTTACTTAAAATTCTTCTTCACCCACATTAACCGTCAACAAACCCCTCGTTTCCATGTTCATAATCAAATAATCACACAGGTATCCAACATCCTTGCATTCCGGGCATCGCTCTATCCGCCAGATCTGATCGTCACGATACATGTCCTCATTGCGATCCCAAAGCCCGAGGCTAGCTAGCCTCTAACTATATCGTTCCCAATATCCCCTCTGGTGGAATATATCACCTTGTTCGCTTCCGAGTTGTATGACATAGGCGTCTGTGGGGATTTTCTGCGGGGTAGAGTATAGGTAGTGGGCTAATTAAGTTAGGATGGATGCCGTTTGAGGGGCAGAAGAGACAGGCAGCCCGTCCTGAAACCCCGCCAAGCCGGCCGCTCAACTAGCTAGGTAGTAGATACTTAACTAGCATACTCTCATTGAGTGGGATATCAGCACTGAAACAAACCCTAACCGGAAAATGACATATATTCTAACCACTCAGCAGTGGGCAGATTTAGTTCCATCGACCGACATCACACGAATTTTCATTGGCTTTTACCTACCTCGGAACAGGTATGTACTTCCTCCTCGAATCGATGAGGTTCAATTCATAACCTGATGCGCCAATTATTTATTTTCCAATGAACGACCCTGTTGCCTCGTTCGTCCCCGGCCATGACGTGACAGACCCCCATAAATGTTACCCTAGTAATAATGGGGCTCTGTTTAGACAACGAGACAGTCTCTCATACGAAACCGGGGAATATATCACATACCATTTAGATAGACAAGCTCAATGGGTTAGGGCTCCAATGAGTCACTACGACCTATCTATGTTTTGTCTATATACCATCTTGAAGCTTGAAACTACAAAGTTATGAAAAGAAACATGAAATTAGGCTAAATGATATTTGAATTACGCGCAGTTACCTCCAAACATATCATAGCACATTTACCGTCACAGTGCTAAACTACACCCTCTCCTCAATCTCCACAAACAAGCCCCTATGAACTAACAATCCTAAATTTATAATCTCGAGCTTCTCCGGGTCCACAATTGTGGGTTTGAAAGTGCGAAAAAACTCAAATGCCACCTTCCACAATTCCAGGTACGCCACATGCTTCCCCAAACAAGTTCTAGAGCCCGCTCCGAAATGGATATCATGACGTTCCATCTCTCTGACCTTGTTCTCGCTCTCCAACCATCGCTGTGGGTTGTAGACATGTGCGTCTTCTCCGTAAACCTTAGGGTCCTTTTGGCAGACGTGCGCGTTGACGGAGAGTTTCGTGTACTCGGGGATATAACGGCCGTCAGGGAGTGTCATACCACCTTTGGGTGGGTACCGAGGGAGATAGCTAGGCGTCGCAGGGGAGAACCTCATAGACTCCTTAATGCATGCAGTAAGATAAGGAAGCGAATAAGCATCATTGTAGGAAATCACTGAGAACGGTGGGTGTGTGGCAGTGTAATTGTCGATTTCAGACACGAGTTTTTCATAACATCCAGGTGTGCCGAGGACATTGAGTAGGAGTCCGCGGAGGGTTGCGGCGGTGGTATCGGAGCCGGCAAACATGATGAGGAGAAGCTCGGATTTAATCTGACCGAGAGTAAGGGGCGCGTCGCTGTGCTGAGCGTCAAGGAGACTACGTTGGCGGTTAGTATCAATTTTCCCATTCCTCTTCCCCTACCATTCCGGTATGGAGGGTTCGGAAACCTACTGCTGCATCATATCTACTCTTTCCCCCGTATTCTTACTCCTCGATTGATCATTGATCCTGTTAGTAACAAGGTTATCACGTTCTTCCGCCAATCGCCCAATCCCATTCTTCTTGTCTATAGCTGGTGTGAAATATTTCATCACTATCGGATGTCGAGCTGTTTTCTTGATCCAGTCAGATTTAGCAAGTACGGTCAGGTGCTTGAGGCCCAAGTGCGCCGAGGAAATAAGTAAATGGACGTCCGAGTCTGAGGCCATGAACCCGAACGGCTTGCCGAACGCTACCTCGCTGATGACTGTGCTACTATTAGTACACAACTAATATGTAACGTACCACCTTACTGGCCCCGAAAGTTACACTAACCATCATATGCGAAGTACCTAAGGTATTTTGTTAGTTCCCCCATACACACGCAATTAGATATACCCGCATCAACCATCAAAACTAGAAGTAAAATTAAACTTACTGTGACCATTTCCCAAAATCCATCTTTCTTCCACCACCTACATACTTCTCCCTTAACCTATTCTTAAACTCTATAATCCTCTCATCCACCATACCCTCCATCCCTCTGGCTGCACTGGGACTATAAACACTCGCAATCTTCTTGCGATATTCCGCGTGCTCCTTGTGATCGAGCAGGCCCGTTACACCTGCAGTCTCCCCGGGTATTTCTAGGCGATTAAACTCTGTCTTGTTTGCATAGCGATTGTATATGATGGGTACCATTGCGGCTTCGGCAAAAAGGAGTACATCGGACTGGAATCGAACTATCGGTCCATACTTCTCGTGTAGGCGCGCGACGATGAGGTGTTCTTTTCCGGTGAAGCTACACCACAAAGAATAGAGGGGACCAGTGCTGGCCCAGAATGGGCCTGGAAAACAAGAGAGAGGGTGGAAATAGCGATTACGTATCCCGAGGGCAACAAAAAATACAATAGGCGTTAGTAAGAGCGCAAGGCCCCAATGAGATATTAGTATTGTATCCATTGTTGACAATATCGAAGAGCAGCGATAGCGGTATGGAAAATGAAGTATGGGTCCGTATGGGTCCGTATGGGTTCTTATACTGAGAGCACGGTTCTGACGATATCCACGGGAGCTAGACGCCTCACTCGTATTTGCTTCGTAAGTGAATTTAATAGAGTATTTTAGTCCCCATATTAATTTATGCCATAATTCGTAAATCGGCCATATTTCTTTCTGCTACAGAAGCCACGTACGTGAGCCACACAATTTTACGTGAAAGAAATATAGCCGAATAATTAATTACAGGGATAGACTAAAATGCTCTAATACTCGCAACTTCACAGCGTTTCTGAACACGACTGATATTGCATACACAGAAAAAACCGCCAAGGCTTCCCTTTTGTATGGAACGCAATAGCGGTCGTGTTTAGAAACGCTGTGAAGTTGTGAGTACACAAAGTCGTTCATTGGAATGACTACACTTCCTGTCCTCGTATTCTTCAGGCTCTAGATATTGGTCCGGTTGCTTAGGGACAACGGAGCCGACGCGCGTATGACTCTACTCTCGCGGCCGGATTGAAGCCGCTCAAACAAAAGGGTAATTGATCTGAACACTGCAAAATAGTGAACTATTACTGGCTGCTACACCACTTGCCACACTTCCTTTGGCGGCTTCGAACCGGCCGCGGGAGTGAGTATGTATCCAGTAACATTGAAATTTGATGACCCAACTCTGACTCACCAAAAGTTACACCGCACTCCTCCAGCCACTAAGGATGTACCTACATGTAGATAAAATAGGACACGAAATACCGCAAAATCTCTTCCTTCGGACGGTTGCCAAGAGGACGGATTTGCGGATGAGCTCCGTTAAAGGGAGAGATCAGAGCCTTTATACACAAGGTCAGAGGCCGGTAACCGTCCGGATGAACTGATTTTGCGGTGTTTCCCCCCTCCTCTTTCTATCATTAAATGGGATGCACATTTACTCGTCCTTCCACGACGTTTCCGAAATGTCCTACTATTACATGCCGTGCAAGAGCGTAAATTTTGGCGTAATTTGGTGTTGGTCGTGTCCGGAAACGCCGTGGAAGGATGGGTAGGTGTAAATATTATAGCGTTTTTGAACACGACTACATATTATTGCGTACACACAAAAAATCGCCAAGATCACATTTTTATATGGCATGCAATATGTAGTGTCCAGAAATGCTATCACCTGGATGTATGAGACATTGGAGAATCTCTCTCATGCATTAGCGTGCCCTACTCAGGAATTGATTGGCAGAAATAGAGCAGCAACTTACGAATTTTATAGCACCTCTAAGTATTTCAAGGGCTGGTAAACACAGCGAACTGCTTACCCTCACCCAAAATCGAGATCACATGATATATATGCATGAGAGAGATTCTTCAATGTCTCATACGTCCAAGTGATAAAGTTGCGAGTAGAGTAGGACACGTGATGATTTATGTCCCACTCCAAATAGCATTGATTAATGACATAAACACCCAGTACTCCTCAAAATTTTAAGTTTGTCAGGTTTGGTACTCGGTTGCTACGAAGCGTTATGTGTACAGCGACACCTCGCTATAAGAAACCTCGCTTTAAGAAAAACCTTGCTGTAAGAAACACCCATAGGGTACATGCTAACAGCTCTACACTAAAATCTCACTTGCTGTAAGAAATATTTTGCTATAAGAAACGAAAACTACCTGCATCTTGGCGTTTCTTATAGCGAGGTGTAGCTGCACCAACCAAGTGCCAAACCGGACAGACTTAAATTTTTGAGGAGTAGGCTGGTTGGTCTATTAGAGCGTTTTAGCTACAAGAGTTGGACAGAAAGTCGACCACTCCGACAAAAAGTCCTGCACATGTTATTGGTTGGGCGACAGCAAGTCTCTTCCTAAAACAGCTAGACTTTTTGTCCAAGCTGTCCGACTTTTTGTTCAAACCGCGTAGCTAAAACGCTCTATTCACATGTCCAAGCCCAATGTTCTTCAAGGGCTCCATCAGTCATTATTGTTCAGCTGGTAGCATGTGATATCGGCCATTATTATTCCAGTAGCGAGTAGAGTAATCTGATTTTTATATGAAAGTAAGGGTATTTAAGTTTATCCATTTGGATTTTCATGGATGTAAATCGTACCCTGTATAGAGTAGGGAGACAGAGATACGATAGATATCTACCGGGTATGCCTGCCTACTCCAAGCTTTGCAAACCGGACCCACAGGTGTCCTACCGGTACAGTAACCTTAAGGCTGATCCCGTAGCCCGGAAATCCGGGAGTAAACAAACTACCTACTCTATCTCACTCTTTTCACAACTACCCGCATTCTGGGCCCGATAATCGCGAATCGGGCCCACGCGTGCTGGATCGAAGTTATTTCCTCCCAGTAATTGCCGCAAGTGATCTCTTCCCGCTCCTCATCATTAATCCCAGGCATTGGGTATTATCCACTAGGGAATAGATCTCCAAACGGGCGGCGCCAAAGTTAAGTAATCAAGGAACGTCTGTTCGCGTATCTGGCTAGTTCGCGGGGGCTATTAGGTAGAAAAGGGACCGCATATGCAGGGTTTCTTGAATCGGGAAAGTGATATGTGGGGAATTTAAGTCGGTTACATTAGGTCGGGAGGGAAGGAGGAGGTTGGTGCGGATAGTTGTGACTACATAACTGTGTGCAATATATATTGAGTCACAACCCCTCACTCGCACACCCCACGCCCTGCTACATGGGAGTCAAGTATTTCATCACTGGCTCATTGGTTAATTTTCAGTCTCCATATGTACTTGCTGCGAGAATAAGTTTCTGCAACCACCTTTGTGTTGAAACCGCACAAATTCGGCGGAAAGTTATTCTCGCCACAAGTATGCGTGCTACGCTATCTAATAAGTATATAGATATATCGATATGCAATGTGTTATTTAAAAGTTTTGATTGGCTAGGTTTGAGGGGTTTTCTTTTTCTCTATCAAATATGCTGGAGTTAGTAGATATTCTACATATCAAATACCGCAAAATCTCGAGTTATTCGTTGCGCCGCAGCAGGGATATTGACCAACCAGAGGTACCATTTGAACGTCAATATGTAGGTTTTGGTGAAGAATATCCCTGCTGCGGCGCAACGAATAACTCGAGGTTTTGCGGTATGTTTGAGTCAACCAAATAGTACATCAAATATGTGCACAGGGCATTTTAATTGGGATTTCAGTGATCTTAAGCGTTAGTAAACTGATATTGTTTAAGCCATACATAGCAACTAAATACCGCAAAATCTCAGTTCATACGGACGGTTGCCAAGAGCGGTGTTGGCTTCTGATCTTCCTTTAAGGGAGATATTTTTCAGCTGCTCTACAAAGCCGTCCTCTTGGCAACCGTCCGAATAAACTGAGGTTTTGTGGTAGAGGATAGAAGTAGGGGGTGGCGGTGAACATACCCTCGAGCCCCCGACACATTGATCGAATAGTTAGTCATCTCCCAGTTTTAATAATCAATACCCCCATAACATAGACATGATGCAAGACGAGGCTATTCTGAACCACTTTTCATCTCGTCCCATCTAATCTAGCCTG